>CAOLHI010000350.1:1800000-2319679 GCA_948474755.1 Ctenosaura bakeri | reverse complement strand
AAATACTGTAAATACAGCTTATCAGCAATGAAAACCTAAAGGAGCACCAGAGGCATTCCTTTCCTAGAGTACTTTGTATGCCAGAACTAATGCTACATCCATTCTACTATGTGGACAGATGAGAGTTCCATTTCCTGATCGTCACATGAATTGGATTATTGTTATGGTGTTTTTAAAAAAGAAATTACTCACCAACATTAGACTACCAGTAGTGAAGTGTATAACATGAAACATATAGTGTCACAAACTATTAATAAGAACAGAGCTAAATTGTAAAAAGAATATTATACATTTACATGTAAGCAATTAAATTTATTCAAGAAACTACAACATCAGCTGTATAATAATAAAGAAGATCATAATATATTAAGACTTGGCATTTTAATATTCAGTTGAGTAATTGTGAGCTTATAGATTTGGAAATATAAGTGTTAATCTCAATTAGTGCATCAAGTTATGGGCACAGAAATTCAAAACTAGATATGTGTATGCTCTGATTCCTAAAGAGCATTGGATCCAGCCTTATGTTATTAATACATAAAATCACCCATATGAAGGCAACTATAGTTAGTTGTTCCCACAGTTTTTTCATTACTTATGCATTTGCAAAGTAGTCCAATTACTGCTTCAAAAACTGATTCTTTTCAGAGCTATATGCTTTTCATTCCATTACCATACTTCTCTGTTAGCGTTTTCTTTTAAGAGCATATGCATTCTGTAACAAAAGGCATATTGATAGCTATTCTTTCAGGAACTTTTTATCATTCCATAGCATAGTATTTAAAATTCATTAGGTATGGAAGAGTATATCTCTGAACTGTCACATGTTTCATAGCATCCTGTTTCATAGGTAATCTATTGCTTGAAAGTTATGCTTGCAGGTGATATGCAAATAGAACATTAAGCTTAAAGCAGATACTTAATTAAACAGAATCAATTTAAAGTTATGCTTTATTCAGCTAACGTAGCTTCTATGGCTGATTTATATTTATACCACTGGTGCAATTTATTGTTTTCTAAAATTAAACGTAAAAGTTTAGAGAATAAAGAAATAATCCTGAAACACAATTGGTTTGGAAAAGCACCAGGGCCAGGATACCAACCCCATACACCTCCAAAACCATACATTACATACATTGGCACATTTGAGTGTACCTCCTGGATTGTGCCCCCCTTCTTTAAACAGCATATACTCTTAGACACGTAAAACCATATCACAGTCTATTCTTTGCATCTGCCAGTTTGCTGAACTACAAATCAAGAGATTCGAGGCATGGAACAGATATATACCATCTGAGAAGTTTGTTTTGAAAACTTCCTTGGGCATACATGATGAATTGTGAGTGAAGTATTTCAATATTTTTTTTCATGGAAGCCAAATGTTCTGTATGGGGCTCACTATTTTGTTATTACATCAACTGAAGTAATAACAAAATAGATGATAACAGTGAAACTCCTGTTATCATCCCCCATATGATAGCCTACTTCTTTTCTTAGCAACACCCCTTAAAATGATATCATGATGCAGCATTGTCTCAAGAGGAAATAAGCAAAACAAAATGAGTTTGATTAAGCAATGATGTTGAAACTGCCACCACTAGCCACTAAGCTGTAAGTCCCTAAGAAAGAGTTGAAACTCCCCCTCATGTGAGAAACTGACACCTGGTTTAAGTTCCCCTTTCTATCTGTCACTCAGAATTATGAACCCAAAGTTCACTAAATTGAACTTTCACCTCAGCTTTATGCAGAGTTTGGTCTTGGTGTTTAAGTCAGCATGACTCTATTTTTCAGTAGCAAAAGCAGAGGATAAAAGCAATAGCAATAGCTACCATTTGTAAACTAACAGCATTCTTTGGTCATTTCCACACTACACTCTTATAGCGCGATTATTCCACTTTCAACATACTATGGAACCCTGGGGTTGCAGTTTCAGGAGGGGCCACCTGGCCACTCCCGAAACTGCAAACCCCAGGATTCCATAGGATGTTGAAAGTGGAATAATTGCGCTATAAGAGTGTAGTGCGGAAATGGCCTTTGAATCAATCCTAGAATCTACTGCAACAGGCTACAACTTTTTCTCCCGCCTCTCCTGAACAAATCTATGCAATTAATCAGTTCTAAAACATAAGACGGGGCAACTTTTAATGCACATGTAGCCAACCTAAATACAATTTTGCATTTTGCTTCTGGTTTGCAGGAATGAGGAGAAGTACACTTTACAGAAAAAAAACTCCTGACTCTGTGTTGTCGCCAGCCTGTAGACATGTGCTTCTGTTCCTTAAAAGTTTGCTGCTGCTACCACTTAACAGAGTTGTAGTAAGTCATGATGTGGTTTATGGCTTATGAGGCTTGGACAATGAAATTAAAATATGGTATTTAACACTTGCAAAAGGATTAAGACAGGGTCTCCAAAATAAATATAATGATACAGTTGTCTAGCACCCATTGTTTTTATTTGAGAGGGTAATTACAATAATGCTGTACAGAATCCAAGTCAGTATGTTGCATATATGTGTATATTCTTTCGGCGCTTTAAAACAACATAGGAAAGCAAACTTTAGTTGGGCCAAGTGATTGGATTTAGGACTTCAAAACAACTTTTCCAAGCTGTATGCAGCACCTCAGCCATAAATATAACAATAGACTTATTCATTTAAATGAAATGACGTAATGGAACCCCATCCATGGTGGTTCCAATCTTTGGCTCCAATCATTCACTTTGCCTTTTTACCATTAGGGTCACTTCCTGGATCTCATACTTGGGCCTCAAGTGGACTTTTATACCGGACAAGTGACTGTGTGGATCAGTAGATTCAGTGTGGTAAAGTGGAACCAGTTTCCCCTTTCAATTCTTAAAAGAAAACAGTCAGACACAGATGAAGAAAATAAAATCAGTAAAGATTTGTTATATAACAATTAAATTAAGTATGAACCTCCTGAATTCTTTCCACATTCCTAATTTCTAAAACCTTATTCAGATCTTAACAGTTCCTCTCTTCACTCTTTTACTCACTGTCCTAATTCCTTATTTTCAAGACAGGACTATTCATTATATTCTTTCCCCCTTAGCACTCACCGCATCCTCTGAGCTGTGATTGGCTACCCAGGCTTGCCTTGGTTCTCACTCTAGAGATGAGTAATGAATTTCACCTGCTTATTTTATTCTGTGCAGATTGCTAGTAGGGACTATCCTTCTTCCGTAGATCTACAAAAGTATCAGTACAGCATCAGTAGTTTCTGCCATATCACTACTTTTGAAGATGGCTTAAAGCGGCAACATTAACGGTAACTATTGTGCACCTGTGTTGTCATTCTGCATGTACTACAAAATTAGGTTATAAGAGTAAAATTCCAGCTTGTTATTACTCAAATAAGTAACAAAACTGATAACTAGAGCACATGTGTTGAGATTGATACTAAAATCTTAATAGCCAGTAAAGCAGTTGACATGAATTTAGATGCTATCCCACCATTATGGCTGTTATGGTAAACAAATTTAAAATTTTAGTTCTCATGTGGCAGGCTACAACCTGAGAACCTTTTACAGAAGCTTTCATGTATGGGATGTGATGAGTGATTTGGCTTGTTCCATCTTTGGCTTGTTTTTGTCCTATTTATCCTGTTTTGCAAGGGCTGCATTGCCATGAATAGCTTGGATTTGTTTTTCATGAACAAATCTCTCAAAGTCCTAATGAGCAGTCAGTGTTGAATGACTGATTAAGTGTTTTGCCAGAAAGAGCTACCCAATTGGAAAAGGGTTAAAAGAGGGTTAGGGCTCTGGTGAAATGCTCTTGCTTTCCTGACCTTCTGTGAACAATTAGAATTAAAAATGGTCTATGAATATGCATTATGCAGTTAATTAAACAGGTGAATAGTCCTTGTCATGTAATATTCTTATTGATGTTTACAAATCCCAGACACCTGAAGCTTTATCTGTTTCAAACAGAATCACAGCACCGGACTATTGAAAGTCCTTAACTTTATCTACCTCTCTAAAAAATCAGTTTATACTGCAGACATTTAAAAATGGACAACAGATAACAAAATTATGGAAATAACATTATGGCTGTGAATAAATTCATGATGCAAGTATACCAAAGTACAATCAGCCCTCCACTTCTGCAGGTTAAGCACTCCTGTATTTGATTACTCATGTATTATTTATTTATTTATTTTAAAAAAACTTACTGTTTTTGCTTCTACCACTGTAAAAATATGTTCTCTCTAGGAATCCCTAGGTCCTCCTGCATGATTCTAATGTCCACTTTCATTGGAAGTGAACCATAGATTAAAGCTAAAGGACCTGGAGATTCCTAGAGAGAATGCTTTTCTAGAAATTTCTAGGTCCTCCAAAGTAACTCTGTGGAACACTTCTGCTGGAGGTTGACCACAGTATCACACTGGAGGACCTAGAGATTCCTAGAGAAGTGTTCTCAAGTTAAAAAAAAATGTGTACATGATTTTTTTTTAGCATGTGGTTTTTCAAATGCATCTCTAACCCCCACAAAAATCAGTGCTGATTGTATACCATTTGGATTTTCATTAACAAAAATAGTGTTGCACAATAAAGGGCATATTCAAGAAAAGCAATAAACATGATCAGGGATGTTGAACTCAGGTTGTATGAGGAAACAGATTTGAACAGTAATTTTCAGCTTTGGAAAGCAAAGGCTGAGCAGAGTGTAAAAACAGCATTGTGCAAGGTTTTTTTAGATCACGAAATATTAGTTTTTTACTGATTCTAATTATGCGACATATTTATTTGCTAACAATAATGAATTTTGTTCTAAAATGTTACTTTTTAATAGTGGAAAAGTAAAGCAGTTCCATAAAAAGGTAATATGGATGTTGTCCAACCCTTAGAAATGCCTGTACCATGTCTATTTATTTTTTTATTTTGATTTATTTAGGTAGATGAAGGAGTGCTTATAGCAAAGACAGGAATCATATAGCCCTCCAGATGTTGGACTGTGACTAGTAAAAGCTTAAGCCAACAGAGACAGTAGTGAGGGATCATGAAAACACATCTATAAACATTTTGTTTCATCATCACTTCCTCCACCAACCCCATGGAATATGTTCAGCTTTCCTCAGATTTTATGGCTTATGAATTATATGTACAAGTATACTTCCATTAACAAAGTGGATGTTCTCCTGAACATTACTTCTTTAACAGAAAATTTACTAGTTCCTACATCACGAAAAACAAGAGTGATTCAACATATCTCAGCAAACATTTTTACCAAAAAACTAACAGTACACACATGTGAAATGAAACAACAACTAAGTAAACAAAAACATTTTGAATCTTCTAGAGACCACTGGAAAGCTTCTTCCACAATGCATCCTGGGATTTTTTACTATTATTGTTATGATTTTGCTTTTGCTTTTCATTTCCATTTTGGTGATCAGACTTATAGATCTATGTTTTTTTTTTTTTTTATTTGCAGCAAGTAGCTATCTACTTCTTTCTTTTCCCTATGTTCCTGTTCCCTCAAACTCAGTAAGGGATTCTAGAAGTAGCTACTATTTATCTTTTCTTTTGTTGGAAGGCACACAAGCAATATCAGAATTTATTTATTTATTTATTTATTTGATTTCTATTCCACTTTTTTCCCAAATGGACTTCAAAGAAGTAGGATTTTGAGAACAGAATCTCATTCTTTCCCTGCTTAAGCTTTATTGCATTATTTACTGAAGACAAACTGCTATGTTTCCTCAGCCCCCCTGGACCAACCTCCCAAATAAGCTAAAAAAAGAAAAAGTTGGTGGAGAATGGGCTGGACAAGCATGAAAAAAAAAAGACTGAGGCCATTTTTGCACTAGGAGTTTAGGGAGTGAGGGCGGGGCCCTAAACTGCAAACCCCAGGGTTTCATAGGATGTTGAAAGTGAAATAATAGCACTATAACAGTCTAGTGCAGAAATGGCCTTTGTAAAAAGGAACTTCTTTGTCAGAGCTTTGTTAACTGAGGTATGGTGGAATTACTTCACACTAAGTGGTAATTTCCTTTTTCTCTTAGCCCCTACCTCATGTTTTAAGTGAGTTCTTTAATTTTTCTTTTCTTAACAGCTTTGCATGTTTGATTAAATGCTTTAACCTAAATCCAATTACTAGTCTGAAGTAGACTAGACCCCACTGAATCTCTGAGATTTACAGAAGTGTCTATTTACCATGCAAAACTGATTCAGTGGGCCTGTTCTTGTTGGGAACAACAATTGGATTTAAGGCTATAGTTACAATCCACATTGATTTCTGTGTTTGCTTTTAAATTGCAAAATTGCTCCAAGGCTGAACACATGTCATAACAACTAGTCAAATCAGGACTATGAACAGTTCCTTCAGTTTGAAACATAAAGAGCAATTTCCCCTTGAGTACAGTCTTGCAGAGTAAATTATACATCTTCTTGATGCAGTATGCTTCCACAGTGGCTTTCCACTAAAATTTTGTAGCTCTGGTTGTACTTTTAGTGCACAAATTCTGTGATGTAAAAGTAGTGGAATTCATGTGATGTCTTCCAAAATAAGAAGCAGAGGAAAAAGTCCCCACTCACGGACCCTGCATTAATCTTCAGAGCCCTTGTTTAGAAAGTGGGAATGCGCAACTTATCCCTTCAGTTTTCTAAAGTAACCAAAGCCTTTTTAGGGCTTAATATGGACCCAGGACATGTTACATTTTGTTTCCATTTCAAGTTGTACCCTCCCCAGAAGTGTCTGGTGGGCACAACTTTCAATTTGGGAGGGTAAAAAAAAGTAAGGGCATCAGTGAATGTCAAGGGTCACTGGGATAAGTGTCAAGGGATAACAATCATCTGAGGTGTTACAGAAGACCCCTCCCCCCAAAAAAAATGGCCTCCAGAACTTCAAAAGTGGCCCATCCTAGATACAAATGATACAGATCTTGTATTAATAGCTATGAGAAGTGGTGTTAAGGCTTCTGGTCGCATGGCGCGTGTGAGCAGTCATTCAGAATAGCGCTGTGTAATTCCAAACCTCCACCTGCTGGTTCCAGCCGGTTCAAGAGCCATCTGAACCAGCTAGACATCCCCTCGGTAAGGGGGATGTGGAAGAGTTCCGAAGGGGATCCAGAAGTCCGGTGCCGAGCTCTCTCTGAAAGGAGAGAGCAGAGGCACTGTGAAGGATCGTAGGACCATGTCAAAACCTCCAGGCTCACTGCTTTAGCAGCACAAGTACCGCCGCCGACTTTTAAATGAAGAAGACACACAGAGATTACAACTAGCAACCTGATCTGGATTAAAATGATTTAAGATCGCAAGAAGTACAGACCTGCATTCGCTGATAGTGAGCTGCTTTAGGAAGAGACCCCGAACGCTGTGAGTTGGACTGAAATGGCTGACAATTTAAAGCTACAGTAACTGGGTTGGTGAGTGCGAGGCTGGAATTTTCCTTTTCTTTTTTTGCTATTTCTTTGGATATAATACAATTTCTTTTATAAACAATTAAAGAGTTGACTTTTTTGGACTGGACTGGATTGGGATTAACATTGGAAGGTAAAGATTTCAAGTAACTGATTCAGCTTTCTTGCTTAAAGAGGCTTTTTTTTTCTTTTAGTTTTGCTTGGCAAAACAGAGAGACTTGTGGATTTATATGCTGTCATAAATACATTCCTCTGGATTAATACTTCTTTTGGGAACTAACTTGGATTTGTGAATTGTTTTCTTGGTTGTTGTTTTTTGTTGGAAATGTACTTTTGTGTGGTGGTTTGATGAAGAGGAATCTCCGTGTTTCTTTTAGTTCATCAAGGACTGTGGATTTGAAGCTAATTGTTGTCTTTGGCACCTGGATTTTGATTTTGGATCCTTTTCTTAGTGGACAATGGAATTAAGCAGAAACTGATTTTAAAAGAAGTAACCTGGCTCTTATCTACGAGTAGACCCACTAATGCCATGGGATTTACAGAGGTATTAGTTATTCTTACCTACAAGTAGACCCACTGACGCCTTGGGATTTACCCAGATGTAAATGGCTTTCATGTATGAGGAGACCTATTGATGCCTTGGGATTTACCCTGGTGGAAGTGGCTCTTACCTATGAGTAGATTTACAGATGCCTTGGGATTTACCTATGTGTAAGTGGCTCTTTGCTACGAATAGACCCATTGATGCCATGGGATTTACCAAGGCATAACTTAGAAGCAACTAAAGAACTGAACTTTTGTTTTGGGATTTTTCATGAACATATGTTTTAGAACTTTATAGATTTTTCACATTTAAGAACTTAAGAATTTTATGAACTTTTTATGAACTTTGGAATTGGACTAAATTAGGATACTACAAGACATTAACATTTGCAGAATATTATAGACTTAAAAAGATTCTTCAAGAAAATATACATGAAGACCAGAATGGCTTCTTACCAAAGAGAATGATGCGAGACAATATTAGGACAGTGCTAAATATAATTGAATATTATGAGAAACATAATGAAAGAAAATTGGCAGTGATATTTGTGGATGCAGAAAAGGCCTTTGATATGCTTAATTGGTCATTCTTGAAGATGGTCATTAAACAGGCTGAAGCCGGAGACAAATTTATCTCTTGGATTGAAGCAATATACAGTCAACAACAGGCAAGATTGATTATTAATGGAGAGAGAACAAAACAGATTGATTTGCATAGGGGAACAAGAGAAGGTTGTCCCCTATCTCCGCTGTTATTTATCATGACATTGGAAATACTTAATAATGCCATAAGGGAAGACAAAGCAATAAGAGGACTTCAGATAAAGAAATATCAGTATAAACTCAAAGCATTTGCAGATGACTTGGTTTTGTTTCTGGACGATCCTCTTAGCAGTATTCAAAGACTGATGGATATGGTTCAAGAATATGGAGAATTTTCTGGATTCAAGATAAACAAGGAAAAAATAGTGCTTATAACAAAAAACATGAGGGAGAAAGAAGAGAAGGAATTTGAGCATTTAACAGGTTTTAATAAAGGTCAAAAAGCAAAATATCTGGGTGTCTGGATTACAAAAAGAAATAATGAACTATTTCAGAATAATTATGGGGAAAATGGAAAGAGATAATCAAGGATTTGGAAAAATGGACTAGAATATGACTATCTTTGATGGGAAAAGTGGCAGTCATAAAAATGAACATACTTCCAAAGATGAATTACCTTTTCCAAAATCTTCCTATTATTACAAATACTAAGCCTTTTATACAATGGAAGAGAGATTTAACTAAATTTATATGGCAAGGGAAAAAACCAAGAATAAAATGGAATATCACGACAGACTCAATAAGAAGAGGAGGGTTGGGTCTACCAGATTTACAGATATATTTCAAGGCAGTGGCATTTACTTGGATAAAAGACTGGATGAATCTTCAAAATACGAGAATGTTGACATTAGAGGGAGCTGATTTAAGGATAGGTTGGCATGCCTATATGTTCTATGGGAAAGCTGCAGTTGACAAAGACTTTGTTCATCATTTTGTAAGAAAATCACTACTTAAAATATGGACTGACTACAAGAATAAGAACATTAGGCAACTACCTACATGGGTCTCCCCTCAAGAAGCCTTCTTTGGAAGATGGTCTGATTCAGATAAGTGGCTGTGTTATGATGACATATTAGAAACGACAAGTCTGAATCTTTTTAAGATGAAATCAAGAGAAAAATTGGAATCAGAAAGAATAAAGTTAAACTGGTTCCCTTACAGACAGTTAACTGAGAGATTCCAGATGGATGTGAAAACTTACGAAATAGAACAAAAAGAGCAAGGAAGAATGCTGAAGTTACTGCAGGAAAACCCACCCCATTTATTATCACATGTATACCAGGAGATTTTAAATCAAGAAATAGAAAATGAGACAGTCAAATCAGCAATGATATTGTGGGCTCAAAATGTCAGACATCCAATTCAATTAGAGCACTGGGAACAGAGCTGGCAACAGACACAAAAATTTACTGCAGCTCAGAACCTAAAAGAGAACTATTATAAGCTTTTTCATAGATGGTACATGACGCCAGAAAAATTAAAGAAGATATATAATATGTGAACAGGTCAGTGTTGGAAGTGTCAGGAGAATGTTGGAACACTATTTCATATGTGGTGGTCATGTCCTAAGGCTAAAAAATATTGGAATGATATACACAATATGATATGTAAAATATTGGAGGTTCAAATTGAACTGTACTTATTAAATATGACACATGTGTTAGATGGAACTGTTACAAAGAAATATTGGCGAATAATGCTATATATGATTACGACAGCCCATATTGAATATGCAAGACTATGGAAAACTGAGCAGATACCTACAATAGAGCAACACAGATATAGTCTCTCAGAGATTAAAAGGAAAATCAGATGATGACATTAACAAAGAATGGCAAATTGTTCTGGAAATGGGTTGGGTGTTGACAAGTAACAATTCTTAATTCATGGTAGCATGAGTAGTTAGAAGTAAAAATCAGTGGAATATCATGGAACATGTAAAGTAGGGTCGAAGAGCAGGATCTATCTTGTATGTTAACAAATGTAATGTGATGCATAATGTTGATATGTCAATCAAATAACAGTATTGATATCCAGAGAGGAGTGGAAGATAGAGGTTCGGTAAAATATACAAATGTACAATGAGAAATGTTGTTTTATATGATGTAACCACAATAAAATTAATTTAAAAAAAGAAGTGGTGTTGATTGACCTATGATGTAGCATTCAGTTCTTTGCATATCTTTTTGCTTTCTCGAGGGATGGGTAAATCTCTCTTTCAAATTCATGTCATTTAAACATTTCTACTCATAATCCCACCCTATACTATCTCAGCACTGATCTGTGAATTTTGCTTAAATCTCCCAGGTTTGTGTGTGTGTGCGCGCGCGCAAGGAGGTTTCTCAATGCACAGTCTGATATGTTTTAATTGCCATGAATAGAATTCCAACATTCAGAAAAGTGTGAAATCCCTTACAAAGCCAGTTTATTATTTATTTTGGCCCAAGAATTATGGCTTTTGATAACTTTGAATAGGAATGATCAAATTCCTCATGTATCTCTTGCCAACATCCTATATAGCAGCTCCAAATAGCCCCTTTGAACTTCTCTTATCAGAGGCACATGAAATATTGAGGTGCCTATAATTCCAATATTCATTTTGTTGGTAATACACTTGGAAATAAATGTGACTAAAAGAATAAATGTGAAACATTTTGTGGAAAAAAATATAATTTGAATTAGATAAGGAGCATTTTGCCCATTTAGAAAGGAATTGCTGCCAATGTTGTAGGTATTCGAAATATTATTTTAAGACATGTATACTGCCAAACATAAGGTAGTGAAGTACTTATACTCTTTTATTTTTTATAATGTTGTTGTTCGCTGTAATAGAAGAGCTACATTTTCTTCTTAATTTTACTGCTGCGTCTGCTAGACTTCACGACCAGTGGTCCAAAAGAAATAGTAAGGTGGGAAATTCAAGCAAGATATCTTATTTTTTCTTGAATTTTGCCACCCAGAGATCTTATTTTTAAAGATCTTATTTTTAAAGATATTTACTTTTTTGATGAGAAGTTACCTATGGTAAAGGAAACAATAGTTTCACATTTATGATAAAATAGCTGCAGTAACATCATTAGCTACAGATATGTGGTGTAGGTCTTACATAAACTTACATAAATTATACGTAAACAGTGTGCATGGAGAGGAACTATCACATTATCGTGTGCATTATTTTTGTAAAATTGAGATAGAAGAGCAAATGTGTGTCTTCTGAAATCTCTGTTTTTCAGTCCTTAAAAGGAAGTGTAATTTTCTCCCATCAGTCTGGAAGTCTGGGCTCCTGTGAGAAAACAGCTGTGTTGGTTTAAATGATTCAACTGGCAAGCTGGCACAGTTCGGGTTTCAACACTTGATTTTTTCCCCCAGGCAAGACACCACTCATCTACAATTTTGCATTGATTTGTATCATATAGTTGTATGATATTTTTAAAATACAGAATCAGGAATGAATTAGTCCTGCAATTGCTTAGTCTAAAATAACTCTTCAAAAAAGAATATGTTATCCCTTACCCACTCCTTAGTTTGATTTAAACTATAAATGTGCGTCTAAGTCAATATGGCTTTTTAAACATTAAAAAAAAGAAAGAAATGGAAGCACCAAGTTGATTTTACTCATTCTTCCTTCAGTTCCTGGACCTTATCATGAAACTTCAGGATCTGTTGCTCTATCCCTTATTAGGGTTTCCAGTATGCCATCTGCAGAGCAGTCATTTAAATGTAAATATATTGACCAGGCAGACAAGGTATCCATAGTTTCCTTCTGTATCAAAAAAAAAAAAAAAGAGGGGGGAGGGGGAGAAAATGCAGGTAGAAAGGAGCTCCATTGTGTCTATATGGAGTCAAATATCAGTTTGAATCATATCTGGTATTAAATATCTCACTTTTTATATTATTCATATTCATAGGGTTACAGAAGCTCCATTCCAAGCAAGTAAGAGTGAGTTCAGATATAATATTTTAAAAGTTGTGGAAGATGTTTGAAGATATATTTGGCACTTTCTGGAGCATTTCTTTTTTAAATAGTGTATTTGCATTCAAAGGATTGCCAGTCCAAAATGGCTTTGCAAGTAAATAGGCATAGCAATTTTTGATGGGTGAAATGTTGTTCCACCTATAAGCAGGAACCACATTCTCTATCTGCTAAGCTACTTTTTTCCCCTTTACCTGCAAGATGCCAGAATGACGCAGGAAGCCTTCACTGATTCCATTGCAGTCATCATGCAGCCAAATCTCATAAAATATTGGTGACATTTGCTATGTGACATTGTCTAATGCAAATTAGACTCAGAGCAGAACATTTCTCTGAGTCTAATCTGGCTGCATGGCAATGCCAGATAGCTAAGGAGCATGTGGACTACCTACACTCTCTCTAT
Source organism: Ctenosaura bakeri (assembly GCA_948474755.1). Lineage (NCBI taxonomy): Eukaryota > Metazoa > Chordata > Lepidosauria > Squamata > Iguanidae > Ctenosaura > Ctenosaura bakeri. The sequence continues at coordinate 2,306,780 of CAOLHI010000350.1, read as the reverse complement.
ATATCCGCATGGTTATAAGGGGGGGGGAATAGTACCTAGCAGAATGGGGAGTACAGTCACTTTCATTGCCAGGACTATAATCTAATATTGAAGAACAGCTGAAAAGGGTGAGCAAGGAAGGTTTTCTGAAAACTCCTACAATGTTCACTAACATGAACAAAATAACTTTTATATAATTTAAATGTACCATGCCCAATATATATGCATAAGACAGACTGAATAACATTTTAAATGTACTTGATGGCAGTGGTTTGAATTAAATCTGAGCCAAAAGTTCTCAATCAAACTTTAGTATGTTTAAATCTGCTTTGCTGGAATCAATGGGACAGAAAAGCCCATAAACTTGGCTAGCTTATGATTGCCATGTTCATTTGTTACCATATATTTTGTGGAAAGTATTTGGAATTGGAATGATAGGAAGAACTGAAAATGTGCATTGGGGCTGTTTAAATAAGCCACCAAAAGAAAATCCTTTGTTATACATAGTCAGTGACCTGAAACATTAGAGTGTTGGTTCCTGGCTTGTTGATATGTTAATGTGAAGTAATTATTCCAGTGAATTGAAGCTGAAAGTCAACATGTATATTCATTAATTCAGTATAAGCACTCTTATTGTTAACCACAGTTGGGAGATCTATTTTCAGCAAGCAGATTGAGAACCTACCCATCATGCTTTGCCAACCATAACATTTGATCACTTTTAATGTTATCTTTAAAAGTCCCAAGGAGGAAATATTTATGATAATGTTTCCAAGAATTCCATATTGCAAAAAAGAGAGAAAAATAATTATACCACATATCTCTTGCTTTCAATCAAGAATGAATGCAATATAGCATTTATTATAAACTGCAGAGTGTAATTTCACACCACTGTACCATTTGGGGAATTATACTAAACACCAGAATAATTCTCAATTTTGTAATCAGGAAGCATTACTTTAATTAAACCTTTAATGCATTATGAATATCTCATTTCTGCTATGCATAGGGAAAAGCTATGATTTCAAGGTTCATCTCCATAAACAAAGGTTAATGGGTGTGCTCTTCTGGAAGGAGAACTTTGGTAACATTTATGTTTACATCGTATTTATTTATCTGTAAAAATCTGGTGGTCCTGCTGCCTACTATTGATTTGATTATTTTCCCCGAGTATTTTTTTTTCTAATTTAGATTGGCAAAATACACAAAAATACATTTTCCATCTCTTCTATGGCAAAGTCCATACATACTATTTTTCAATACCGCATTTATCTTATTGTCTAGTCATTCTCAAAATGTGGCATTCATTTCAGTATAATGCAGGTTGGGGGGGTTGTTTTGTTTTTGGTTAAAATTAAGTCCATTGGTATTGGTACACTATGGCAAAACAGAACTTTTAAAGAAAAGATTTCTTTTCTTGTTCCCCATGGGCTGAAAAATGTTGTCCCAAAGTTTTAAGGATTCATACGAGCCCTTAGGAACACAATGATTATGGTAACGGTTAGCACCTAATAGCAAACCAGTTCTGGAAAACAGTCACCAGATGTAGACTGATTTCCTGCAAACCATCCCATTTGTTTGTATTGCCATGCAAAACAGCCTAGTTCTGAGTGTGCCACCTGCCTTTTGCAACCCATTTATCATATGCTAGGTAACATGAAAGTAAATTTAATTGTCCAGTAAACTTCCCTGGATTCCTCAAGTTACTAGACTGTTTGAGTTGGGAAATCTGATTTAGATTATATTGTTAAAAAGAGCAGTCTCAATGCAATGGATACTTTGCATAGAAGATGTATGTTTCTCATGCTATTCCTTTTGAATGATAGTCTTTATTTGGTTCCAAATGTCACAGATGATATTCCCAACTCACTTACTTCTAACACAGTCAATGCTATAGTTGCCTCAAAGTTTGAGAACAGAAATCATCTCTCAGAATTATACTAAGAGACCATCTGTATCTCTGGTAATTATGATCTATAAAAATAAATAACAATAAATGTCATCAAAGTACATTTTTGGCTAGTTCAATCTTGAATGTATCCAAAAGTAGGCCCGCACTTAACATTAACTGAGTCAATGGGAATTTGTCTGAAGGGTTCCCATGTGTGAAGTGACTCTGCAATTACACAAAGATTAAAACAATTAAAGGCCATTCTTATCTCAACACCTGCTGAGTAACTAGCATGCTGAGATAGGTGCATAGTACACACATATTGTTCTTTATTCCTTTCTATGTAACTTTATTACAGTGAAAAAAGCAGGTGCTTTAATTCTAGTCAGTATCAAGTTTTCCTTGCTGTATAATGTCATAGTAAATCTCACATATACTTTATAGAAGGCTTAATTTGTTCTTGGGCTTTATAAGTGCAAATTATTCCCGTCAGTGTGTCCATTCTCTGAAGTGCATATTGTTTTCATCCTATAGTAATTATTCAGAAGACTTATTTCACAGAGGCTATATTAATGTCGCACTTTGAGGTTTGGCCTCCCCATGACAGCATTTGAAGTATTCTTTTTCTAGACCAACCAAGCCTAATGCTATGGTTTTCAATTACTTAGTCCATAGCTTAATGAATCTTTCAACTCATTTTAAGCCTGTTTCTATGCCACCTGCTCCCAGCTGTGTTACCAGATTCCTTTGCACATCACAAGAATGCTAATGAGAGCATGAACCAGGACTTTTGTTAGTCTCTAGTTGGTAACTGTGATATAGCTGGGGTAACATTTTGCATCACACTCTTCTCAGAACAGTTTTCTGTGAAACCACCAACACTAATAACTACAGCAAGCTCTTTCAGAAGCCATTTCAATTCCATTATTAAATGAAAATATTACCTGTCTTGGCAGCTTTGTTCTCCACTGATAGGTTCTTTGTATATTCAGATTCAAAAGAATGCTTGGCTGTAGCGTGCATTCACAAATGCCTCACATTAAGTCAATATCTGAAATTTAGGTTGTCCTTTTTTCCTCTTCCCTGTCATGAGGATTAATTTAAATTAGATTACATTAAAATCAATTTAGCAGAAAAATCAAAACTATTGTAAGGAATCCATGCAGAAGACCACTATATACCCAGGGTGTGACCTCACAATTAGATTTGCATGGTTCTTTACTCAGTCTTTGAAAAGACCTAATGGCTTTCTGCAAGCATCCACCCCCACCTCACTTTTTCTAAGCACTCTGTTAACTAGAGGAGGGACCCCTGCTGAATTCAGAATACAGTAACAGAATGTTTTATTTATCTAGCAGCATCCATCCAGTTTTAGTTCAGCGGGGCATCCAGGAACAATTTTTATAGAGTAAGTCAACTGCATACCACAACATCCCAATAGTCTGCATAGTAGAGGAAACAAGAAAACATTGTAAGTGGTACAATTCTTATGTACATATGTACTGTACCTTACTACGGCCTCTCTTCAGCATTCCATTAGCACTGAAGGTGTTTTGCAAGCCTCAGCAGTACAGTTTCTAGGCATATTGAGATTGTCCCCCACCTCCAGCAATAGCTAGGTCAGTTTCAGAGGAAATGTACCCAAAGATTTGTATACCAGACTGTAATGCAACTTCTTTAGATTCTTACAGCTGTAAAGGGCATGGAACTTGATTCTATGGTAAAAGAGAAATAATCTCCATGAACAGATTTTAATTATCCCATAACATCAATCTAGACATGTAGAGAGGCTATCAAAACGGAGGTGTAATGGTAACTGTTAGTAACTGCTGACTTACACACACCTAGACATAAAGAGTTCCTGTACACTCAATCCCCAGGGGGCCTGGATCATAACTTTGCTTTTTATTACCTACACAAAGGCCATTTCCACATGACATTGCTATCCTGCAACAGCAACGGGTCATTTCTGGTCCAGGAACATATCCAGCTGGTATCCCATCCCCAAGCATTGGAAAACTGCCTTATACTATTTCCAGAAAAAAATCCATTAAGAGTCTCCTTTAGTGCTTCAATCCCTTCAGCCAGCTCAGTGTGGTACCGTAATAGCGCTTGATAGGGCTTCCTGTCCTCCCAATTGCAGGAATTTACTGTGCTTTCACTTTTCACTTGCTCTAGGAAGCAGTTTAGGCAGAAGGAAAATTATCACTGTGATAATACTGGAATATAGCTGTACACAGGGGCAATGTGCCCATTGGTCTTTGATCATCAGAAAAGCAATATCTTAATTTCTATTTCTTAGAAATATTCTGTTTATTATGAGTCACTGTAACTACATTTCACGGAAGTAAAAAACAATCAAATTTAAAATAAGATGTGCTGGGCCATTTCAGGAACATGACTCTGCACTGCTTCATTTGTTAAACTCCTGTTTGAAATAACAGTTCAGTCCTACCACCATCACTATCTATTACATCAAGAAAGGTGTGAAGCTGCTATCAGTTGTCTTGTCAGCAGAAAACCCCTAAATGGAGCCAGGGATGGTTAGACTTGGATTTGCTAGATGCAAAGCTAATTCATTCCACCAGATAGGCTCAGGCAGGCACCATAAGCTAATCCAGCTGTGGGGCTGCCATTTCCTTCCCTTTTGACTAACAGTCTAGGTTGCACCTGTCCACTACATAAATTTCATACCCACTACATACAATTAGAAGGAAAATAGACATCTGACCTTTAGCCCTGTCCCCTTGAGTACCATGAGATTTGCTTCTAAATAAATATGTGCTAGGTTATGGTGTTAATTATTGTATTTCCTTTCACTAATGCAGTTCTGTATATATAGTTGGCATATGAAAAGCAGAGCAAGACTGTCTGCATAGCTCATGCTCCAACTTCCCCACTTTGATACAACTTTTTTCAGTCACAACTTACCATGCTCCAAATGTGGGCATTGCAAGCACAATTTGTACATTATAAAATACTGGGCAGTCCAGACAGATGGGTAATGTACAACCGCTTAATCCATGTACCCATCATCATAACTGACATGTGCCAAGTTGCTTAAATGGATGCACAGCAATACCTTTTTCCAAGCTGGCTGATAGCCTGCCTAGGATGTTAGGTGAAAAGTTTGCATGTGTCATGGGTAACAGGTGCAAGCTGCACTTAAGCATGCCACCATAGAACTTCTGAAAGGGCTGTGGTGTTGTGGAAGGCTATATCCCTTGTAGAATTTAGAAATGTAGGGGGAAAAGTAGAAAAAACATAGAAATTTATTTTTGTTTTAAAAAATTTCACTGAGGAACACTGAGAATTTTAGTCCAAAATGGGTTTTCCCTCTTATTCTGATCAGTTTTCAGATCTAGTGTTGTCCATTCACCTGCCTTACTATGATTTCAATGAGTAATTTGTGACCTTTGCATAAATATTTGGATTTTTTTAAAAAAAACTGCATAATGCTCTACTGTGGTACCAAATGTCATGCATACATGCATGCTTGATTCACCAGCAGGACCCATCTTGTGTTGTTGTTGTGTGCTTTCAAGTCATTTCCAACTTAAGGAAACTTTAAAGTGAAGCTGTAGTGAGGTTTTCTAGGGCTGAAAGTATGTGATGCTCCCAAGGCCATTTAGTTGTTATCCATGGCTGAGCTGGGAATCAAACCCTGGTCTCCGGGGAGAAAATCCAATGCTCAGTCCACTAGACCACATTGGCTCTCACTCATCCTCTACCCTGTACTTAAATTTTCGTTTTTAATGTTCCCAAGATTTCAAGTATTCTAAATGTTAAATGTTCATTTTTGCTTAAAGAATGAAATTTTTGATAAACCTTGAATTGCACAGATTAAATTTAAAAGAACTGTCTGTATAAATGATTCGATGGATTGTGGCACGTGCCTGACAGTCAAAATGAAGCAGCAATTATACTCTTCCTATCATACATATTTCCAGCGTTTATTATTAATTTTCTGATGTAAGAGGATCTTTTTGCTCTACTCCTACTTAAGCTTTTGTTTCCAGCTTTTGTGCCATCATAGTTTTAATTTTCATGCCAAGTAGAGAGTGACAGCTGGGAAGCAATACAGAAGACATATTTGCATCTTTTACAAAACTACAAGAAGGAGGAAATATTAAAGTCACTACATTTTAAATTTCTAGTTGAAAACTGTTGCCTAGCATAAAAGAGACATATTTTTCTTCCTTCCTGTTTTTTCTTTTTCCTATTAATATATGTGCAATAGGAAAAAAACCTTCAATGTTCACACATTTCTGTGGATATATATAGGAAATGTAGGATCCAATATGGGCATTTCTTCACTCTTTGTGAAATAGAATTTTCTTCCATTTTTCTTTGATTAATGAGCCAGTCCAGCCTAAAAGGGGTTTCTTTCCTCTTTTTCCGTGTGAAATCTTGGTATGTGTGTGTCGCATTCCTTCAAGTTGTTTCCACCTAATGAAGACCATAAGGCAAACATATAATGGAGTTTTCTTGGCAAGATTTATTCAGAAGATGCGTTTACATTGCCTTCCTCTGAAGCTGAGAGAGTGTGAGTTGCCCAAGGTCACTGAGTGGGTTTCCATGGCCTAGTGGGTATATGAACCCTAGTTTGCAGAGTCATAGTCCAATGCTCAAACCACCACACTACACTGACTCCTTTGTAAAAATTTACTAGTAACAAAATTAATGCCTCTATTCTTCCATTTCACATAAAAAGAGGCTTAGTCCCAAGTCTTTATTTACAAGAGGACACTTTCTCCTCCATCAGTCATCCAAAGATTCCTCATACAAAGTTGCACCCAACTTCCACACATTTTCACAAAAAATATTCTCATCTTTTCCAGGAAGTATTTATTCAACTGCTAAAAACCAAAGACCAGGCACTATGATTATACATTTCCTTTTACATGGTGTGGCCCATGAACTCTGGTTGAAGTTCAAGCAAAACCAGTAGGACAACTACCCAGACTTGCAGTCTTCAATTTGAAGCTGAAAAGCTCTATTTGAAATTTATGTATGTGTTGAGTCTGATGAATTTGTGAAATGTGAAACTTCTGGGTTTTTTTTTTTTTTCATTTTGCAAAACATTTCTGACTGCTCTCTGTGACAGCTCATATTGGTTCCTATTTTATACAGAGAAGTGAATTTATGCAAAAGCCTTTCTGATCTCAGTTCTTTCTTCCAGATAACTATTTTTCTTTCTTTCTCATATTTAATATATTAATGAATAGAATGAAAAGTCCAACACAAATATTAGAGAGTATTCATAAAGGAAAAATGTCATATGAAAGGTCTCTGAATGCACATTATTTGATTGTAGTGTTCAGAAAATAATTATGAATTTGTATATGCTGAACACATAGGATTTAATGGGAAAGAGTTTTTTTTTTTTTCATTTATTAGCTTGCTGTCAGTATACATTGCAAAAACTTAGCAACAAATAACAATCCAAAATCTAGCTATGCAAAAACTTGCATTTCGTGGTTTGTTTTCTTGCTAAAGTGTTAGAAAAAGTACATGCTTTTTAAAAGGCCTTTACAGTATTACAGTGCTTTACTATAGAAACAGGTTGGGACCATGTGGAATTAGTTATACTATATCATGTACTTTCTATATTGTGTTCTGTCTAAGACTAATTGAAAGCAATAAAATACATGTTGACAGAACTTAAGACTAGTAAATTCCCTTTGTTTTTTTGGACTAGAAAACTCACGTGCTTGCTAGGGAATTTGAAAAAAGAAGTAACTTTTTTTCTTTTTGCTCATAAAACATCAGATGCTTTATCTCCAAATCACAATGTGTCTCATTATTTTAGCCCTTGAATTTCATTCATGGGGATATTATTGTGACATCTAAATAAGGTTAATGGATGTTTCTGTGAGGGTTCACATATCTATCGATATCTCAAAGTGGTGATCACAGAATAAGAAAAAACATATCAACGTTAAAAGAAAAACATTAAAAAGTACAAAATAATCAGTCCAGACATTTAAAACCAAAGGATCAAAATATAGTTCTCAAACCAAACAGTAGTCAGTTTCACATCTTGGTGAAGAAGTGAATCTGTAATAGGCATCTAAGTCACATAACTATTATTGTGTCCTGAATATGAGGGGGTGGGTAGTCCAAAAGAGGCTGTTATTGAAAGTCCCCTAACTGACCAAGGTGACCAAAATGAAGAAAAGCTGCACGATAACCCCTTGGCGAGTACAGCTGCAAGGAATAGTCACAAATGTTCTCATACATGATGAATAACTTTGTTTCCATACGTCTTAATGTGTTAAAAAGATTTGTTTGTGTGCGTGTGCATGTGTGAGGACATTTGGCAAAAAAAAGTTTGTAAAAAAATTATATTTTGTGGAAATCAATTTTTTCATGCAAAAATGTGTTGTATTTCCACAAAAGACAGCGTATTTTGTGCAAACATTTTTGTGGAAGTGTGTGTGTGTGTGTGTGTGTGTATAGTTCTGGTGGCGTGTGATAGGGAGAGTTCAATTTCCATGTTTCAGGATCCAAGCCAATATTTAAACACAGTATATACAATAGCTAGAAACTTTTGTGTGTACAACATGAACAAATGAGTAGGACTCCACTGTTTATATTTGCCTTTTTCTGTAAGAGAAGATGCAATGTAGGAAAACTCTTTTTTAAAAAATGAGCATAAAATTCTCCCTTCCAAATAACTGAACTTTAACACTCTTTGTATGTATTGGAAAAGTTTCTTGTTGTTGTGTGCCTTCAAGTCATCTCCAACTTGTGGTGACCCTAAAGCAAACCTATCTAAGGATTTTCTTGGCAAGGTTTGTTCTAAGTGGGTTTTGCCTTTGCCTCCTCTGAAGCTGAGAGGATACAACTTGCCTAAAGTCACCCAGTGGGTTTCTGTGGCTGAGTGGGGATTTGAACCCTGAACTTCAGAGTCATAGTCCAACAATCAAACCACCACTCCATGTTGGCTCTGCACTGAGAAAGCTTATAGCCTAATAAATATTTCATAACCATTTTGTATCTTACGTTTTACACACACACACACAATCTGTTATTCTTGCAGGCTGTCTCCTTATAGATTATTTTGATTATGCAAAAGAATACTTTAATCAGGTTAAAAGAAATTGAAATATGATTCTTCTTCTAAACTAGGGCATCTACTGTCTTCTTGTCTCCTTACCAGATTTAATTAGGATAGTTAGTGAATACTGAATGTTGATGTATGGGACTATGTAGTCAGTCCTGGCATACAAAAGTGGCACAACAGATTGCAGATCTAGCCAACTGACAGTTGCCTTGGAAATGAAATATTGGCTGTGGACAAATTTGTATGGGGGGGAAATTCAAATTACGTCTTAGTTAGATTGCTTGCCTTTTCCTGAGAAATAATTACTGGAAAAGTTCAGCCTATGTTTCTTCTGTGATATTATTCAATAATATCCTACATGCAAAGAACTGCAAAAGTAGCACTTTGTGCTCATGGAAGAATGTACTTTGTACTTCTTGTAGGACTACCATGTGATACACATGTGTGTGCACACACACTTGGCCCACATGCAACATGGCAAAACTTTTGGAACTGATAGAAGTTCCATGAACAGGTTATCATACATTAATTAAAGTGTTGTGAGGGTATCAAAAATCCATTGAACAAACACTTGGTGTACCTTAAATTGCACTTTGGATCCTACAATTCATGTTTAACCCTATTACCAATATGGGGCTGCCGTGGTCCCTTGGAGTGCAGTAAAATAGGCACCATTGACTGCCACACTGGAAAGGTTAGGGGAGAAGATTTTCTTGCTATTTCCCAGCATTTGTTTCTGTCCACATTCTCTGGAGAAGTGATGAGAGGCTGAGCTGTGAACCACCTAGTTAGATGAGAGGGACATGCTGGATTTACTTCAGCCAGGCTGTTGTACCCCTGAGAATATAATATGGCTAGCACCAGCCTGAGAGTTGGTTTGCTGAGCCCATTCGTTTTTTTTTTCCTTGTTACCTGGTTAAAGTATTTACATCATTGTTACACTGAAGTTATCCTACCTTTTTGGCTTATGTTTCCCTTGATTAAATTTATTGGTAGGTATTGTAGAAACTTTTATGTGTTTGCGTTTCCCAATCAAATACAATGTTGTGTGTTTATAATTTGTTGGCATGTATTGTGAATTGCTTTGACCATAGTTCACTCTAGGTAATCATCATATAAATACACTTGACTAAAACAACTGAATCTCAGAACCAGCAGCCTTAGTTCTATGCAAAGTTAAATATTCCAACTTTGCTCACACCACAGACATGTTATCTAAGAAAAAGGTCTTCTGGGAAATTTTAGCTTAGCTCTAATGCAAACAGGAAAAAATGTATTCTGAATGACTTATTAAAGATTATATCCATTGTTTAACAACTGGAGAGCAATATTTATTGTGAATATCTTCTAGGCTTGATAAAACATGTCATAAAACATGTGCTTATAAACAACAAAATGTCTCCCACTACAAAATTCTCCAAGGCGGAGCAGAGACAAAGCTGTCTTAGAAACCCATAAAATAAAAAATAAACTTCATCCACTTAACCTTTGAAAATCAATTCAGAGAGGACTTAATACATCTATTACTTTAATTAAAGTCCTTCTCAGTTCATAAATTATCTGTTTGGCACTTCAGTGATGCCAGCAATTGTCAGGAAGTAAGGAAGGCCAAAGTGTCCTCCCAGAAGACCAAGGTTAATATGCTCTGAGGACGAAAAGTCTTCTCTCTGTGTGGGGTTATATCTTGGCAGTGCATATGTACTTGTGACATGTGTGAGTTTCTTAATGAATCATCACATCTGGTTCAAATCTTTAGGAATACATCTGTTTGATTATGACATAGAAACATAATCTCTATGATTTTAAAATATCAGTCAGCCAAATTATGTGGTAATTACTAATGATTAGATTAAATCAGACTGGAAAATAAGCCCACAACATTTAGTAGCCCACAAAAAAATTCCATAAGACCAGCTCCAAGACAGTGAGGCATTATTTAACTACCTAACGCATAAGAGCCCTTCAAATGCTGTTGCTTGACCCTGGGGTGTAATATCTGCTCTTCTACACACTCTAAAGAGCAAGGACAAAGGCCAGCTCTATCAGGCACAGTGAGATGCCTGCCTCAGGCATCAATTTTTGAGTATAATGAAAGGGCAGAAAATTGTTATGCACTTGGTTTATTCTTTCTATATCAATTACAAAAAAGAATGAGAGAGAGAGGCAAGGTTGTCAGATTTTCTGCTTTATGTGCCAGAATAACCTCAGGAAGCAAATGTCTTGAGCCAGCCCTGCCCATGTCATTCACTCAATACCTTCTAGGCTCTGATCTTATCACTTAGCACAGCCTATAAATGAGACATCAACATTCCAGAATATTGTAGAAATTGTCTCCCTCACATGCTGCCACACTGGTAGGAGTGGGGGTGTTTATAGGCAAAATGCATTATTCATGATTTTCATTTGTTTTCATTGCTGCATGTCATATTTTATGGTGGGTCATGGGGGCAACATCCTTAACAGCAGCTGCCCCCCGAAACTGTGAACGTCTTCCTGCAAAATGTCTGCTGTACATGCTAAGTTACACTTCAGTCACTTACCCCAAAATGTTTGTCCTAGAATCGGGGCTGCCTTATCCATTAGACATCTTAGGGACAGTGCCTAGGGCCTACAAAATTTTTAGGGGCTACAAAAACAGGATTTTAGGGCCTACAAAAACATCCCGAGTGGTACGTTAAGGTGAGCAGGGAGAGTTGGATATAAGAGTGCCTAGGGTCTCTGAAAACCTTAATGAATGCCTGGAATGTGTGCCTCCATTTACTTTCCAAGTCAAATAACCCCCACTCCATTTTTGCTGCTGGTAAGTGAGCTTTTAGAAATATTGATAGGGTATTCCAATAGCCATAGCCAAATTTTATTGACTTTGCCCACATAAGCATAGGAAATGCTAGCAGAGACCAACAAGTTCCAAACACTTATCTTTTAGAGATCATTGGATGGGGTTGCATACACCCTTCTGCCTCTCCCCATCTTCTAGCTTATGCAGGTGCTGTGAAACTAGATACAGTATTTATTTGAGGAGGATAAATATGGTATATATAGAGACTCCCTACATGATCCAGATGTCAATTTTTCACCATTCTGAATGGCATATACCATAGATTCATCCACACAGAGAACTCTTCTTCTCTCAACATGAGGAGAATAGTGGAAATATGTGAGAAAGAAAGCAAAGTCAGGGCATTCCTCTACTGCAGAACACCTGAACAGGGCTGCTGTGCATGTTTCTTTCTTCTAGAGGGGGAGTCTGATCCAACAGCTCCCTATTCAGATAATCTTCCCAGGAGGCTTATGGAATCATAAGGATTCCAGATTATAAATGGTTATAAAACCATTACTAAGAAGATGTCCACTGGATCCTACCATTCTGGATAATTATCAACCAGTCTTTAGCATTCAGTTTTTGATCAGGGTTCTTGAACTTGTGGCAGCCTTCTATCTCCAGGGAATTCTGGATGAGACAAACTATCTGTATCCATTTCAATCTGGTTCCACATCTTGTAATGGTACAGAAGTGGTTTTGATTGCCTTGGTGGATGACCTATGCTGGGAACTAGACAGGTAAAATATGTCCCTATTGGTTCTGCTGGACCTCTTGGCAGCTTTTGATGCTATCAACCATGGTAGCCTTCTGGCTCACTTGCTGGGATGGGACTTGAAGGTACTGTTTTACAGTGGCTTCATTCCTTTCTGTAGGACAAACCTGGTGCTGGAGGACTTCTGCTAAATTCCTTGGTCATTGGCTTGTGGGCTCCCTCAGGACTCTGTTCCATCTTCTGCTAGGAGATGTTGTCCAAGTTTGGGGTTTGGTACTATGTGAATGCCACCCAATTATATTACTCCTTTCCCCCACAAGTCCAGGAAGTTGTTTTGATACTAAACCAGTGCCTGTCATCAATAAAGAAGTGGATGAGGGCAAACAAACTAAAACTTAATCCAGATGAAACAGAGGTGTTCCTAGTGAGTCAAGAGGCAGATCAGGGATTCAGCCTTTGCTGGATGGGGTTATACTCTCCCCTAAAGATACAGGTTTTAGCTTGGGTGTACTCCTGAATTCATCTCTTATCCTGGAAGCTCAGTTTCAGCAGTGGCTAGGAGTCCATTTGCACAATTAAAGTCTGTGCATGAGCTGCACACATTTCTTGAAACATCAAATCTGGCCACAGTGACACATGCCGTAGTTACATTCTGATTGGATTACTGCAGCTGTCTTTAAGTTCAACTGGTCCCAAGAGCCAGATTGCTAACTGGGGCTGGGAACACACAACTCCCTTATTGCAACAGCTTCACTGGCTGATGGTCCATTTCCAGGCACAATTGAAAGTGCTGGTTTTGACCTGTAAAGCCCTATATGGCTCAGGTCCAGGTTATTTTAAGGACCACATTCTCCCTTACGAACATGCCTGGGCTTTGAGATCTGCTGGGGAGGCCCATCTCTCTAGCCATTTCCCCACCAGACTGTTGTAGTGCTATTATTCCACTTTCAACATCCTATAGGATCCTGGGGTTTGCAATTTAAGGAGGAGCATCCACCTCACCACCCTCACAGGCACCTCTGGTGGAACACAGGAGATGGCCTTCTAAGGGATGACCCCCAGGCTCTGGAACTTCCTTTCCAGGGAAGTTAGACTGGGACCTTTTCTACTTTCTTTTCACAAACAAGTATAAACTTTTATGTTTAGTCAGGCATCTGATGAGTGATTGCATAAGGCCTATCTCACCTAAACTATTTGCTGGATCTTGATAATTGTTTTGGTAATATGTGTGCATGTGTGCTTAATGATGTATGTTTTAATCTGATTTTATTTTTATTGTATAATCTCTTTTTAACTTTTGTATATTTTTAAGTATTTTTTTTAATTTGTTGTGAGCTGCTTTGAGTCCTGAGCTGGGAAAGAGGTGGGACAGAAATAAATATAATAATGGTAGTAACAATAGTGATGATGATGATGATGATGACGACGACGACGATGATGATGATGTTTGCCCCCTGAGCTTTTGGCAATGAAGAGGGATATACAATAAAATAACGAGGTTTTTTTTTTTTTTAAATCTACCTCCCACCTTCAACTATATTATTGTGCAGTGTTTGATGCATTTTATAAGCTGGCCTACTACTTAATTTCTGAGAATGCTTTCTTTTAAAATATATAAATAAATAAAAGGTAATTTTTTCCTTCATCCTCCTTTTGAGATATTGTCAATATTTGGAAATCATTATAGGATGTTTTAGAAATATAGCCTTTTCTATGATATGATCTCCCCTTGTTTCTAATGAATTAGATCTTGATTAGAGGTAGGACTCATGTTCTTGGACTGCAGCTCCCAGCATCCCTGGCCAGCATAGATAATAATATTGAGGAATGTTTGGCACTGCAGTTCAGCAGCATCTGGAGATCTGCATGATTCCTATCCCATTCTCAGTTTGAATATGTTTGTTCCAATAAAATAAACTTGAAGAGAATTAGCACTAAAATTAATACCATTGTTTTCCATAGACCTATTCTAAATGTGACTGACCCTGGATCCAACGTACTTTCAACCTAGTCACTACTTCAGAAACTTCTGTCCAAAGCACATTACACATGTTTTAATAAACTGGCAAAGCCATCTGACACTGTAAGAGTTCGTTTGATCTTTTTGTTTGCTTTTACATGGGCCCTTTCTGCACCACACCCCATTAGCATGTTCTTTCATTACAATCCCAGTATTTTCACTTACACCATGGTAGCAGGTTAGACGTTCTCTTCTGCATCCTTAAGTGGATGAATAGTGGTATTGTCACTGGTGTTCCTTCCACAGAACACCTCCTTGGCCACTCCCCTTCCTCACCTTCAACCTGCCTCACTGCTCCTGATTGGTCATCTTTTTTGGAAGCCGTACTAGTGCAGCAATGTTATAACAGCATGACACGCCAGTACACTATTGCAGTTTTGTGCTATAATGCTTAAAAATGTATTTTAAAAAACAAAAAGTTTTAACTCAAAGGAAAAATTTAAAACAAACATGGAGATGTGATAGATTTCAAAGTTACCACACTGTGGGAGTAGCCAAGGGGGGGACAACCTGAGACAGGAAGCGTAATCACACGCTATTACGGTACCATTCTGAGCTGGCTGGTGGGATTGAAATGTTAAAGGAGGCTCTTAATGGATTTTTTCTGGAAGTGGTATAAGGTGGTTTTGCAATGTTTGGGGATGGGATAGCAGCTGGATAGTGACAACATTGTGTAGTAGCACAGCTCCTAGACTGGAAACTCCAAACTTTAACCTTTAACCGTCCAAACTTTAACCTTTGACAATCAATAGAGCTAACACAGCTTATACAGCTGAATTTCAAATAGAAAGCCTAATTATTCTTTCTCGAGCTTCTCCTGTACTACTCTCTGTAGTTTCAAGGATGGAAGGTGAGGGAGCTGCTGCAGTCACCTGTAACACTTGTGGCATGTTCCTTTTCTTGCCACAAGATGTTCTCGGATACACCTGCACCAAGTGCAAGCTGGTCACCTTCTTGGAGGAGAAGGTTCGCCAGCTGGAGGCACGAATTTCTGATCTCCACCTTATTAGGGAAGGGGAGGAGTTTTTGGATAGGGAAGAGAAGACCTATCGGAAATCCAAATACACGGAGGAGCTGCCAGATCAGGAAGCCAGTACACTGCGCCAGGAAACGGAGGCTTGGGCGAATGTCACACGGAGGAGTAAAAGGACCAAAAAGGTAACAGAGATTCTTAACCTACACAATCGCTTTGATGTACTTGGACTTATAGACAATGAGGAGCACTACGCAGAGGGAACAGTATGCCAACAAGAAAGAATCCAACTTCGGCAACAGGAACTAGATCAACGCTCCCAGCCTCAACAGAATGCTCAGGCAGTCCTAGTAAAACACGCTAATCGAGGAGCCCAGGGGAAGCCTCAGAAGAGGCGAGTTCTGGTTGTTGGGGACTCTTTGCTAAGAGGAACTGAAACAGCAATCTGCAAAACGGACAAGCTCAATCGAGAGGTCTGTTGTCTTCCTGGGGCCAGGATCAACCACATAACGGAGAGGCTAACCAGGCTAGTCAAACCCACTGACTATAAGCCCCTCATTTTGGTTCATGTCGGAACCAATGACACTGCGAGGAGCAGCTTTTACCACATTGCAAAGGACTACGAGCATATGGGGACGAAGCTTAACGACCTTGGTGCGCAGGTGGTCATTTCGTCTCTCCTCCCTGTTCAAGGATACGGCGCACGTAGGGAAAGGGCAATAGTAGAGGTCAACAACTGGCTCCGCACATGGTGCCGCCAACAACGGTTTGGGTTTTTGGAACATGGCCTGAATTTCCATGGCCATGGGCTTCTGGCGAGGGATGGACTGCACCTCACAAAACTGGGCAGGAATGTTTTTGCAAACAGTCTTGCAAGGAAGATTAAGAGGTCTTTAAACTAAGATCCACTGGGGAGGGAGACAATATTATTCAGGGCAAGGACTCAGAGAACACAGGGGGGAAAGGCCCAAATTATACTGGACAAGTAGTACAAGCGGCCAATGGCGGGAGGACTAGAAACAATAGTACAGGACTTGCAGGAAGGGCCCGGGGACTTAAGTGTCTCTACACTAATGCAAGGAGTATGGGAAACAAGCAGGATGAGCTTGTACTCCTAGTACAAGAAAATAAATATGATTTGATAGGCATCACTGAGACCTGGTGGGATGAGTCTCATGATTGGAATATAGGAATAGAGGGGTATAGCCTATTTTGTAAAAATAGACCAAAGAAGAAAGGAGGAGGAGTAGCCTTGTATGTCAAGGATGTTTTCACCTGTGAAGAGATCCAGGACTTAAACCCAGAAAGCCAGGTCGAGAGCATTTGGGTAAGAATTAAGGCAGCGAGAAACAATAGGGATATTCTGGTGGGGGTTTACTACAGACCTCCAACCCAGGCTGAGGACTTGGATGACGCCTTCCTCAACCAAATGACTGCACATTCGAAGAGGAGAGATACAGTAATAATAGGAGATTTCAATTACCCGGATATATGCTGGCAGTCAAACTCTGCCAAGACAACAAGGTCCAGCAAGTTTCTTGCTTGTCTTGCAGACAACTTCATGGTCCAGAAGGTGGAAGAGGCCACAAGGGGATCAAATATTCTAGATCTGGTCTTGACCAACAGGGATGACCTTGTTAATGAGGTAGAAGTGGTTGGATCTTTAGGGGGGAGTGACCATGCCCTGTTGGAATTTAGCATTCAGTGGGAAGGAGAAGATAAGTGTAGCCAGACACTCATCTTAGATTTTAAAAAAGCGGACTTCTGTAAACTTAGGGAGCTGCTGGCTAGAATTCTGTGGTCAGGAATAGTGAAAGGGAAATGAGTTCAGGAAGCATGGGAGTTCCTTAAAAAGGAGATACTAAAGGCACAGTCTAAAACTGTGCCAATAAGGAGGAAAAATGGAAGGCATCTGAAGAAACCAGAATGGTTGACTAAAGAACTCTCAGCTGAGCTAAGAGTCAAGAGAAACATGTATAGAAAATGGAAGAAGGGGGAAACCACCAAAGAAGAATTTAAGCAAGTAGCTAGGAGATGTAGGGAGGAAGTCAGAAAGGCTAAAGCATAGAACGAACTTAGGCTGGCCAGAGACATTAAAAACAATAAAAAGGGTTTTTTTAAATATGTCCGCAGCAAAAGGAAAAAGAAGGAGACAGTAGGGTCGCTGCGCAGAGAAGATAGCGAACTACTCACAGGGGGGAGAGAAAAGGCAGAACTACTTAACACCTTCTGTGCCTCCGTTTTTTCCCAGAAGGATACAAACACTCAACCTGGCGGTTGGGGAGCAGGGGAGGAAGCAGAGGAAATGAGGCATATAATAGGTAGAGAGGTGGTACAGGAATACCTGGCCACATTGGATGAATTCAAGTCTCCAGGGCCAGATGAATTGCATCCTAGGATATTAAAAGAGCTGGCAGAGGTCATTTCGGAACCGCTTGCTATAATTTTTGAGAAATCTTGGAGGACAGGAGAAGTTCCAGCAGACTGGAAGAGAGCAAATGTTATCCCCATCTTCAAGAAGGGAAAAAAAGAGGACCCAAATAATTATCGCCCAGTCAGCCTGACATCAGTACCCGGAAAGATCCTGGAGCAGATCATTAAGCAGTCAGTTTCTAATCATTTAGAAAGCAATGCGGTAATCACAAGAAGTCAACATGGATTTCTCAAAAATAAGTCATGCCAGACTAATCTTATCTCTTTTTATGATAGAGTTACTAGCTTGATAGATGAAGGGAATGCTGTGGATGTAGCATACCTTGATTTCAGTAAGGCCTTTGACAAAGTTCCCCATGACATTCTTGCAAAGAAGCTAGTAAAATGTGGACTGGACAGGGCTACTGTTATTTGGATTTGTAATTGGCTGACCGACCGAACCCAAAGGGTGATCACGAATGGCTGCTTTTCATCCTGGAGAGAAGTGACTAGCGGGGTGCCACAGGGTTCTGTCCTGGGCCCAGTGCTGTTCAATATTTTTATCAATGACTTGGATGAAGGAATAGAGGGCATGCTCATCAAATTTGCAGATGACACCAAATTGGGAGGGGTTGCTAATACGCCAGAGGACAGGATCAAAATTCAAAATGACCTGGATAGATTGGAGAGCTGGGCCAGGGCGAACAAAATGAAATTCAACAGAGAGAAATGTAAGGTCCTACACTTAGGTAGAAAAAATGGAATATAGAAATATAGGATGGGGGACACGTGGCTGGATAGCAGTACGTGTGAAAGGGATCTAGGAGTCTTCATAGACCACAAGCTGAACATGAGTCAGCAGTGTGATGCGGCAGCCAAGAAAGCCAATGCAATTCTCGGTTGCATCAATAGGAGTATGATGTCTAGATCGAGGGAGGTACTGGTACCACTCTACTCTGCTTTGGTTAGACCCCATCTTGAATACTGTGTCCAGTTCTGGGCACCCCAATTCAAGAAGGATATTGACAAGCTGGAGCAAGTCCAGAGGAGGGCGACCAAAATGGTGAGAGGCCTGGAAGACATGCCCTATGAGGATAGACTTAGAGAGCTGGGTATGTTTAGTCTGCAGAAGAGAAGGTTAAGAGGGGACATGATAGCCATGTTTAAATATTTGAAGGGATGCCACGTAGAGGAAGGAGGGGGCTTGTTTTCTGCTGCTCCAGAGACCAGGACAAGGAGCAATGGATTCAAACTGCAGGAAAGGAGATTCCAGCTGAACCTCAGGAAGAACTTCCTGACAGTCAGGGCTGTCTGGCAATGGAATCTGCTGCCTCGGAGTGTAGTGGAGTCTCCTTCCTTGGAGGTTTTTAAGCAGAGGCTTGATGGCCATCTGTCGGGAGTGCTTTGAGGGTGTTCCTGCATGGCAGGGGGTTGGACTGGATGGCCTGTGTGGTCTCTTCCAACTCTACATTTCTATGATTCTATGATTCTACCCACTGCTTTTGCAGGATAGAGACGTCATGTCAGAATGACCTTCATTGATAATTGCATTCCACTTGAATACAAAATAATCAATAATCAAATATACAACTATATACATGGATGGTTCTGCACAGACGCATGCATAAGTAGTCAATTGGACTACTTATACACAATTGAGAATACTAAGCCAAATTCTGTTGAGTTATTCTGTTAGAGTTTAGGATTATATTGAAGTTGGTGAGTACTGTTTATGGCAGAAGCTGCTTTTTACTAATTGGAAAATGCTCAAGGTAGAAAACTACTCCCAAATTGAAAGCAGGTAGCAGAAGCATGAATTCATACTCTTAAAGATACTTGTTATTCAAACTTACTGGTCTTTAGAGAATATAACTGATGAGTGGAACAGTGATGATGCCTTATGTAGCTGTATCAGCTGTTAGAAATTTGGCTGTGATCTTGTCCTAGAAGTGTCAGGATGTTGTGTCATCCCTTTTATAAACTGTAATTTTGTTTCCACCCCAAAATCCAAGCACTGTGCTCAATACATCAGATTGAAAATAAATTATTACATATTTGAAAATCAAAACATATTCAAAGCATATACAGAGAGAGTGCTTTTAAACAAAGACTGGGATTCATAAACTATGGGGTAGGATTTTGTATGTACACGTATCTTGTTGTTTTGTGCCTTCAAGTCATTTCTGACATATGGCAACCTAAGACAATCATGGGGTTTCTTGGCAGAATTTATTCAGAGGGGTGGTATCTTTCCCTTCCTCTAAGACTTAAAGAATGTGACTTCCCCAAGGCCACTCAGTGGGTTACCATGTCTAAGTAGGGATTTGAACTCTGGTGTCCTGGTCTCCTAATCCAACACCACGCTGGCTTGCACATGTCTTAACCATTTTTAATCACAACAGTTTAATGTTATAAATGATATGTGTTATGATATTTCAGAAGAACATATGTTATACAGCTATACAGCTTTTAATTTTTTTTTCATAATATCATCTCCAAAGAGGAAATCTATATTTGAATCAAAATTGCAATGTATCTCTTTGGTAGGGGACTTGAATGTCAGAAATTATTTACACTTAAAATCTGTTCATAGCATTTATAGCTAAGATTTAGTAGATGTTGTAATGTCTGTGTAAATGACTGAAATCATAAAATCATAGTGTCTTAGGCCATTTCTATGCCATACTGTTATAGTGCTATATTCCACTTTCAACATCCTGTGGAATTATGAAGTTTACTGAGGCCAAAGAGCTCTCTAAATGCCCCCCTCCAAATTGTAAACTACAGGATTCCATAGGATGTTGAAAGTGGAATAATAACACTATAATACTATAGTGCGAAAATGACCTTAGAGTTCAAAGGGAACACAAAGACCATCCAAGTCTAACTGTCAGCCATCCAAATGAGAATGACAAAACAGGCTCTATTTAAATTACCTCCCATTCCCAGTGTTTACCAAGATTGTGATCTTTACTGCAAAATATAATATTCAGCAGAATATGATAGAGAGTCACTATGCATAGTATTATTGATGAATTAGTCTGAAGTCACATGGTTATAAAATCATAGAGTTGGGAGGTACATCTAACGTCATCAAGCCCAGCCGCCTGTCAATGGAAGAATCTACAGCTAAAGCATCCCTAACAAGTTGCCATCCAGCCTACCTGTAAAAGCCTTCAGTGAAGAAGAAGCTAACACATTCAGAGGTAGTCTGTTCTACAGTCTAATACCTCTTACAGTCCAGAACTTTTTCCTAATATGTAATCAAAATTTCCTTCCTTCTAATTTGTAATTTGTAACTAGTCAGGGACTTCTCAATCAGCAGAAAACATGCTTACTCTACATTCATATGGTTGCCCGTCAGATACAGATGGCTATCATATCACCTCTCAGTCTTCTCCTGACTAACCACACTCACCATCATCTCTCAAAATGAAGGTGGAAGTGTTCATAGGGATATTGAGAAAGCAAGAAAATAGTATTTCATGTTTTTGCTTTATTGTGTTTTTCTTGTTGTATTGTTGCTTGAACCACTTGTCTCTTATGGGACATTAACATAGAGAAAATGCTTGCTTTGGCAGTAACATCACTCTCATAAAAATGTCTGTACTCATAATCTCTTTGAGAGGAAATGTTTAGTACTACTTCCTGAAGCCTGTGGAGGCATGCTGCTTTTCATAGGCAAAATTGAGCCTTTTGGCCATCTATGCATATTTTGATAACTCCATGCAACAATATGTTTGCAGACTTCAGAAGTCATTTCCTTTTTGAGAGTATGAAAAGTCAATTTCCTAAACCAGAGGCCATTTTTAAATGGGAGGGGCAAATATAACTTTGCATTTTCATACATTGCCAAAAGGAAACTGGCAATATAATTCCTATTATATGTGCTTCCTGCTGATCCAGTAGGGAAACCCAACCCATGTGTGTGGTTTGTGGCTCTTGTTTTCATTTCTACTTCCTGCTGTGGCTACTGTATGACAGTCAAAGCAACAGCGGGGGGCAGAAAATAAAAGAGAAACATTGTGGAAAGTGGAAACACTACAGGCTACTGTTGTCATTTTGAATTTGACGTATTCTTCAACCTCACAATCACTAAGGGAGAAACAGATTTCTTTTCTGAACTTGTCCATTTAACAACAGAGATGGAGATAGGCAGCCACCTTTGTTGCTAAGAGATATAACAAAAAAGCATTTTTCTCACTCTGAGGAGCTTGGGGTGCTTTTAAAAAAAGAAGATGTCAAGTGGAATCTAGAAAGGTTGTCAGTAATCTAACTAAGATGTCAAATTAGAAGAAATGACCTTCTGACTTCCATTCCCATATCACAGCTGAGAAGGGAATTTGTCCACCTTACTTATTCAGTATAACAGCAGAAAGTCACCTGACCTTCACCTATATTTTTTTGAAAACACAAATGGGGAAATTACTTCAGCATAAATGATAGGTGGCTTCCGATTTAATGTTGGAATTTAACATATTCCTTCCTACAAGAACTAAAACTCACCACATCACCTCAGACTTTCTAAATCTTCCTCACATCTTATGTTCATGACTCCATAACAGACTCACTTTTATGGCAGGTGTGATGGAAGTATGGCTCAAGGGCCACACATGTAATGGTCCAGAACTCCATTTTTTTAAAAAAAGAGTCCCCCCAAACCCAAAAAGATTTTGTTGTCACAAAGTGCCCTAAAATTTCCCCTAGAGGATTTGTCCCACTATTTGGGGGTTTTTGGGGGGGGGCTGGGCTGTTTTAGACATAGAAGAGGCCTTTTTCCAATAGGAAATGACACAGATGTCAATTTTTGGTCATTTATTGTTGGTCTAAAATGGACCAGAGAATCCAAAACCATAGAGAAATTTTTTTTCCCAAAAAGAGAAGGGGTCAAAAAGAGGATAAAATGCCTCCTACATAGTGGGAGAGGCAAAAATATTATTTTTTTCCAGAGGTAAAGCAGGCTGTACAGCCATCCAAGGACCTCCAGGAGGACCAATGCAGGTCCCTAACTCCCAATAGTTTTCTACCCATGCTCTGTGTGGCTGTTTCCTATGAGATCAGAGGATTTTATTGGACAAATTTATGAGCAGCAGCTAGGACCTAGCACTGGTTTGATATTAAGGATTTCCTTTGGGTCATATGTACTTGTGTACTTGGAGAGTATTCTGCTTTATGCAGAAACAAATAAGTATCACAAATAAGGGTGATGAAAATGAAACAGAATGCCCCATCACTCTTTTACATACTGACTCTTTTCTATATAGTAAGTGCTATATCTATGCCTCTATCTCCAAGATGCCTTACAATGTCTTGTTCATTTCCATTTTATGTGTGAATGCTTCCAGAAAGAAGAGAGCTACAGACTGTTGCTTAGCTAACTGTTTCTATACCATTAACTACATGTGAAAAGGAATTAATGTTGGAACTGAGAACAGTGGGAAAAACATGTGGTATCAAAGGAATCAAAGTCCCATGAAAACATGTCAGAAGAACAGAATTACTTCTTTCAACTAGTATTTCATGCAGTGGTTCTCATACTGACAAATATTGGATACAGATATTTGATATTTGATATTATTTCCATATATGTTCAAAATTGTTCTTGACGTTCATACTATGGAGTTTCCAACCCATATTTAAGGACATTTAATCTGGTGATTGTTGGTTAGGGCTGTTCAACACAATTTGCAATTCTGTGATGTAATTAACAGAAGAATCATATCTGAACACATTATGAAACATGCCTAAATATTACACATATTGTAGTTACTGTTCCAACATGGCTACACTTCTAGAAACTTCTTAGAGATTTTTATCAGATAAAAATTATTTATTTCTAGTTTTACATCTTGAAAAACATTTACTCCTTGACTGCAGCCTACAACTCTGTCTTCTTCCAGAACCCAATATTTGAAGCAATGTTCACCTTTTCAGCCTATAGAAGAAGCAAGTATTCATTGCAGTATTGGTACTGAAAGGAAGCTTTAACAAATGGGAGACCAAAAAAAGAGCCCCTTGTTGAATCTGTTATTAGATAATGCCAGATAATTTGAACTTTTTACCAAAAGATTTCACTGGATGTGCTTGTAATTGGAAGAGTCCCATATTATATTACTTGAAGTGATTCAGGAACAGTAATGCGATTTATTGAAGTGAGTAACAGTTTCAATGTACAATTTCTTCATTTGCAGTATAATTTTTAGAAGTTTGTATATGCTGTTTAGTACTGTATAAACAGAAATAGCCAGCCAAGATAGATGAATGATTTAACTACAATACATGATTGTACCTGGAATATTGTATCTGGCCTAGGGGTGGAAAAAATATTCACTTTTATTTGTTTCCTCATAGAGAAGAATGAATTCTGTAGCAGCATGATTTCTATAGATTTTTTTTCCTTTGATACTCACACTTTGTGAAGTTTGCAAAGAATTATTCTTTGACATGGATGGAAGGGGTGACACAAACACACTTCTTTTATGCTAAAAACACCTTTTCTGTACAGCAAACAATTTTTGTGCAAAGAGCATATTTTTGCATAGAAAAACCACATGTATTTGTGTGCTGAATAATTCCACGGAACACTTTGCAAGATTCAACTGCATGGAGAATGCTACATTGCAATCTTTGTTCTCTCCTTCAATGGGAAGAAAAGAACAAGAATCTCTCTTCCCTGCATTCAAGGACAATACAGGCAAAGATTTACATCCCTAATCCGTTCTGCTGTCCTCTCTTCGCAAAAGACAAGGACATGCTGTAGAAAGCATCAGAGGGATCCATCTTGCCTTGATGCATTGGCAACAGTCACTATCCAAAACAGAAATATGACTTAGTTGAACATTTAAGTTAGATAGTGAGTTCCAGAGGTTGGTATGCTTAAAAAGTAATTTTGTCAGTGAATGCAAAATTATTTTGAAGGCCTCCTGATTTAATAGTTCTCCTCATCTTCCAGATGAACTCATTTGCACTAAAAACTGGATTCATTCATTCAACAGCATTCTCTGAGGGAAACTGGGTATTGGGCGCTAAGTGTTCTCTGCTTGAAATTACTGGATTATCTTTTTCCAACAATTTGTTTCAAAAGTAGCTTTACATATTTCTGCAGGTGTCTCTTATGCAGTAGACTACCCTGTACTTTTTGAGCAATGCACATTTATTTATATGAAGTGAAGATGCTGGTGGTTTTGTGTCTGATTACAAAAGAAAGAAATGATAAGAAGCATATTTAGCTTTGTATTATTAATCAATATCATGGCTAGCTTGTTATGAATAGTCTCATCACTCTTGCCTCATGAGGACCTCTTGCATTTCAAGGGAGTGGAAGGTATTTGCATTTGTATTATGTGAGCAGTGTATTGGTATTTCAGGGGTACTGTCAGATTATTTCACAGAGAAACCCAGAACTGTATGTTTTCACTGAAGAACTCCTTTATTTAACTAAGGGACAATCTAGAAGCAGAATATAAGTAACTGCTTCAGATATGACCCAGGGCTGCTGATAACTTAATAGAAGTACTGAAGTTAAATTCTATATCATATTTCCCTTCCCAGCCACTTTTAAGCCTTTAACAATGGAATATATGTGCAATTAACAATAGTCTCCATATCATTTTCTAGACAACCCAACTATGTCAAATAACAATCTAGAATTTAGGCTGTCTTTTGGTGTGTGTCTTTTGCTAGGTAATGCTAGATCTGTTGATGGATCTTGATGGATGGATGGATTTCACTCGTGTGGTTGTCTTTGATGGCAGTTGTAGATATCTGCAGTTTCTAATGCATTTGCCATGGCTGGTCACCCTGCAGGCAAAGTTTCTGTTTTACAGTAATTGGAGTTTTCTGGGGTGGGATTGGGGAGTCTTACTGCCCAATTTAATTGGAACAGCATCTTCTGATTTAAAGGCCCTTTCCGCACCTTACCTTTTTGCGGAGGTGGGGGCTGGTGCTCGCGCAAGAAGCCCTCTGAAGGCTTTCGCGTCCCTGCTGCTTGGGCTCCGCAGCAGCTTCCTGGTTGTGCAAGCGCCCCACCCACACCCCGCCTCTTCCTTCCATAGTGCAGCCTGGGAGCTGTAGGCTGCACTGAGGACAGGAAGCGCAACTGGCCTGGCTCCAGAGGCTCCACAGGGCAGGTAAGTTCACCCCAGGTCCCTGACTGGTGCGCAAGCATGCACCATTTTCGGCTAAAAGCCGAAAATGAAAAGGTATGTATGCGCTGCACATGAGGGTCTTGAGCATCACGTAAATGGGAGTGCATCATGCAGACCACTTTTCCCATTTACACGACGCTCAAGGGGCCTTTTCGCTTAAGAAATGCCATGCAAAAAGGGTCTAAGTCTGGCAATTCTTTGGCAGAATATTGACAAATGAAGAAAAGCCTAAATGAGTCTTTTGCTTTTTGTTCTGATCCAGTAACTTATTTCAGATCAGGCCATTTTGCAGCAAAGGTTTCTTCCAAAATGGATAGAGTTGTTCTGGGCTGCCTATCATTAGGACTTGTGCTAGACTGTAGCTTTTATCTACTAGTGGTGTAGATCTGTAGCTTCTGAGTGGAAAGTAAGGATTGCTCTCCTTCTGTATTCTATTGGCCATTCATACAGTATGCTCCATTTCACCACTTCCTTGTGGAAAATGCAGGGTGGAAGTAAAGTGTTGAAAATCATATTTTCTCTCAAATTGTGTGAAGTCTGCAGCAGTGAGCTTAAAAGTTCACTGAGTTGATCTGGACTTGTTCAGGAATTCTAAAACATGCAAAAATATGCTTTAACCTCTCTGTAACACCTTGAGATAGAGTGCTTTTCAAATGCAGTATTCCTATGTATATTTAGAAATGGTCAATCACTGCCAAATAATATTGCTTCCTACATGAGCATATATCATCTGCTAAGCTCTTCCAGGTTCTGTCAGGTAAAGCTTTCTTTAATAATCATTCTCTGCATAGGTCTGTTTGCCCTGCAGAATTGACAGCTCACCACTTTGTGATGTATTGAATCCCAGCAATCACACTATGCTTGGAATAATTGGTTGACAGTACACCTTTCTTTACCATTAGTCCATTGGACACAATTGTTTTTGAATGGCAAAATGAGATCTTGATAATGTATACAATAGTCAGGGACTTCCCCAAAGCAAATCCAACCACTAGCTTGAATTGCCTGAGTGTTATCAGAAGACACTGGCTTCTTAGAAGCACCCAATCTAGGTGTTTTGCATTTATCAGAGCAACAAGGGATTTGTGATCAGTCCTCAGATAAAAGGATTTCAGTCCACCCAGATATTTGTAAAAATTCTCACAGACATTTGCCAGGCAGTCCTTTTCAATCTGTGCATAGTACCAAATGGTGTTAAGAATGTGGTCATTTTAGCACTCTAGTCTGTTAAAGGAATTTGCCAGAATCCACTAGATGCCTCTAATTTGGAGACGATGACTGCACCTGCTGTCTTTGGAAGAGAGTCATCAAGAGTTGTTAGGATGAATGTCTCTCCAGCCACCATTTCATTCAGATTCTGATTTGCCTATTGTTTTTGACCACATACACCACTGGAGCATAGCATGCAGCTGGTTTTGTGATTTTCACTATTAAACCTTCTTTCTCCATTCTCTTTAACTTAGTTCCTGCTTCATGAAATAATGGAACTGGAACTTTGTAGTAAATGTGCACTGTATGGGTTTACATTATCATTCAAAATAATATCTTCAAAGTCTCCCTTTAAGAGTCCAAGCACTCTTGCAACTTGCTTTGTTTTCCTAACAAGGCCTACTTTGGCCTCTACATTGCAGCTGAAGAGGTTGTCAGTCTTATGATCTGTAATCACATATACATCCAAGTGGAAATGTTTCCCTTGGTGTAATATTTCTGCAGAAAATTGTTCCAAACAGGTCAAGAGACTTCCAGGGCTGCTTAGGTGATGCTAGATGGATTCAGGGCAGGAATTGGATTGAGACAAATGTATTTATCTTCTGGTATTATTGTTGCCTCAGTACTTGAGGCAATTTAAAGTCCAAGCCATTCCATCTGTATTTAGCTCTATTTTCCATGCGGCTCTGTATCTTCAGAAGCAATAGATCCAAGAAAGAGTGAATTTGGATTTGTATGTGCATGTTACTTTTTTTTTTTTTTACTATCTTTTGTAACAGACTATTGCAAAGTGCCTTCTTTTTTTATTCAGTAGTGACAATGGGCATATTTGGTGGAGAGCTTCCCTTTAGGCTGTGGTTTCTCTGATTTTGTACATCCGAACTCTGAAAAGTCAGGATTTTTCTAGTGCAAACTTCAAGCTGCTTTAGGGTATTTCCTAGCAATTTATCTTTTAAATTGGCTTTTTTTTCCCTGTCAAGATTCAGTTTATTTGAGATCTCCTCTAGATTGTTTTTTAGTAGTTTCTGCTCTGCATTCTAATTTCATACTCTCCAACTATCCTAATTTGGCAGAAACAGCCCTGATCAGTCCCCTGTCATTCTACATTTCGAGCAGCTTTTAAAATGTCCCAGTTTCTCTCTCTTCTTCCCATGTTCCCTCTTTGTCCTCAGCTCACATTGCTGCAGACTAAGTTCAAAGTGCAAATTTAGTTTGCACTCAGTTAAATCTGCAAGGGAGAGAAGAAGAAGGGGCAGAATTTTGCCTTCCCCAGTAGACTCAGGCAAAAACAAACAACTGTAACCTCCCCTAGCTTATGACCTCTTTCCCATTAATAAACAATGCCATCTTGAGCCCACTCTGACGTTGGCCACAAGATAAGCAACTTCTTCAGGCTTAACCCAACATCACCTACACCTTACTAATAATACCACTACTACATTCTATATTCAAGCACTGAAACTTCAAAAAAAAAATCCCTTCCAAAAAACTTACTTCATAAAGGTGGATGGGTCTGTGGTCTTTACTAGCACTAGACATCTCAGTTGCTGCTATTTTCTGTTAACACCACATGACATAAATCTACAAAGTTACTAAGATGGTTCAATACTCCTATTGACCTTGGATATCTTTTATCTTTCTTTGGGTTTTCACTAATGGAAACACCTCTATAGAATATGAAAAGTCCACATTCTTCTACACATGCTTTAAAACATGTGTTTCAAGGCTTCTGGTGTCAAGAATATGTGTTAATTCTTTGCTTCCTTCTTAAGATTTCTCCTCGTTCTCTTAAATGCAGATTTTGGATACTGCCAAAATGCATTTCTACATCATTTAAAAACACTGTACCCATTAGGTGGCCCCACTAACCAAAAATTGAATTGTATGTAATAAAAATCAGGTACATTATTAGCCAAATCCCAAAGCAGAAGATACAATCATTATTAATATACAACTCATTATTCAGCGGGTGACATTCTGGATTCTAAGATTTTGCAATTTAGTTTTCATACCTTCTGTATTAATTTGACAGGGAAAGAGAGAGTCCTACGGTGGAAGTGAGGTTGGAAAGAATAGCACTTTTATACCTACAAATAGAGGCATCTCAGGAAAAAAAAAAATGCTAAAAAGATATAACAGTGCTCCAAATTCCCTAACATATTTTTTCATCTGAGGCAATGATCTTTTGTATCTGCTCATGAAAAACAAAACAGAAAAAAAAAGCTGCTTACTTACAAGATAAGGTGTGATCACTGAGTTGATTGTATTTGGAGTACCTTAGGCAATTTGGAGACTTTATGTAAATAATAACACCTTTTTCCCCCCTAGATTAAATATATCCTTACATGTTTTGTTTATATACATGCATCCTAGATCCCATAGAAAACATCTGGCAAAATTCCAAATTAGTACCCATCTGGGCTTTACTCAGCTCATGGACTGTTTATCACCCAGGCAAAATTTCTAGGAAGCCTACATACAGGGCTTCATCATGTGTGATAATTTTGTTCCATTGTTTCCAGGCACATCTCAGAAGTGAGAACTCTCTCTGTATACAACAACTATGCAAATCAGAGTTCAGATCCAAGACCTAAATTAATCTTATATCTACATCACTTGAACTACTAGTATTCTGAGAAATGTGGCAAAAAGCAGATAAACAGCAGGGAAGATATTCCTTTTCACACTATAGTTATATGTGGAGGTGGGCAGTTTTTCATCACTCCTATGGCCAAATATATATGTTTCTCTCATATTTGAAACTTGTAAAACATCACAGTATTGCCCCCTCCTTGTTTTGTAATTCTGAATTAACTATGATTAATTTTGGTTAACCTTGGTTATTTTAGACTTAACCAAGCTTTCATGTCACTGACTTAATATCATAAAAATTACAATTCTTTTAGTTATAGGTTTTGATCCTTCCAGATTATTTTAAAGAATAGAAACATTCAGTCTCACTTTTTAATACTGCAGTCATTTCACACGTCCTGCCCTAAAAGTGAGACACATCTCCAGCTGGTATCTTGATTTGTGACCAGAAATACAGAAGTTAGTAGAAAAGAGCTAATGAGATTAGATCATTGTTAATAAGATAACAAACTGAATACAAATATATTTCCTTGAAAATGAAGAAAGATAGGTTGTCATTTAAATTTAACTCAAATGCCTACACTAAAACCCTTACAAGAATGATACTGCAAAATGCCATGTATAATTATATACTCCTTGAATCCTTGTTCCTGTTCTGAATTGGGGAGACAAGGAAACAAATGCATGCGTTTTAAAAACAAAACAATTTCTCATCCACCCCAGCACTAACCTTTCTCCTGCGTTGCTCTTTTCAGTCTCTTATGATCTCAAGTCCTTAACTTTTCCTTTCTTTGGCTCATTGATTCTCTTGAAGATCATAATAGAAGTGTCAGCGTAAAGAGCTTCAAAATTCAGTTTCTAGAGATAGCTGCTTAACACAATTTTGAAATTTCAAAATTACTCTTGAGTAAGAAGTTTGATGCTTGGTAGTTCATACTCAACCCTGGGGAACTAAGAATGAACTACAAATAGTTTTGCAAAAGTCAAAGAGAACAAAGAGAACTAGCAAAGAATCAACTGGACAGTTTAAAAATTGTTGAATGTTTAGAAGTATAGGTTATATAATTAATGATTTAACAAATAGCTTAATTCTGAACAACTATTTATCCTGATGACA
Organism: Ctenosaura bakeri; assembly: GCA_948474755.1. Classification (NCBI taxonomy): domain Eukaryota; kingdom Metazoa; phylum Chordata; class Lepidosauria; order Squamata; family Iguanidae; genus Ctenosaura; species Ctenosaura bakeri. The sequence goes on along the minus strand of CAOLHI010000350.1, from coordinate 2,275,835 downwards.
ATACTTCAGTTTTTTTTAAAAAAATCTAAATTTTTTCTTCCTGCTAGCAAATTTCCCTTTTAATTAATATTAATATTAGTTCTGAGGTCTGATTGTAGCATTCTGTAACACACCAGGTCTTAGCAATTATTTAGGATGATTCCAAAGGTAACCTTAAAAGTAGCAACAAATAATATTTGTTGTACCTTATTTCCAGTGTAGGAGATTCCTGAATAAGGATCAGTGTATTAAATCAAAACTAAACAGATAGTTTTGTCAAAGTTTGAAGTTTTCAGGTACAAAAAGATATGTACCAATCTACAAGTACAATATTCAGACTAAGAGCAAAGGTATTTCTATGCCTTAAAGATGTAAGGAGTACATATCCCCTACAAAACCTTAGAAGTATTATCAATGTTTTCCATATCTCACTGCCAGATAAGGCATAAAACAGAGATGGCAATGTCTATAGTTGAAAACGTATGGCAAGTATAATCAAATGTAGGCTAGAGTTCATTCTTTTCTTTTCCCATGGCAATGATGGTATCAAAGGAATTGTACTTCTCTACCATTTTGTTTGCACAGTGAGCTGTCTTGAGTGATCAGGATCCTTTTCAGCTCTGCCCCACAAGATGAGAAGGAGAACAGTTGGCAGTCCTCTGAAGAAATAGCAAATACTTCAGAGGCAAAATTACTTGGATCTCCTCTGACTTGGATGCTGTAGATGATACAGGTCCAGTGGATGTGACTTTAACCCCTGCTTTTCCTGTGTTGTTGGATACATTTCAATTTGTGCAGCCTGAGGACAGGTGAGAGCCAACTTAGAAAGGTAGAGTCATCATGTATATACTGGAGGCATATCCTTCCTGGTTCATACAAAGAGCCTGAAGCGGACTGGAGAAGTGAGTAAGGATATGTAAGGGTAAGAGTCAGTAGTGAATGCCTAACTGCAGCAAGATAGGCTCCCATCCTGTGTAAAAGAGGATGTGATGAAGCCATTAGTGGGGGAAACTCTTCTTGAATCCCAGTATACAGGAGAACTTTGGGCCAGTCTCCATATCCTTTTGTTGGTCAGGGACTGGAGTGTGTGGTGGACTCCCAGGTCCAACTATACATGGCAGAGGAGAGGAAGTGCTGTCCAGACACAACATGCAACTCTCCAAAAGCATTTTTGAAACCCCTAGAGTTTTAAAAATAAATTATTTACAAAAATACAACCATGCCTTCTAGGGCATTAGGGGCCATTTCAATAAAAAAGTCTTCAAAAAATTTTGGAAGTTAGAACATGGTGGGTGTGGCACTCTCCAAGGTCCCATGGAAGACCAACAGTTTCTCAATCTCTTGCATTTGCAATCTTCTGGCATATTGTTACAGTAGGCACAGAATTTTCTGGGCAATATCCAGTTTGATGTTCTGGGGTAAAGTTAAATCAAAATCCCTAACATTGCCTGCAAAGCTAGCCAGCTTTAAAAAAAAAAAATCAAAAGTGTATTTCATGTTCAACAGCAATAAGCTAAAGTTTAATAATAGATTATCAGGTTAAATGTTAAAGGAAGCTGGCCCTGTTCTTATCTTGGATCCCGCATGGTAGCTTTGCTTTAAAGGCAGCTTCTGTCAGGATCTTGTCTTGTCAGCAGTGTGAATTTGTTCAGTTTCTAATGCTTCATATTTCATTAAATTAACCAATCGATTAGTAAAAGAATCAATGGGTTCAGCAGCAGCAGCTGGATTAATCACAGAAGGACAGGAAAGCTGCCAAATTTCATGCTGCTGCTTAAATTGATTCTGCCAGACTTCTCTTGCTCAAGGAGCTTAAGCAGTGGGGCAAGCAAAATATTCTTATTTAGAAATTGTTTCTCAAACTGGATCTTCATTTTCTCTTATAGTATGTAGAATATGAAGAATGTGTACATATGGCTGGTAAACACGTTGGGCTGAATGGATCCTGAATTCCATGCAGACAGCTCCAATCCAGTGGTGATTGCCATTGCGAGAAGAGGGTATGGAGGCTATTTTCATTAGTTCTCCTCCTCTTCCCTCCACAGTTTATCAAAACACATGCTCCACACATGCCAACCATCTGGAGCATTGTTACAGGGATGTAAATTGCTGTGCAGGGGGTCTACAGCAATTGTCTTTTTCTTTCTTCCACTGGGTGTAGCATTCCACGAGCAGAAGTCCATAGTTGCCTTCAGGGAGTAAAAGTTCCAGCCATATCCAGAATGTATATGGAATACTTCCCATCTTATTCTTCACCATGGGAAATGTATAATCTTTAGAATCAAAGCCACTTTCTATATTATATGGAACAAAAAGTTAAAGCAAAATATTTTTTCATATATTCTTTCCTCCATAGTGACATGATCCCTATACACATGCCTTATAATGGTATATCAATGTCCTCTATGAACATATGCAGTGCATTTATATTTATTTCTTTAAAAGTATTTCTATATTGTTTCCAGAGTGGACTGCCAGACTGAGAGTGTCACAAGCAGATTTATCTCCCACACACTTTCCCCTGCCCATTGTATCATATGAATGTTCTCCTTCCCCTTCCCTCTTAACAATGCTGCGTACACTCTGTGGTTTGAAGGACCCAGTCTTTTGGGAAACTCAGAGGACCACACCACATTTTGGTGACCAAGAGTGATATTTTATCACAACCAAGAGTAACTCACTTGGAATGGGCCATATGGGGCATTTTTCTTAATGTCTTGGCCTGTTCCTTCTAAATCAGTATGCTTCAGTGGAATCTGGTGCCAGGCAGGGTTTTTTTTCCTGACATGTTTTTTGTTTTGTTTTTGTTTTTAGCTGAAAAAGAGGGGTGCCAATCATTTGGGAGGCACAAAGGCTACACTGGATATCCCTAAAGATCTGCTTATGGCCTTGGATTGCATGATTCCTATCCCTAGCTAAAGAGACCTGTAAGGGACTTTCTGTAGGATCTGTAACCCTTCTCTAGGCCATTTCCACCCTACATTGTTATAGTGCTATTATTCATTTGCAACATCCTGTGAAACTCTAAGGTTTGTAGTTTACTGAGGCGAAAGAGCTCTCCAGTTGAGAATTCTAAGTGCCTCCCCGCAAACTGCAAACCCCAGAATCCACAGGATGTTGAAAGTGGAATAATAGCACTTATGACAGTGTAGTATGGAGATGGCCCTAGGTAGGATGTTGTCCTAATATAGAATACAACTCACCTTTCTAGAAAGGCACTTAAAACCCATACTGCTGCCATAAGCTTATGTTTTGTATCTTAGATTCTGATATGTCATCAACAAGGTGCATTGTCTAGTAGCAGAAGGGGTCATGAAAATATGATAGTGCATTCAGTTCCTGCAGTTGCCTTTCCATAATGTCCAAAAACACTTTGTGTCTTTTAACTGTATTTCAGTGCTTGAAGTACAACGAATAAATTTTTTTTTTCTAAAATCCTCATTGTTATCAATATTATTATAGGATTCACTAAAGCTTATTGAATAATACATACCCACATTTTCAGAACATTGGTCTTGATTAGTTTGGATTTTTAATATTGTATTTAAAAGGACCCAAGCAGAGCATTCCCTCTTTTTAAAATAAAAAATAAAATCTCATATCTGAAGAAGCACTATTTTACAATTGTGTCAACTACAAAACAAGATGACAGGTTTTTGCCACAATTTGCCATAATTGGCATTCATCACTGGTGGGATCAAGATAGCAGAACGATCTGTAGTGTTCTGCACAAGGATGGAGAGATTGTTGTTCTGATTTTGTTTTGTTCTTTCTTGTTACTGGCAACAGTGAGAGCCCTTCTGTGTTACACGCTCACTGGCAAGTGAAAAATGGATCCCAATCAAATAAAACAACTCCTAATGTGCTCAGTATTAAATTGCTGCTCCAGGAGTCCTTTGTCCCTTGAGTTGTTTCTAGGCCTGCCAGTCAGCAGGTTGCAGAGCCCTCTTGAGGCCCTGGTGTCTCTGGTCTGGCAGCAGCCAAGCAAAACTGCTGCCAGATACAATGCCACAGTGAAGCAGAACTAATTTCATAGTTTATCAGTAACAAAATATAAAGCATAAACCACATTAACAAGTGGGCACAGAACCATCCATCAAGAAGTCAATTCAGGTTCTTTCCTGTGGATAAAGAAATATTTTACCATGTGGGCAAGTATTCTGTTTTCAGCTCCTAGTTTATTGGCATGATAAAAGAGTCAGTGTGACTCAGCTGTTGTTGGATGAAAACTACAAAGTGGTTTATTTGCTCTTTTGTTTGTTTGTTTAGATTCATTCTCATTAGTGCTAGACAGAATGGGTACATTGGGGAGTACCTAAGAATAATCTTCAGCATACCGTGGATTCAAGCAACAGTTCCCAAAAATCAAACAAATATTTGAGTGAATTATACAAAGCACCATCCAGTCATCTACTTTGTCATTTTACTCATTTGCATTTATTAGTGTGACCAGAAGTTTGTGGATGTACTAGTATTGAGAAAGCAATGTCACAGAAGTACTAGTTAGGTAGCACACTGTCAGTTTTTGACATTTATCTATACAAAGGCAAAGTCTGCTAGAAATTTTTTCACTACAGTGACAACCCTGTATGCTCCCCAGAAAATGTTTGGTTATCACAACTGTTCCTCAGGAATGTTTAGTTTTATTCTATGCTTCCTAGCAAGATAGTAAGGATCTCTTCTGTATATGCAAACAGTTCAGAACTACCATCATTGAAACTACCTCATGAGTAATAGCAATAGGTAGCAGCCATTGTAAACTGCTCTTATTTTAGCTGGAAATGGGATGGAGAGGGGGAAACCTCTGCAAACATGAGAATGAGTCTAGTGGCCACTGTGTAGTCCCAGTGCAGAGGGAGGGGAGGGCATAAAGTCATTGCAGATGCAAGCAGTATAAAGCAGAGAACAGAATAAATAAAAGCACCAGTCAGATCAGTGAAAACTGTGGTGGCAAAATCATGGCAAATGATAGAGAAGGCTAGATAGATAGGGATAAATTCTGAGAGGTCAGTCCAATTGGCATGGCAATACTGTGGCAGATAGGATCATTAGAATAGAGAGAGGTATTTCTAGTTGAGCAAAAAATTCAGCAAAAGGAAAGAATAAGCTTGGACATTGTACTGCTGAAGTGAGCTAGGACTGTTAAAGGTACTTGGCTAGGGAAGCACAGGAACTAAAAAGAGAAAAGCGGTGCTTGAGAGATCAAGGTGTATGGTTTCCAGAAGGTCACAAGGCTGAGCCTTTTGAGCACCTAGACTGTTTAACAAGCTCTAAGATAGAAGAACAGTACAGTACAGTACAAACTATTTGTGGCAACCCAATTAACATTCTGCTTTTATCTGGAGTAATTTTGTTTTTGACTTTCTATTCAATATGTGAAAAGAGGCCATTGGCATATTCTAATACATCAAGAGCTTTGCACACCATAAAATCACTTGCAAATGAATTGAACTGGATAATTAATAAAAGTTCTGTTTAATATATCTGAGAAAGTGCTACCAGCCTAGCAACCAAACACCTAATGATGTATTATTTATTAAAACTGACATTTGGCATATTGGTATCGACGACCGATGCTGAATTTTGCTCTGTCAGCTTAAGAGTCTGTACATAGCTATTTCTGACGCAAGCAACAGTTGTCAGGCTGCAGGAACAGAGGAACTGTAGATTAGGTGCAATAATTGGTCAGTGTGTCTGTGCATTAATCATTGCTGATCTCTGAAGCAGCTATTAATTGCTGATCCATATACTCATGTAGAAAAAAAATAGACTTATGTCATACCTGATATGTTATCAAAAACACATTTTTTCCAAGATACAAGTTTAAGCTTCAGTCTTACACACACTTCTGAGTGCCCATGTAATGCATCAAGTAGCCTATCCTGGGAATTGTTAGAATGCAGTTTCTCCTTATTTGATTCCAGTGACAATTCTTGCTAAAAGCTCTGACAATTCTGTCTTGAAATTGACAATGTCAGTAATTGTGGTCTAGAATTGCCCAATGATGTTGTCCTCATTTCTTAAAATTTGCAGAAAAAAAGTATGGTGAAGATTTTTGTTCTCAGTTTAGTTCTTAGTTTTGTTGTTTGTTTGTGGTTGTTTTCACCAAATACTAATGGGGACTGCAGCCTGGATTGGGCCCCTCTAGACCTCTTAGTTGCAGTAAAGTGTACCAATCCACCCTCATGGAAGCCTTGGCTACCCCAATGGAAATGTCTAATGTGCATTGTATATTCAGTCTGATTCCTAAACCCAGTGTAAGACTATAGTTCTTCCAAAACACTTTCTGGTCTCTTGTATACTTTCAAATTTACAAATCAATAATCTCCTCTGAAAAGTAGGAACCTGTTTTAAAAGCTTCCTCTCATCGTGTATGCCTCAGTACAGTGACAATGAAATATTCAGTTTACTCTATCATTTGGTAAGACATGATGTAGTACTAATGGATATATCTAAGTGAGGTCACATTAAATGCTGCAATTTACAAATTTAATCAAGCACTGATTAGTAATGTAGCTATCAATATATCAAGTAAAATGTTTTAACAACATTCTTTCTACTTTCAAGCAAGGATTTATATTAAATGCCTCTATACTCACAAATCTCCTGTATATATCTACCTTGCACAAGCAAATTATATTGTGAAGGAAACATAAATCGTGCTTAGATGTGGTGCTATTTGATTTTCACTGTTCATTATTGATCGTTTGATTTTATCACTGTCTTATTACCACTAGTGGTTTTTAACTTTCTTTATATGCCTTCTTTGGAACATTCACTCTAAAAGAAAAATTATAAATATTTCAAGTAAATAAATATTTTAAAAATTTAGTTTTCAAGAGCTTGTGTTCAGGATTCGGTCCTCTCTATGGCTGGGGATGTGAACATATGTAATCACAAAAGGGAATGATATAGCTTAGAAGAAGCCATGCTTCCTAATGAGATACTTAGGTCATTTCCACACTACACTGTTATAATGCTATCATTCCACTTTCAACATCCTATGGAATCCTGGGGTTTGCAGTTTAGGCATTCAGAATTCTCAGCCAGATAGCTGTTTGGCTTCAGTAAACTACAAACTCCAGAATTCCATACAATGTTGAAAGTGGAATGTAGTGCAGAAATGGCCTATGTAGAAGTTTCAGAATGTTTCTTGAAAAATATGAATGTGGTGATTTCATCAAGTGTGGGCATGTAAAAGAAGGTATAAAACTGTTTTTTGTTAATTTGCCCCTTTCATAGCATGGATATGACTGTGTGCTCAGGGGACCATGTACACATATTAAAGCTTTGGCTTGCCCTGTCCTTCACTTTATCTTTTACCTCATTAGAGTAATAGGACCCAGGCTTTGGTCAGGCACCAATTTGAGTGTATTTGTTTTTTCCATATTTTCCTTTTATTTTAATTTCCACAACACCATTGACTTAGGTACATTTCAGCATGATCTTAGGATATTAATGTAATGAAATTTCAAACCAACCAAAGGACAAGTTTCAAAATTATATTGGGTAATTCAAGAGGCTAAATTTGGCATATTAAAAGGGCTGAGATTAATATAGGAGTCAGATATAGTGATAAAAATAGAAGAAAAACAACGGAGCTCACTTTGGAAAACCCTAATTTATAAATCAGCATCAGCACAAATGAGAGAAAATATATTGAAAGTTATACACAAGAGATACTATTATTCATTTAAATTATATTGGATTAATAATGGAATATCAAAGAAGCACAGTTTTATGTGAAGATCAAGAAGAAAAGAAAGAAGAACAAATGTGATAAAATTAAATTTCTGTTCTTTATTCTTAGGAATACGTTTAAGATATTGTTATTATCGTGTATATGCATATTTATTTCTTGATTGAATGCTTTATCTTGTTATATGATTTATTTAATTTTTTAAATAAAAAGTAAAAAATTGTGTTGGAGAAAGTGTGGAGAAATAGGGGATTGGACCCACATGTGGCTAACATATCCTATGGTATAAAGATTCTGGGATGAAGTTCTATCATAGATAAATTGAATAGTGGAGGGAGGCATCTATTTTGGAGAGGCACTACTATTTATTTCTATATTTGAAAATGAGAATAGGGATTTGTCAAATATCACTTATTCCATGTATGGTGGGGTTAGAAAGAGTAAAAACCTGAAGAAAATTAGAGAATTTATCAGTTAACAATTGGTTAAATAGGATAAGGGCTATAGTCTTATCAGAGAAGTTAACCTACAAAATTAAGATTAGAGAAAAGAAATATAACAGAAGAAATCATTTGAGATCACATGGAAACTATTTGCTACTTTTGTGTGTCAAACTAATAGTGAATTTAAATGACCAACAGATCAAGTGAAATTTTGGATTAATAATTAGATAAATATTATGCACTAATGTGCAATGAAATACAGCAAAAAATATAGTTGGCTGAAGTTTGACAGAGTGGTATTTTTATTGTCTATTATGAATTGGGGAGGAAAGGGAAGGGGTGGATTCATCGGGAAAAGGGAAAATATTGTAGTAATAATGATATTGTAATATTGTCAATGTAAATATTTTTAAAAAGTTATTAAAAGATATACTAATATACTAATCTTAGGTTATTAAAAGATGCACTATTCATCACAATACAATTGTTTAAATAAGCTCAGAAACGATACCTGTCTCTATGGGCACAAAAGTGGACAAAATCCTGCAGTCCTGAGGCCATAGGTAACTGCTTTTGCAACTCTTAACTACTCTAGATTTCCTGGACAACTTTTTTTTCTCCTAGCGAAAAAGGATGATGAATTGTCTCTAAGACAAGAACCCACTAAGGCAATGAATTCCTCTTTTAAATACATTGAAGTTCCTCCCTTGCACTGTTTAAAATCAAAATAATACTTGTTTTTCAAAATCAGAAATGGATCTCTGACCATCTTGTTTCGCTTTCTTTTTTGGCCTTCTTTTTCTTTTGCTGGGCCTTTGGGAGAAAGATCAGTTATGCATGTTAAGGATCTCGGTAGTTTTTGAAAGGATCCCTACTGGGGGCATATTGATGCTAGATAGCCTTGTCAGGATCACAGTATGTGCGATTTCCATTGTTCATGAAATGTTTCCAAGTATGCATAGAATCACCAGTGTTAATGACCTGCCTTCTGCATTTCTGTCCTGGTAGGTGTTAGAACTTGCACTGAGAATAGAGATCATAGTTTAAACTGGTCTCCGTCCATGATATCTGGTGTGAGACACCCTAATTGTCTTATCAGACTTTTTGGAAAGTCCCTGTCATGGCTTCATAGTATTAAATTAATCCAATATTTACATTTTTTTAAACTGAATTATTTACAGTGTCTGCATATACTTATATTGACCAGAACAAGCACAACTATGGTGGTCCTGATGTTTTGGTATTCAGGTTCCCATCAGCTTCAGAGAATCTGGTCATTAGTGAAATTTTATGGGATTGGTAGCTCACCAACATCTGAAGGGCATAATGTTCTCCAGCCCTTCAATAATAGTTCTATCTTCCTTATAAATAATGAGAAGTGGAGCTTTTGAGAAGTCTAAAAATCAGCTGATGACTAAACAGTTTAGATAATCCTCTTTTGTCTTTCTCCTTTCTTATCCCAAGATTGATTTCCTGAAACAATAAATGTAAATTTCCCTTTTTAACTTACAAGAACATCCTGGGTATTTTCTCCTATGTTCCTATCATAAACTCATACTGCATTGGCTTCACTTTGCTGCACACTGCTTGATACAGATAACAAATATTCCTACAATGGAGACTGTAGATAGAATCAGACATGAATGTGAAAGATGTTATTTGGAGACTAGATATAGAGCACTTCAAGTTGATTATTTGTTTGTTTAAAGAAATGCCTCAAATATTGTACTTGAAGACCTCTTTGAGTTTTGGATTTCTCTATGGCTTCCATTGTGAAGTCTATGGAGGCTGATTGGTTTTTTTTAATTGATTTTTTTTAAGAAATCATAGCTAAGCATTTCTAGTTAAATTTTCCAAGAAATATTGTGCTGGATCCTAAAATCTCACAAACACACATAGACATACAACCATCAAAGTCACTAGAAGCAAATTGACCAATATTGTTTATAGAAAGAGAGATGATAGAACAGAAGGAAGAAGTTCACGATAAATATGTTCCTCAATAGTTACTGTTGCTACTAAATTAAATACAATTTATTTCATAGTTAATTGTGTGTGATTTCAACCATACAGAATGAACCAGTTCATCATTTTATCTCCCACTGAAATCAGGAGGACTTAGGTATGGTTCATGCTGGAGTGGAACTTTTCTATCATCTTGAAGCTGTGCCAGTTGTTTCTTGTAGTCCTTATGTGGTATTCTGGAAGATGCTTTATCAAATGTAAGGGGCACATAAGTCAAGGTGTAAAGTAAATAACTAGATCCAGTTTGGCATTTTCTCTAATCTTTTCTATAACAAATGTGCCCCAGAATCTTTTAAGCAACCTAATTGTATAGCTAAGGTTTGGTTTAAAAAAAAAAATCCTAGCTCCTAGCAATTGTGTAGCATGTCACACTGGCGACAATGAAAAAAAAAAATTAAAGTTGTTAATAGATAATTTCATTATAGAGGGCCAGCATGATGTAGTGCACTAGACTATGATTCTAGAGACAAAGGTTCAAATCTACACTTAGTCATGGAAAACAAGAATAGTAAAGATGCTTTTCTTTATTTTTGTATTGCCATAATGATCAGAAATTATCAGCTTGGCTTGCCTGTTTTTGGGGGCACAAAAACCCACTGGATGACCTTCGGCAAGTTATACTCTCTCTACCTCAGAGAGAAATCCTCTGAACAATTATTGCCAAGAAACCCCTGTGATAGGTTTGCCTTAGGATTGCCTTAAATAGGAAACAACTTAAAGACACAAGAACAACAAGAAAAAGAAGATTTCATTATAAGAAGGAAAAATATAACATCCAGAAAAACTAGAAAAGTTAAAATTCCCCTTTTCAGAAGAAAATGCTGTACATATTCAGGCTTAATAATTGTTCAAAAAGGATGCAACCAAGTCAGAGTTAAATACTTCTTTTCTGGATTCCATTGCTTTCAGTGTAAAATAGTCACAATTGATAATGGATTGAGATTACTCATTGTGAGAATACATTTTCATCCATATTCAATGGAAAATCACTTTGGTCTCATTGCCAATTGAATTTTTGCTTATACAGCTAATTTGATAATTTGGCATCCCGTTTCCACAGCTCTCTGCTGGAGAATTCCAGGAAAAAAGAATCCACACACCATAAACTGACAAAAGAATTAATGGCCAGATTGTTCCTACTGTCTCTTGTGACTTTTCACATTTGGCCGCCTCCCATAATTTGTTAAAGTTTTCCAGGCATTGAGGCACAACTGATCCACTAGATGTTAAAGGAACAGTTTCTTAACAGTTATGTTAAGAAACAGCTTCAGTAAATAAGTACAAAAAAGTATCCTGATACAATGAGATGCATCCTTAGAAAATATGGGTTTGCCGAACAACACCTCATGATCATGAAGCAAATTCTCTCCAGCAACAACTGCATATGAACCACAGTGTTCAGTGTGAGTGAAATATCCTCCCTTTTCCCATAACACCTTCAGCTGTGTGGAGACAGAGGCCATTTCTGCACTACACTGTTATAATGCTATTATTCCACTTTCAATGTCCTTTGGAATCCTGGGATTTGCAGTTTAGGGAGGGGCCTTTAGAATTCTCAGCCAGAGAGCTCTTTGGTCTCAGGAAACTATAAACCTCAGAATTCCACAGGATGTTATAACTATAACAGTCTAGTGCAGAAATGGCCAGAGAATAGAGAATCTCTGGCATGCATTAAGTTGCTAGTACCAGCTAGAGTAGACTTATCAAAACTTCCTTAATGGTATTTGTAATGTAAATTCAGTGAGGTTCCGTTAACTGAGATTCATTTTTATTCATATTTACACCCAACTTTTCACAACAGCAATTAAGACGGTGTACAACAATTCAAATAACACTCATGAAACCATAAGGTAATGTCTTTTAAGCACAAAACTTAATATTTTCTCTTCACATTATTTTATCCATTTTAAGATTACTTGAGGATAAATGTAAAATGTAAGCCTTTGTAGTATACAACAGATTGGCTATGAACAGTGCTTTTCTGGCAGCCATTTAAACGCACTTTGATGCACACTTCAGTTATCTCTCTTCTATTTCAGTCTGATGAACTTTCAAAAGCTTTATTAGTCATAAAGCTCACATGTACATATACTTCATCTGAAGCCCCTGAAGATGAAATTATGCTACTAAAAACCCACTACATGTTGCTACTGTGCCAAGGGCACTGGAATTCATATTTCAGATTCTGATTGCATAGGCATTGGACTGTAAGAAGAACTTTCTTGTTTCTTTGCATCTTGAATATGACAATCAAAATTCTGCACAATTCAGTTACTCCATGTCTGTTGAGTGTTTTGGACTTTGTCAGCTGCTTCTCATATAATACCTATAAAGCCCTGGTTTTTATTTTGAGCTATATAGTGAAAATGACAGTTTCATATTGGGTTTGAATGAGGAAGGCTTTTTAGTAATTTTGTAAAATTTTGTAATAAAGATTTTGCACTAAGTACTTTGCATGAGGCCATAACTTGATTATTAGTCCCAGTTCTGGGGCGGGGGAGCTGGAGGCAGGATATAAATAAAATGAAGGAATTAGTGCATTTGTATTTTTATTTGTATAGACTTCATTGTGAAATGAAATGATCCTGTTTTCCAAATTATGTTATATTATCATTTTCCACTGCAATGATTCTCTACAGACCAAACACCTGGGAAAATATTGCCTGTTCACAAATATCTTTTTCCTGGGCAATCTACTTGAATGAATGAGGTTTATATAACTCACTTGCCACTACTGGAAGAGATTAGAGTAGCCAGCTGTCCCTTACTATGGCCTTTTCCACATTTTATTTTTAAAACGGGACAGCATGTCCTCCAGCGAGGACGTTTGCACTTGGGGCAAACTGGGTCTGGACTACTTAATGTATGTCCGGACTTCAGCCCACTCCGGAACGACCAGAACTGGTGGTTCTCCATGCTATTGAAAGACCGATTAAAAGAGGACTTTCAATAGCCCGGCATGCCCCAGTCCGTCGCTGCGCTAATGTGTAGATCTGCAGGCTCGCGCCAGCGCAAGGCTGCAGATCTTCCAGGGGCGGGCTTCCAGCTGATGAGCTTCGCTGGTTGGTGGAGAGCCTCCACCAACCAGAAGCCTCCATTTTTGTCCCCGGAGAGTGTATAGCGCAGGCATGCGCTGCTCCGGATCAGCGTGGATCGTCGTGGGGAGCGTGCCAGTCTGGTGAGTAACGGACTGCCCCATTTCCCCCCAAAGTGCAGAAAAGCCCTATAATGGATGTTCTTTATTTGACAGCCAGAAATTTTGTCTCTTAAAGGCCTGGCATGTGTCCCTTATTATAAGAGATATCCCTTATTTGAGGACTAGAAAGCTTTCTTTTTAAAAGGACTGAACAAGATTGCAAAAATCCTATATTTTGTGGTGTGGCCTCTTCAAGAAAAGATGAGGCCAAGTCACAGGAGCAATGGGGCAGGTTTAAAGCTCAGTGCCAGTGCAGATAACCAGATCTCCAATCTCTCTCTCATCTCTTTTAAAACTGCTGCATGTTTTCCCCGAACAACCCATCAACCAATCAAAATGGGTGGAAGGAGTAGGATGCAGTCTTTCTTTCACATGTGTATAGAAACTACCTAGTTACTTTCTGTTGTTCTAGGGATATTGTGCATTCCAGACATAAACTGACCTAGCAGATCAAAAGGGAGAGACAGCTGGGGACAAAGCAACAAAAGCTGTAGTTTCTCTTTCTGTCTGTGAATGGGAGCACATCTTAGTAAAAGTAAATGTGTAAGGAAGAAGAGAGAGTGGTTTTTGTTTATTTGTTTGTATATATATGTGTGGGAGAGAGGCCTTCTCCAATGAGTTCAGTGGGACTTGTTGTGCGCTTTCAAGTCATTTCCAGCTTATGGCAACCCTAAGGCAAACCTATTATAGGGTTTTTTGGGGCTGAGAGGGTGTGAAACAAGCAGGGTCACCCAAGAGATTTCCATCGAGCAGCCAAGACCCTGATCTCCATGGTTGTAGTCCAAAGTTCACACGATTATGCCACACTAGCTCTCTTTTGTGGGACTTATCGTGGGTAAATGTATGTGGGATTGTAATCTAAGTGAGATAACCTAAATGACTGTTGGAAATTCATCAGGTTCTTTGTGCCAGTCATTACAGTTACAGTTATCTCCTGGGGTTGAAAGTATTCTACATTATTTTCCCCCAATCCCATTCTCATCCTGACTACAGTCATATAAAGTGCACCCTTTTCGCACCTTACCCTTTCGCAGTGCTGGGGTGTGGGGTTCGCACGAGCAGCCTCCGGAGGAAGGCTCTCGCTTCCCTGCCTGTTCAGCTCTGCACGAGCTTCCTGCTCACGCGAGAGCCCCGCCTCTTCCTTTCGCAGTGCAACCTGGGACCTTTCCCAGCCTGCACTGGACAGGAAGCACGACCACCCAGCTCCCAAGGCCCTGCACGCCAGGTAAGTGTACGCAGGGCTCCGGAGTGATGTGTGACTACACAGCATTTTCAGTTTCAAGCCGAAAATGAAAAAATGTGCGTGCGGTCCACGTCAGGCCCTTGAGCACCACGCAAATGTGAGTGTGTTATGTGGACTGTTCCTCACATGTGCGCAATGCTCAAGGGGCCCTTTTGCATCAGAAATGCCATGTGAAAAGGGCCGTGGGTTGAACTGAGAGGCTGCAGTTGGATCATGGTGGCCACAGAAGGGAGAGAAAAAGAAGCTGGACTTAATCTCCATTAGGACTGAGCCTGATCATAACATCATGTGAATCTATAGAATCCTAGATTATAGAGTTGTAAGGGATCCCAAGGGTCATTACATACAACTTCCAGCCAACTGAGGAATGACATGGCTCATTTTATGTACATTCTGTCATTCAAACACTAAAAGAATAGTATGGAGCTGGGGAGGTTGTATTAAAAGTGAACAAAAATACTTTGAAATACTTTCTTTACAAGGAAAAACAAAAATGTGTAGGGCTTCTGTAGTCAACTGGATACACTCCTTGAAATCAAGTTGGATTTGAGTGTGGATTTGAGGGTAACTGTTGTTAGAGCTTATTTTCTGTTGTTTCAGGGCATTCCAGGTCAGCATTTCTATGCCTTCATAGAAAAAGTTTTCTCAGTTCTAAATGATGAGGTGATGGGAAGATTTGGTCTGAATTATAACTATTCACAAATCTAACCAAACTTGAGATTCAAATTGCTCTGAATTTTAATCATAGGCCCTTTTCGCATGTTTTTTTTAGCGCGAGCGCCCCTTGAGCATCGCGCAAATGGGAGCGCCGCTCTGTACTATGCACTCCCACTCGCGCAAAGCTCACGAGGCTAAAGCAGGGCGTGCACGCATTTTTTGATTTTCGGCTTTAAGCAGAAAATGCCCTGCGCTCATGCAATGCTCACGGCGCCCTCGCGCACTTACCTGCGTGCGGTGCGTCGGCGAGCCGGGCAGGTCGCGCTTCCTTCCCCCAGCGCAGCCTACAGCTCCCAGACTGCACTGCAGAAGGAAGGAAGGGGCGCTAGCGTGATGGTCGCGCTAAGGAGGAAGCCAATGTGGGAGGAAGAAGGGCTGCCATGAGCTGCTGACGTGAGCGGCTGCTCACGCGAGCACCGCTCCCCACTGCCGCGACAAGGTACAGTGCGAAAAGGGCCATAATTATCAAGCATTTTTGATATGATTAAAACAAATTCAGAACTGTTGATGCATGCCAGAAAAAGAAACCAAGAATGGGGTTTCATAAATACAGAGATGTGCACAATTTATGAGTGTGCACAAGATACTAATTTTACAGAGATGTACATGGCTAAGTTAACTGAAATCAATACTTTCATTTGGTCTTTATGCTGAACAAAAAGTTGTTGATATCTACTTCCTGATTGTCAGCCCCATAGGTTATTTCAATTGTCCTTTGATGCTGTTTTGAAAACCTAAGAACACTAGATTGAACTGAGTATCAGAATCTACCTGATTCTGATTTTGAATGAAGTTTCAGCTCAGAAACTATTTTGGCCACCATGGTGGACAGGATGACTCCCGGAGTAGGATAGGAGCAATTCCTATTTTATGCCTTTCAATCATTTCCAATTTATGGCAATCCTAAGATAATGGGTTTTTCTGGGACTAAGAGTGTGTGATGTGCCCAAGGTCACCAAGTGGGTTTCTATCATACCCTGCTTCCAGAACATGGAAATGAACTCTGACACAGGCCATTTCTGCACTACACTGTTATAGTACTATAATTCTACTTTCAATATCCTGTAAAATTCTGGGGTTTGTAGTTTGCTGAAACCAAAGAACTTTCTGGATGAGAATTCTAAATGCCCCTCCCTTAACTGCAAACCCCAGGATTTTGTTGGATGTTGAAAGTGGAATCATAGCACTATAACAGTATACTGCAGAAATGGCTTCAGAGACTAAAGCAGTGGACATGCCATCACCTGCTGCTGAATCAGAACAAGAGAAGGTTACAGAGTTACAAGTCTCAGGTACAGACCAGAGTACAGTGCCAGCTATGGTGGAGAGCCCTTCTCCTTCAGATACAGAAGACAACTTACCCATGCCTACCTTCACCAAGCAGAGGCAACAAAGGAAGGGCTTGGGGAGGTCTCAGAGGATTTATAGGAAGCAGCAATTAGTTAAGTAGCAGCTACATTAGCTGCTGACCTATATATACACAGCCCTACCTTCCAGGAGTTGTTGGAGATTATCTGACCTACTTGTTTCATTCTTGAAATCTGTGCTGGGACCTGGACTTTGTTGGTTTACTCTGGATTTGGTTGTCCTGACGTGGATACTGTTGAACTCTGTTTGGTCTTTGTTTACTGAGTATAGTTAAGTACTGGACTTAAAGCTGCTCTGCTTCCTTGTTTTCTCTGCTCCTCTGCTATCAGGTGTGTAGCCACAAGCCTTTGGCTGGCTGCCTGGACTGTGGCCATTTCTGCACTACACTGTTATAGCACTATGATTCCACTTTCAACATCCTATGGAAGCATGGGGTTTACAGTTTGGGGAGGGGCCTAAGTCCCCTCCCCAAACTGCAAACTCCAGGATTCTATAGGATGTTGAAAATGAAACCATAGCGCTATAACAGTGTAGTGCAGAAATGGCCTGTGTCAGGGCAGTTTCCATGGCTGAGTGAGAAGTCAAATCCTGGTCTCCAGGGTCATAGTCCAACTCTGAAACCACTATACCACACGGGCTCTATATGATCCTGTTAATTTTTCAAGATTTCTCGATGGCTTTCAGTCCTGCATAGCTCGGAGACTTTCTTGACAGGCTATCTTGCATAGCAATTAATGGAACTCTGTTTCAGTGGTTCTTTCCTAACTGAAAGCTGATTGCAGAAACTGGTACTAAGAAATTGCTGCTCACAGGGGTTCCACATGGTTCAGTCTGGTCTCCCATGCTTTATAACATTTACATGAAGGAACTGAATTGGGTCATTAGTGTGCTAATGACATCTACTTTCTTTTATTCACATTCAGGTAATGCAGGAGAGGTGGAAAAAAACAACCTTTGCAAGCAGTAGTGAACTGGATAACAACCAATAGGTTGAACTTGATATGTAGTCCATTTGACCAGGAACGTGATTTTAAAATGTTCCAGTGTATTTCTCTCCTCCTAAGACCAAGTTTTGGAACTTGAGTCTACAGACTGTCCCCATATTTTCCCTTTAAGCCATGCTGTCTCTCTTTAAAATTTCCAGGGCAATTTTGAAAAGCCATAAAAACATTGAAATAGGATACAATAAAGTATAGTATATTAAAAGAGCAGATTAAACACCTAAAAAAATAAAGCATGTTTTCAGGTGCCAAAAAGATAACAGTGTTAGAAGCTGGTTGGCCTGTTCAACAAACAGGATTTCACAGTTGAGATGTTGCCTTTTGGTTACTAGTCACGATATCTTTGATGACAAGGGCACCTGGAAGTGATTCTCTAATGGGTAACTCAGTAACAGTCAGTTTGATATGAGAGCACATGTTCTTCAGGTACTTGGATCATAAGCCATTAAGAGCTTTAAAGGTAAACATCAGCACTTTAAATTGTCCTTGGAAACAGACTCTAACCTAGTAATATTCTTTGTGCTGCATGAGTAGGGATCCACAATATTAACCAACCATGGAATGATGACCAGACACAGAAACATAGGTCATTTCCGCACGTGATGATAGAATCGCCCCAATCCGGTACTTACTGGACTTCTTGGCTCGACGCTCGGGTCCAGGCTGCTCCAGAGCAGTGTGTGGCCGCCGCTCCACACTGCTCCGGGGATGAAAATGGCTCTCCACCAACTGCTGAAGCTCGCCAGCCTAAAGCCCGCCCCCGGCAGATCTGCAGCCTCACACTGGTGCAAGCCTGCAAATCTGCACCGGAGCGTGGGAACGGAGTGGCATGGAGTGGCATACTCCGTGCTTTTTAAAAACCTGAAGAAACAGGTTTTTAAAAAGCACGCTACATGACCACTTCAGGTCATTCCAGAGCAGACTGAGGTGTGGAACTATGTAAAGTAGTCCGACTCAGTCCACTCCCAGGTGCAGACGTCCTCTCTGGAGGACGCTCTACACCAGTTTTTTAAGCCCGTGTGGAAATGGCCTTAGATTGAAAAGGACCATTTGATTTAACCAAGAACCTTTCTAACTTGGTTGAACCTGGAACAGAACCCTCACGTATACAGCAGGCACACGGTAGTGGAATGAGGAAGAAAGTGACCCAATGCTAGAGGGCTTAGAGGCATTTCAGCTCTCCCTATGGGTTGTATCAATGTCTCAGGAATCAACCTCATACCACCAAAGTCAGCAAGGCAAAATGGCCGACCACAGCAGTATTATTCCCAGACATCTGTTCTGTATGATTCAAAGTTCATACAAAGCCTGAAGGACAAGGACCTTACTGTTCAACAAATGTAAGCCATTCCCACCCAGATGAATGACCACAATGTGAGATGGAGGCCCTTTGTACTTCTCAAACAACAGAGGCAACAAATCATGCTAATGTAGGCCTCCCCTCCCAAGCCATCCCACTGTAGCCTGATTCCTCAACCCAAGGTGAGCACCAAAACAGCATTTTCAGGCCTGGCACACTGCTCAATAAATCAAGCCATAGCCATAGATCAGCACGTGCTGCCTCCCCAGACAAAAGTCAAAACCTGGAAAAAAACTTTGCAGGAATGGCATTACGTACTCATTCACTCTTAGGAAAAGTCAAATGATGAATAAACTTATATTTACTAGATGTATTGTTAGGAACAACCTCTAAAGGTGACACCTTCAAACTGGGTACCAGAGAAGCCATAATGGGACCTATCACTCTCCGTTCCATCACTTCCTTATGAATCTTATTCCCAACAATACTTCCCAAATCAACCACAGAATGAAAATTCTTAGATGTGAAATGGCCCTGGATTCTCTGAAACAGAATCCAAAAGTCTTCCAAACCTATCTCTCAGATAATGAGCTGCATCTTGGTCAGGGTAAAGCTGCATGAGACCTCCTCACAACTGGGTGCCTTTTGAAGGTAGAAAGGTAATCCCTTTTCCCCACTTACCTGCCTGCTGATTCCTGTGCTCATTTGTAGCTTTTCCTTTTGGGCAGTTCCAAATAGAATGTGCACCCCACAAACAGAACACATAGAAGAATTTACAGGGCCACATTTACAGTCACCCTGAAGCCCAGATTTCCAAATCAGCAAATTATGTTGCTGGCCACCAACACCCTGTGGCTTACTACTAACCCCAACCTGAATTTTCTGTACAATATGACCACTGTGCAATCTCTAACCTGGAGTTAGTTGTCATAATTTGGTGTCATAATTTGCATCCACAACTATGGTTGCATTTGGCCCCACCTGAGGCCAAGTTTAATTACTGACCACATATAGAAAGCCTCATCATAAAGGAGCCAGGGAGGTCCTGAAAAACTAATGTAGGTCCTGTAATTGATATCCATGTATTGGAGGAGTGCTGCTAGGAACCTGTGCCAAAAGCTAGCTGTGCCACTGGAACCACCTCTGAATCATTCGCTCCTTCTAAATACCCCCAGTCACAACAACCCCTCGGCTGGGTCACACAGCAGCATGATGAGCTGTTTCTAGCTCTTCTACCATCCAAACAAACAAAACCAGTGCCAGTTCTCCTCTGTTGTCTTCAAAGCATTGTTCTTGAAGTGATGTCCAAAGAAGGTGCAAAGGGGAGTAGACAGAGTTTATAACCGTCAAGACCGCCCATAAACTCTCCTTGCATCATGGCACTCTGAAGCTCTATCATGGGTCTGTCACCAATTGAAGGTCAACAGACGCAAGTCCTCTCCCTCAGTGTATCGCACCATACATATACAGGCCCACATAATGGCAGATCATTATTAATGCCACCCCATTTCTTTCAAGGATTCACTTCCTGAGTAAATCACTGTGCAATTATCTTACTCAAAAGGTCCCATTCCTGTCTACTTTAGCTTGCTTACCTCAAGTACTGCAATACTTATACATTCTATTTCCTGATTTACTATGACTAGCTTTCCCTGATGCATCCTTCTCATATTCTATGTTGCTATAATATGTGTTGTACAGCTTCAAATTTTCCTTTCACCTCTCAGCACATCAACACCTGAACATCCTTTTGGCTTGAGTCTCGTTGCATCATTAGCCAGGGAACTACTCATAGTTGTCCTCTGCTGTAGCCCAGTAGCTTGTTGAGTGCTCTCTGAACTGGGAGTGACTGGCAGTATCTCCTGTTTCATTTTGGATTGTCTCTTCTTAGGGTTTTCATAGTAAAAGACATTCAAAAGGGGTTTACTGTGCCTCCTTCTGTGCAGTACTAACAAGTGTTACCTGTGGTGCCATAGCCATTGTCTCTGGAAGATCCTTCACCAGTGACACCCCGCCACTACTGCTGCTTCCCAGTAGCTCTTTGGTGCGTTTAGTCATCAAAAGCCTGTCTGACATGGGAGACCTTACCAGCAACAGTGCTGTACTATCAGCATAGTGTCTTGCCTCAAAGGAGCACACAATTCCATAACCATAGAAAAGCCGTGACATGGTGGGTTTTTACAACTTATTTGCACTGGATGCAGCTTTTGAGTCAAATCTGTATTCAGATAATTTTGTAGTACTCTGAGAAGCTTCCAATGCTTCAACCAGAGTGTCCAGATTATTCTTCTCTAGGGGCTCCCAGCACTCTGAATTCAGCTGCACCTCCAGTAACAGAAGTGGCTCTAAAGCCCTTTCTGCACCAGGCAATTAGAACAGGGCAGTGCATCCTCTCACGGAGGTCGTCTGCACCTTGGAGCGGACTAGGAGCAGACTACTTACCAGAGATCCACACCTCAGTCCACTCCAAAACAACCCCAAGTGGTCCTCCAGCATGTTTTCTAAAGACCGCAAAAAAACAGATCTTTATTTTCCTGGAATGCGCCATTGCGTTCCTGCTCCCTTGTGCAGATTTGCAGGCTCGCACCAATGCAAGCCTGAGATCTGCAGAGGGCAGGCTTTAGACGTGGCAAGCTTCAGCAATTGGTCAGGACCCACGACCAACCGGAAGCCACCATTTTGGAAGCTGAAGCCACCATTTTGGAAGCCGGAAGCCGCCATTTTGGAAGCCGGAGCAGTGTGGATCTACAGACCTCGCACTGCTCCGATTTGCCCTGGACCAAGGAGGAGCCCTGCGGAAGGGCTTCAGGGACAGTCTGCGTTGCTTTGGACCCCAGAAGAAGTAGTAGGTAACAGCATGGAACGATTCCCTCACCTCGTGTAGAAAGGGCCTTTGAGTCCCGAGGGAGCTCCTGCTCCTTCAAATGAAGTGTGATACTATCCAGGCATGTAGACTACCCAGTTCCTAGACCTAAGAGCTACCAATCCACAGTTACTGCATCTTATCAGGATTCATCTTACATTCATTAACTCTCACCCAGATCATTACAGATTGCTAGTCCAGCACCTACATAGGTTCCAGTTGATTCTGACAATAATGAGAAGTAGGAGTGACTGCATGTGGAATAATGGATCTTGACTGGATGCTGGAAGCTAGATAGGGGAAAGCTAAAGTGTTGTCCTTTGAGGAGATGTTCTACAACTGAGCTGCTACTACAGAGAGAGTATTATCTTGTGCACCTAGCCTCTTGGAGGGGTGGAGGCCAGGACTTTATGAGTCTCCAATTGAGCTTAAAAAATAAAATGGAAGTCAATGCAGTTGGCATAAGACCAATGATACACAGTGTCTAAAGTCCACATTGGATAATAGACTGTGTGCTGAATTTTGCACTAACTGTATCTCCAGAAAATTCTACAAGGGAAACCCCATGTAGAGTATTCTACCATAGTATAATTGTAAAGTAATTAAGACATGAACCACTTTTTGATCTGGAAAACAAATGCAGTAGAAACCCATTCATTTCAGAAACAAGTTTTTTTTCCCCTTTTACATAGTCTCAGGCTTTCCAAATACCCCAGAAGGTACAGCCTATTAGACTTTTAAGTCTTAGCTAATTATGGCAGGTTTCCAGCAGCACTTTTCTCTCATGTTTATGTCTCCTAGGGATATATTAAAAACAGAACCTGAGCTATGAGTGCTCTTCAAAACAAGAGTGCCATCCAAACTTTACATGGATTATTCTGTGTACAGTAGCATATGGGCAACAGGATCTCTGTGACAGATTTTTAAATATTTTCATCTCAGTTTCAGTTTAACAAAGAAAGAGTGAGAGAGAGAGAGAGAGTCATATATTGGCTTATAATTAATGACTGGCATTACTCCACTTAAATAAATTGGGAATGTATAGCGAATCCCAAGGTTTTAATCTACCAAAATAATTATAATAAAATGATGATAATATTAGCTTGGATTACTTCTGAAATACAGTGATTGACACACACACATAAACACACAAAATGTTGTAATGTAATATGCATAGTGGAGCTGCAGTGGATTTCAATGTGCTTTGCACACCAAAACCCATTGCATGTACAACAGGTTAAATCCTATTCAGTGGAGATAGGTCACTGAGTCCAATACAGCAATTACCCTTCTTTTCTTCCTCATGTAGATGGGAATGGCTGCCATTCATTTCTATTTGGAAAAGTAAAAGAACATATTCACAGAAAACACAGTCGTCTGACCTGGTTGTCAGCTTTCTTTACTGACTTTAGCCTTTCAGAATCAAACCAGTATAACCCCAATGTGGGCTTTTTGTTTTGAGGTAACTAGAATATAACAAGGCACTAAAAGATTCAGATAGAAAGCTGGAAATTGTATTTTGCGTATAGCTGAATGTATATACATACTTAACTGTGGTTTTTTCCCCCTGTTTTTACAGCTTGTAGGCCAGGATTCTATAAAGCATTTGCTGGGAATATAAAGTGTTCCAAGTGTCCACCACACAGTCAAACTTTTGTGGAAGCAACATCTGTGTGTCAGTGTGAAAAAGGTTACTTTCGAGCTGAGAAAGATCCACCAACTATGGCATGTACCCGTAAGTTTGATTCAGACTGGTGCTTGTAATTCTACCCTTGTTTATCTTGTTATCTCAAAAAATAAAAATAGCACTCACTCTATCTTCCTCTCACAAAAGCTGAGATTTTGAGAGCATGTTTTTGATAATCAACAATGCAAATCAGGTTTTCATCAATTCCCAAGACATCAATTCCCAAGACTCCTTTAAATAAGTGAAATAAGTGCATTTTAAAAACTGCAACACTAGATAAAGCAACATCCCAGATATTAGCAGAATGTCCACACATATCAAATTTGGTTACTAGTATATGTAATTTATACTTGGCTGTGATAAATTATGTCTTAGTGTGGGGTTCTCCTGAGAGCATGCTGTCTGTACTTGGCAAGGCTTGGTAGTGAACTGCACATCCTCAGTTTCTCCCTAGACCAAGTGTCACTCCTGGACAAATGCTATGATATGCCAGAGTATACACACACAGTTTGTAAGCATCAGAGAAAAACTCTCAACCAAAGTTATAAACTTATACAATATATTTGTTGTTTTTAAAAAAATCTTTATGACATA
This sequence comes from Ctenosaura bakeri, assembly GCA_948474755.1. NCBI lineage: Eukaryota > Metazoa > Chordata > Lepidosauria > Squamata > Iguanidae > Ctenosaura > Ctenosaura bakeri. Next base: position 2,251,720 of record CAOLHI010000350.1, on the reverse strand, counting down.
AAACAAAATTCAACACAAAGTTTAAAAGTCAGACATTCAATCATACATAGTGCAACAAGAATAATATGAGTTTCTTTTTTTTTAATATAATTTTTATTGAAAGTTTGTCTCAAAAAAAAACCCCTCACACTTCCATGCTTAGATCTTCCAGTTGAAATTGCTTATTTCCATTCCATTGCAAACATAATTTCCATCTTACAGAGAGAAGAACAGTTACATTATTTCTTCTTTGATTTCTTATGCATTTATATCCTTATCCAATCCAGCTCTTTTCCATTCTTTCTCAAAGTTCCAGATAGATTTATTCTTCAAAGAAAATGCTAATTTCTCCATCTCTTTCATATCCAGAACTTTTAACTTCCATTCTTCTATATCAATATATTTCTTTTCTTTCCAGTGCTGCGCATATGTCAACCTTGCCACAGTTATTAGATATAATAATATCTTCTGATGACTTCTTATTTCCCTTTGTTGCCCTAGCATATTTAACAAATAAAGTTCCGGTTTCATTTCAAAATTCAGCTTACAAATTCTTTGGATTTCGTCATGTACCTCCTTCCAAAAATTTTTTGCTATCTTGCATGTCCACCACATATGGAAAAAAGACCCCGTCTTTTCAACACACTTCCAACAATTTGAATTCCCATTTTTTGTTATTTTTTGTAATCTTTCTGGGGTCATGTACCATCTGTGAAACATTTTATAAAAGTTTTCTCTTAAATTTAAGTTTGGTGTAAATTTTATATCTATTTTCCACACTCTTTCCCAAGTTTCTAATTCAATTGGCTGTCCCAAATTCTGTGCCCATCTAACCATTGTACCTTTGACTACTTCTGATTCCATTTCTCTTTTCAGCAATAATTTATAAAATTTGGAAGTTATTTTCTTTTGGTTATCTTTCATCAGTACATCTAATTCATTCCCTTTTCTCTCAAATCTGTATAGTTTTTGGTCAATTCTAAATCTTTCTCTGAGTTGTCTCCATGGAAACCAGTTCATGCCCGTCAGCCTTTAATTCTTCTTCTGTACACATTCTTGGTTTGTCGCCCTCCCATTTCAATAACTCATGCTATGTTAGTAATTTTCCTTGTTTTGTTTGAACTCCAGTCAGTAGGACTGTATTGTATGCTTGCTTAGCTTTGCTGATTTTGTGATTATTTAGATGACTGAGGGTTTTGCTAGTCCATTTCCTTATCTCTTTGTGGTATCCATGTGAGTTCTTTTAATCTTGTCCTGTTACTTTCTCTTGCTACTTTCTCTTGCATTTATGTTTATGTCCAGGTCACCAACAAGAATTTGTTCTGCACCCAACAAACTTAATTGAACTCCATGCTACCTTGGCAGCATTTGCCATCTTCCTGATCAAACATATCACTTAGGGTTAACTCTAGGGCTCTCACTTTACAGCTTCTTTGAAGAGTTTATAGACTAAGTTTTAGCTTAGTTTTATCCATCTCAGCTTTTAGTTCCAGATATAAATATCAAACCATCTGTGGCATCTCTTTCATTATATGATCTTTCCTTTAAGCTTTGTAATTTTGAAACAAAAAAAAAATTCAACTACTTGTCATATAACAATTTAGAATGATTAGAAAGAGATGAACAGGAAGAAAACTATAGATATAGTTCAATGATATTTTGGGGAACATGAAACAGGCCCAAATGCAAATGTTATCTCTAACTAGAGAAGACCCACTGTGAATCTCATTAAATCAATAAGTATACAGTATTTGGAATTAACAATTGGATTTGGGTTATTGTGCATGGAAGTAATCTCACACAATGCATACATTAGGACCACCTGATAATAAATAAAATGTTTTTTTTTTCCAAATCTGATACTTCCCTGCTTTTCATAGGCTTGAACAAAACATTATAGCTATGCAACAAATATCTCCCTGAAACACTGGCATAAAAAATTAAGTATCCTAAAGGTATAATGGGGGAAAGAAGCATATAATCAGTCATTTTGGGCATATTTGAAACCTCTAATTTTTCTATCCAAATTGCTTTTTTCCTAGTTATAAAATAAGAGTTACAAAAATGAGTGAACACACACACACTCTGCAATATAACTATAATGCACATATCTTGAGAATGCCCTTGAGAAGATAAATACCAACTCCTTTTGAAATGCCAAAATGTAGGTGCGGTGCTTAGAGTTTAAAATGGAGCTATAACATTATGGATCAGAATCAAATGACCAATTAAAACAAAATCAGACTATTCCAATTCCTCTCAGTCATCCCTAAAGGCTGACTGTGTAGTCCAGCTGTGTAAAAAGTAATCTGGAACTAGCTTTATGGAGCCAAATGCATGGTTTTATAACTGCAGTACAACATCTAAGTTGACTGAGGTCCAAAAAAGCAAGAATTAATATGTGACTTTGGAAATCATCTGAAAGCTAAGGCTAAAAACCACTTGTCCTGCAAGCTTCTCAACAAGAACAATAATTTTATACTATGTTTAGAGGATGTAATATTACCCACACTGTCTGACTCCCAACAAATAGGACATCCTCTGCCTGATAAACAGTATGCCCTCTACTTTAGTTGTTAGTGAGATATGGGACAACAGGCATCATCCTATGGAACTGGAACCAATAAGGATAGATAAAATGATTCTCCCCTGTAGGGCTTCTCTAATTTGCTATGTCTTCTGTTCCACTTGTCCCAAATTATGACTTAGCTAATTTCTAATTCAAAATTCATTCTAAATTCTGACTTAAGTAGGACATTTCTTAAACTGGTTCTGAAATTTTAGTGTGTGTCATTTGGAACAACTTTCAATGTGCCAGAGGCCTCTTCCTCTCTCTGTCTTTACAGGGACTTGGTCCTACTGTGAAGCTAAGTGAATTTTAGGATGTAGGTAGTTGAAGTTTTAATGACTTTGGGTTAGTGTGGGTGCTAATAATTCTACAAGTTAGGAAGACTTGTTCTCTGTTTTTCCTATTTTGTTTAGCCTTAAATAAATAAATATATTAATAAAGCATAGTTCCACATAATATCTAATAAGAGTCAAGCAAACAGGTCTACAATGCCCCTGGAAATTACTCTACATGAGGATGTATTGTCATGCCTGGGATATTCCTAGGGGAGTGGAATGATAATATAATGCTGGGACATCATTCCCTGGGGCATTCTATCTGAATTTATAAAGCACTGGTAGCCAGGTTATTTTGTTTAAGGAAAAGTGAAAGCAAAAGGAGAGGGAAACCATTCTTACCATCTCATTATAATTACCCTAGAAAAATGTTACATCTCCATTCTTTGTATACTTGCATATAAGATGGGTTTTTTGCCATGTTTTGTCAGTGCGTATGTGAACATTAATAATACATGGACTGAGGAGATACAAATGAATAGGGATATAAATCTTTGCTTATTACATTCTCATGTGCAAGAATGAACAGTTCCAAAAGTTGCACCAAACTGGGCGAGGCTATGTGGGGTTTTGTGCATTTTTAATTGATTTTACAGGCTTTAGGAAAAAATTGGTTTGTGCGATAACTTATCCTTTGTGCAAAACTATTGATTATAAAAAACTTTATGCAAAGGAAGTTGTCAAAGAAAAAAGTCCCAAAGTGGGGACTGTTCCTGACAACCATACAAATTAAGTTTAAAACAGTAAATAAACATGGGCATCATAAGCAGGTCAGATGAGGGTAATACTCCTTGGACAGGTTGTCATCTACAGGAGAAAGGTAGCTAATAGCAGAATCATGTTGGGACACTGTGTGCTCATATGTGGACGTATGTGCAGGAAATAGAATTGTGAAGATGCAAATATCCTTATTCAGTAGAGCGCTGCTGCTTCATAACTACATCGCCAAGCCATCAAAGAGACCAATATACGATGGAACACCAATGGATATAAGCATCTAATTGTAATTTTAACTTTACTCTTCAGCACCTCCCCTTGGGTGAGGTATGAAAACAATTGATTGGTTTTCCTACACAAAAAATACCCATTCACCCTTGCATCTCCCTCATATGCTTCTTCTATGGGCCCTTCTGTGGAAAAGCTATACTACTCCTGGGAAACCAATCATTGTCCCATTCCCAAAGCATAGATTTATAGTCACCATTTTTAGGACAGAGGAGGAATTTATTAGGTGCCTTCCACACTGTCTAAGAATCATGTTCTTTTTTGCCCGCTTCATGATACAGGTAACGAGTGTGGAGGCAACAAATATTAACCTTGATATGCCTATTTTGGCCTTTAGTTCATTGGCACCTCTAACAGCCCACTGAAGGTGAAGAAGGGACGTTAAGAGATGACTGATGAAGAATTTGCTCATCAGTGTCTCCCATATAAACAACCATCAAAAAGGACCTTGGGAAGATCAGTTATCCTTGGTTCTTGACAGCTGGACCTCATCTACAGCTGGAGATTTGTGGTGACCACAGACTGACTGCCAGGGCCCTCTTAGCATAACCATTTGGAGTGCTGGTGATGACAAGCTGCGTTGGGGCATTAGCCTTAGCTGCACCTTTTTGGCCAGAATGCTTTTGCCTTTCTGATCATGTGAGAGTATCTCTTCATTCACCTGAAGAGCAGGCTACCAGTCCTGTTTGATATTACCCTTGTTAAAAGTCCTCACTCCAGTTTGCTTAATCAACCAAATTGTGAGTGATTATAACGTATTTAATGTCTGTTTTGTCTTCATTCCTGGTGGGAAGGCAAAGCACTACGTACAATGAATGCCACATTTATTATCTTGACATCACTGCAGGTTCTTACTAGCCTATTGCTGAATAGTTCAGTGCCCTTTCTACTTATATATACTACTATAATAATAAAGCTATGGAATTCCCTCTTATGGGAGACTCTGTTGCCCCATTTTCTATTCTTTTTTCACTGGCAAGAAAAAACTTCCTATTTAAACAGGCCCTCCGACTTTAACTGGTTGAAGTAGGATTGTGCTATGGGTCTGCTTTTGCAGAAGGGGGGTGGTCTTTTTTATTTTATTTTACTGTTTAGCTGTTACTTTGGCCATTTCCACACTAGCCTGTTATAGTGTTATTATTCCACTTTCAACATCCTATGGAATCCTGGGGTTTGCAGTTTAGGGAGGGGCCTCAAAGGCCCTTCCCTAAACTGCAAACCCCAGGATTCCATAGGATGTTGAAAGTAGAATAATAGCACTATAACAGGCTAGTGCAGAAATGGCCTATATTAACATAAATGGGTTAAATGGGTTGATTGTTTAATGCTTTTTAAACTTTTGAACCACATATTGTTTCAGCTGTTCTGTTATAACTTATATTGTAAAGTGCTTTGAGTCCCATTTTGGGAGAAAGGTGAGATATAAATCAAATAAACAAATGACAGGATAAGTTAATAAAATATAGAGGCTGGCTTGCCACCCTAAAAGAAAAGTATATTGTAAATTAATGTGCTAGTTAATTGGTAAAAGTGTGAGAACCATCATCCCACACTTTGACATTCAATTTCTCCAGGAGCAAACCATATTTAAATTTAAGAGCTTTCAAAAGATGGTTGAGAAATAGAGGTACATCCAACATCACATAAGAGAATTTCCACTTGAGCATTTTTAGCTATCTTCCCCACTCTTTTCCCACTGTCCTCTTTCCCCCATTCCTCTCATATATGCCCCAGAGCATTCCCCAACCCTGTTAGTTGAGACTCCATTGAATTTCACCCATAATGTGGAGATCTGCTGCTTAAAAAGGTAACACAGATTCCTTAAGGTATATCAAGGTTTGTAACATATTCCATGTACATCTCTGGATTGTGGGCAGCATATATTTTTTCCCCACAAAATAAGTCATGCAGATGTTAGTCTAATTATTGGGCTCATACTGTACAAAACTGAAGTAGACATGATATTTGATGTATACAGCTGAAATCATCAATATTCTTGCTTGCCTAAACAAAATATATAACATAAAGAAAATCCTGGGCATATTGCTCACAGATGGCTGTGAAAAGGTTATGTTTGCCAGTGGGTTTTTTTTCAGTGTGACATATAATCTATGCATAATTTATAAGTGATAACAAAGCAATCAGGCCACATTCATAAAAATCCCAATGACACATAATTTAGCAGAATCTGAGGATTAGAATTAATTGTCTCTCTTTGTTCCAAGTTCTAAATCTTAGTAAATGATTCACTGCATGTCATTACAGCTTAATATTTGCATGAAATCACAGTTTAGATGGCATAATTTAATGGCAATTAAAAACCTATTTAATCGTCATGCAAATTGGCATGAGGGCCCTTGAGTATGAAGGGTGTCTATTTCTTCAGTGTCTGCAGGCAGACCTTTATAAACTTTGGAACACTCCTATCACATTTCATAACAATTTTTCTATTCATAGCAACATGAGTACATAATAGATCATATTTTTGTTCTAAACAAAGTCCTAAATCCTGTGTACATCTCTTTGGTGCACATAATTATTAATGATCATTGGCAAATTGCAAAAACAACAGTAATTTCTGCACTGTTTCTGCCCCCTCTATCTTTTCAAGTGCCATTAATACAGAATTATATATTTGGAAACTAAATGAATAGGGATATTATATACCTAGGTTGTTACTCACTGAGCCCAGTATAATTTTGGCCTTCTTGCTCAGACCCAGGCCATTTCCGCACTAACTTGTTATAGCGCTATGATTCCACTTTCAACATCTGTTTACTGATGCCAAAGGTGCCCCTCCTGAAACTGCAAACCCCAGGATTCCATGGAATGTTGAAAGTGGAAAGTTATAGCGTTATAACTGGCTAGAATGGAAATGACCCCAGTGATATATTAAGCTGGAGGCTGACTCATACAATGTATATTCTATACATAGAAATGGTCCTAGCTATGTCAAGATACAAATTAATATTTGTAAAAATAACTGCGCTGACCAGCTAATGAATCTTACATGTATGATAGTAATCTGTATCCCTAGCTTTTGAGGAAATTGGTCTACAACTAAGTTCTGTACAATTAGGTTCTCTCTCCAATCCAAAACTTTAAAAAAAAATTAAACTCTCAAGATTGATTATTAAGAACTGGGAAGGAGGATGAATGAAGCTCCCCATGTCACTTTCCTCTATTTAAAAAAAAAGATGAGACCATTATCTAAAGTGATCAGTATGTTCAGTGAATGTGAGCTAGGGGAACAATCCTCCATCCTTCCTTCCCTCCTTTAGCACCAGCTTAAAAAATCCAGAGGACTGATTTTCTCAGAAAGAAATTAGTGCTGGAGATATATGCATGGATGATAGGATGGGATTAAAAAAAACCCTAATACTACCCAAATGCCACATTATAAAATGTAGTTCTGAAACAATAGCTTTAAAGAAAAAAAATCTGTACGCAAAGCCAGTATGATCCATGCTTACTTTATTACTCGGAATAAAAAAAATCCATAGAGAAATAATGAATAAAAAGTATGAGTGAGCATTATATTGTATCCTCTTCACTTGGCACTGGCATTTAAAACCAACTGTATCTTTCTAACAAACTAGTTTCTGGATCCAGATCTGCAAAGTGTGCAAATTTGATATTTTATAACTGTTTATGATCTTGCTTCATACAGTATACAGATCTTGCAAACTCCATATTGAATTCTAAATTTGTCTTGAAGCTGACTTTGTTTCTTGTGTTTGCTTTTGTCCCGAGTTTCTATAAGAAGTTGTACATGTTACATAATAGGAGCAAATGGTAACGTTTCTTGAATTGTCTTCCTTTCCATATGGTTCTAAACTGTGCAAAACAGGAATTTTTTTTCCCTTCATATAAATTAGGTTACTATATTCTGAGTAATTTGTTTGAAACATTGGATTTGTATCAGTAATTCAAAAAGGAATGAGTTTGAGAGTTTAAAAAAATATCCATTAGTACTCATACAACCTTTTTTTTTTCCTTAACTTAGGACCACCTTCTGCTCCAAGGAACATTGTTTTTAACATAAATGAAACAGCTCTCATGTTGGAATGGAGCCCACCAAGTGACACAGGAGGGAGAAAAGATCTCACCTATAGTGTAATTTGTAAGAAATGTGGATCTGATGCCAGCCAATGTGAGATATGTGGAGGAGGGATCAGATTCATTCCAAGACATACTGGGCTAATCAATTCCTCAGTGACTGTACTTGATTTTGTGTCCCATGCAAACTACACTTTTGAAATAGAAGCCATGAATGGAGTCTCCGAATTAAGTTTTTCACCCAAGCAGTTCACAGCTATCACAATTACCACAGACCAAGATGGTGAGTTTATGTTATTTGTGTTATCAGTTAAAGTGCATGTAACAGATTGTAGTTGATAATATATTTGTAACTTATAAGAAGTAGATCTGTTCTTGCTTCTACCTACTCAGAGCATTTGCTTTTGCATAATACAATTTCAAGGGAGAGGGCTTGGTTTCAGGGTAAGATTACAGATATAGTGTTTGTTAAAACCAGACCAATCAAGTGAAAATGTGTTACCTTCATATAATGTTGACATCTATGGTTAATTTTTATTTGGCATGCCTGAAGTCCTATATTTTTCTCCATTTCTCCATTAACCTGTGGAATTACTAATGGTGCAAGTTCCTCTGGTTTGGTCTCATGCAACCCCCCTAACAAAGTAATATTCAACAATGCTGATATACACTCCATGAATTTAATATTGTAAAATGTATCAGAATTCAGTAGGCACTGACTTAGTGGCTTTGTTAAGGAGAGTGAATTGTAAAACGGTTATGAAAGTTACGGTGTTTTTGTTATGCATATTCTACCATGGTTATGTTTAGACTTTTGAAAATCTCTGAATTGTGTGCACTAAGGCCTGTTCAGACTGTTTTTGTTCAGAAAATGGTGGCTCCAGGTGCCTCTGAAAGATTTTGAGAAATCTTGGCTATTGAATCTACCAGTGCCTTATTTAGTTTGTGGAATATTGAGATGACTTATGCAAGCACAACTGACATTTCTTCTCCCTTAAAGAAATCATAAGGTGTTCTGGTTTGCTAGGAACCTTAGAGTGATGAAGCTTGGTGGGAAATGGTTTGAATGACATTGGAGGAAAACCTAGAGCTAGCCTGCTTAAGCATAGCTTAGAGCTCATTTTCAAGTCTATGCTGTAACAATGAAGGTGGTGCAAAAGACTTACTTTTTTCTCAGAATCTCACAGGCAGCCACTGTGATTTGTTTGCAGAACATTTTCTGTTTGTACAGTGCTATACTTCTGAGTTGTTTCTTGTGGTGAAAGGTCTGTTAGAGCTTGTTCCTCAGAGACAATTGGGGGAATCTCTGAGTGAACAAGTAGAATTCGCTTGCAAAGTGTTTTGCAGAATAGTCACTCAGATCCATTTGGATTTGGACTTCAGTTTGTTAGTAGCAATTCAAGAAAAGCATATTGTCTCTGTGGGTCTGTTTTTGTTGGATACTTTTCATCTTGTTGCCTCTGGGAATGTGGATAGAATTCTTGAGAAGTGCACCCAACCACTGAGTACCCAACCTTCTCCTGTTGTAGCTTCTGAGACCAATATGGTCAGAATTTGCACACCTGGGGCTGTAAAATAATTAATGTTCCTTAAAGGAAGGGCATGTACCTTAAGTACTAAAGTTGGTGGTGGCAGAGCCTCTATTTGGGGGAAAAAACAATGTTAGGATTCCTCAGACATGAATAATTATTGGCTAGTTTCAAGTGTACTGTTTGTGGGGGCAAATGCTTGAACATTGCAGTTTCAGTGATAAATTGATTAAATTGATTATTTAGACCCTTTCAAACATAGTTTTCAATCTGGTTTTAGGACAGAAGTTTCCTTGATTGTAGACAAGTATAAGATTTTGCCAGGAGATGGGGAAGGATAACATTGTTGATTTCTTAGAGGTGAAGTTGAAATGTAATCCCAGCAAGACAAAACTAATGTTGATAGGTAAGGCACTTGATGGGACTAAGTGGGAAGCCAGAGTTGGATGGCATAGCACTCCTTCTGAAAGATCAAATGTCTAGTTTTGGGGAACTTCTTGATCCAGCCCTGTTGTTAGACTGCAGTTGGTGTTGGTTGAAAAGAGCATCATTTTCCAAGATCATCCAGTTCACCAGATACAATCATAAGTGGCAAATATGGATGTTGCTATGGTCATTCATGCCTAAGATACCTTCAGACTAGACGACTGGCATATGTTATTTAGCAGTACATTTGAAAAATAGGTGGAAACAGCTGTTGGTGCACAATGCAGCAGCTAGATTGCTGGTAGAAGTGTTGCATTTTCTTCTCACTCTCTGTTTGCTTCCAGGCTCAATTCAAGCTACTGATGTTAAATGAAAGCCACAAGTAGTTTATGACCTAGGTACCCTAGGGTCAGCCATATATCATCCTCATATCACCTGGATATGACTTCAGATTACCTGGTCTCATGAAAGTAGGCATGTAGGTTTAGATGTTGATCGAGACCCAACATTCTCCTATTTGAGGTAGTATGTAAAAATCTGATTCTTTAAGAAGGTATTTTGTTAAAAGCTTTGATAGCCATTGAATGTGTTTTAGCTCTTATGGTCAACCTGTTGTTTTTATAAACTCAGTTTTTGAGTTTTCAAAGTGTGTGTGTGTGTGTGTAGCCTTTATTTGCTGCTCAGATTTCCCTTTCAGGAAAATAAGCAGGATATAAGCTTTAAAAAAATTTAAAGACATAAATGAATGAGTCATTTTTAATTAAATTCTTAGCAAAGGCTAGCTACATCCAATCCTATTTAGATGTGCCATTATAAAATTCTATACAACTCTGTGTGACAATATGACTTGTTTCTACATGAAGGACCATGTAGAATTTGTGTTTGCGTGGTTAATCTCTATATTCAGCTTTATGCGAGGATATTTTCAGAATGTTTATGCATGATTTTCTGTTGGCTTGCACCACATACAAATTTTTAGCTTTCTTCTTTCATCTCTATTGAGAACTTTTTTCTGATATTAAATATGACATGAGCATACTGCCACCATTGTTGTTCTGGTTGTTGTTGAACTGTATAAATAATAAGAAATGGACAGTCTGATGCTGCATTTTGGTCTACTAGCGCATGTTGACCATACTATAGAAAGATTAGAGTAAAGTGTCAGGGGAGGTTATCATAAAGGGACCAAGGTAGTTGAATTGCTTTATTTAAAAAATCCATTCCGAGGTCTAGACTTCTCTAGTTCTTCCAGCAATAATTGGTGTTATCCTATTTGAACTCAAGGAGACTTACAAATTCAATCAGATATGGTATAGATAAACACATACAAATGGTTATCATTTTAATGTTACCAAACTATCAATAAAATTAAAAAATTTAAAATATATATTAAAATAAAAAGCAGCTCAAGACAGTGAAATGAATCAGTGAATTGAAATGAGCGAGTGAATTCATTTACAGATCTGATATATGAAATGATTAGTGATAGATGATGTTTACATGAACCTTTTTCCTTTATATAATTATTTTCTGTTGTAGCAGCCCTGCTGCACTAGTTGCTTACATTTGTTGATTTTTTGTTTTGTTTCCTATAACTGTGTATTCTACAGACATTAATCTGTCCATGAAATACTCCAAAGCCTTATTTCAATTGTATTTACATTCAGTTGATATTTTGTCAACCACCTTGCATTTTCCCAGATTACTGGAGGGGGAAAAAACCCTGCTGCACTCATTGTTAAAACACAGCAATATAGTAGCCTTCATTTTTAGAACGGCTGTTGTACTTCCTCTATAATTTCTATCAAAGGCCAGAAAAAATCCATTAACTTTTTTCACCAGGCAGTAACATAATTTTCCTTTGATCTTTTAAATATATAGTCTTCCGTAGTTCTTCTTCAGTACATCCAGACAATTTCTAAGCAACAAAAATGGTGTTACCTTCATAAAAGTGTTTTATGGAGGCTTGCCATTTCATTTATCACCATGTCTTTTTCTGCAAAACTCTCCCTTTATGTCCAAATAAACTGACTGAGACTCTGAAAACTGATCCTTAAATTCTCTGAAGCTTTACCAGTAGCATTTTAGTAATGTAAGAATTATTGTGAGGAATGCAAACAACGTACACACTGGGGTTTTACTGTCAAACTATCATAGATTACCAAGGCATAGCCCTTTCCTTGCTTGGATAAACTACAGGGAAAACTGACACTGACAATGGTTATACAAAAAGCAGATGGTAGAGTATGTGTATGGGGGACTGTGTCAAAATAAGGTACATCTTTACCTTTTCACATTTAGACAGAAGTTCTGATCATTTGTACTAGCATATATTTATCTCGCTCCCTCACTAGCACAAAGCACAAACAAACATTGTGGTAAAGGAATGAAAGGATGTCAGTACTCTTGTTCAGGGAACTATATTTACAATGTGACTTAATTCTCAAGGATGAAACAAAATGCCACAGAACCAGAAATTGTATGCATCTTTGTGAATTCTACTTCACCAAGAAGATTGGTTTAAAGAAACTCAAGATATAGCTGCTTGGGTTTACCAGTTGTTTTCACCTCTGTGTCCACTTATTCCATTCTTTTGAGGGCCTTCTGTAGTGATTTTTTAGCCCTGCACCAGTATTCTTCCAAATGTTTTTTAAAAAAAGAAAACTCAGAGCTTGGTAAACTGAAGTGGTCCTATGGTTTGAAGAGGATTTTATTACTCTTTTTATTTTTTAAAGTTGTAGTGCAAAAGTGCCATTTTACTAGTGCACTGTAGTACTCTTACACTCTTGTACTCTTAGTACTCTTTGAATAAGAGAAGGAGGAAGGAGAACACATGGATACCCCTTTTGTATGTGTTTTGATATGCTTTGGAATTAAGAAGAAATCCACTATAAAGTGGGAATAAAATGTTGCAACTGGTGCCAGGAGTTTTCTAAGAATAATCTGAAACAACAGAAATGTTTGGATATTTTTTTCAAAAGGCAGAAAGACAAAGACAAAATTATAGCAACAAATAATGCAGCCTCCAGAAACCTCTTGATATATTTGCCATATCTGGAAGAATCTTTGATCTAGAATATAGTTCCAAGATTATCAAAATACTCTTGAGCTTTGTTGTTGTTCTTGTGTGCTTCTAATTTTTTCTGACTTTGGCAACCCCAAGGGAAGCCTATCATGGGATTCTCTTGGCAAGATTGGTTAGAGGAAGGTTACCCAAAGGTTTTCCTCTAAGGCTGAGAGACTGTGACTTGCTCAGAGTCATACACCCCCAGTGGGTTTCCATGGCCAAGCAGGAGATTTAAACCCTGTTCTTCAGAGCTCAAAACATTACACTACACTGGCTGTTGTAAAAACCTGTCAGTCTTACTGTCATATTTTTCAGAATCTCAACAGCAATCTGACCCTATCCCAATATAAGGGACCTTCATTTTAGACTACATTTTTTTCTTTCTATCCCAAATATATTAATATTTAGTGCATTTTTTCCAAAAATGTAGTGTACACTTTTCAAATGCAGCAGGTCCCCCATATCCACAAAGGATGTGTCCCAGACTTAACATAGATGGCAACTTCCCCAATAATACCAAAAACTAAATTTTGATCCCGAAGCCAGGAAAGGCAGGGAGGGAGGTTACCAGCTCCACCACCTTCCTCCTGCTTTCCTGCCTTCCTATCTTCCTTTCCAGCAGATCTTGATGAGGAGCCCCTCCCATGGTGCCAAATCCAGCAGAAGGCCCAGATGCTTGGAGCTATATATCTCTTTCGGCTAAGGAAACAGTATCTTTCTCCTTCCACAACCAAGGCCCTTCCCGCAACTCACCTATTTTCGGCGCTGGGGTGCGGTGCTCATGTGAGCAGCCTCTGGAGAGAGGCTCTCGCTTCCCTGCTTCTTCAGCTCCGCACGAGCTTCCTGCTCGCAAAAGAGCCCAGCCTCTTCCTTTCACAGTGCAGCCTGGGACCTTCCCAGGGTGCACTGACACAGGAAGCATGACCAGCCTGGTTCCCGAGGCTCCGCATGCAAGGTAAATGCGTTTTCCTCTAAGGCTGAGAGAGTGTGACTTGCGATGTGTGACTGTGTAGCATTTTCGGCTTCAAGCCAAAAATGAAAAAATGTGTGTGCGGTCCGTGTCAGGCCCTGGAGCGTCGCACAAATGTGAGTGTGTCATGTGGACCGCTCCTCACATTTGTGCGATATTCAAGGGGCCCTTTCGCATCAGAAATGCCATGCGAAAAGGGCCCAAGAGAGGAGTGAGGGAAGACATGAACCTCTTCAAGCTGGGGATGGAGGGAGACTCCTTCCTTGGCCAAGAAAGGCACATGGCTTCATGGAGACAGGCTTCCCATTCCTCTGGAGCCACATGCCTCTCAGCTAGGGATGACTCCTTCCTAAGCTGAGAGAGACTTGCAGGTTAGCCAGCTGCATCTCACCATTCACTTTGCTCAGCTACGGAGGGAGGAAGACTCCTTCCTCAACTGAAAGAGGAGTGGAGGGCCCAGCCATGAAGAGCAAGGATTTTTTTTTCTCTCTCTCCCTAAAACATACTGCAAATCTTAGAAATATTTCAAGGATACAGGGCACCTTATTCTCACTCTCAAAGAGTATGGAATAGATACTTTCAAATGAAAATGTAAACCTAATAAATTTGTTTTCAATCCCTATTCCTATTATTTGTATTCTTCTTCCTTCTCACAGTTCCTCTTGGTTTTAGAAGTGGTAAACCAAACATTTCTTAATATATGACGGGCCATTTAGAAACAAAAGTGATGAGAGAGATTGTACCATTATTAAGATTGACTTTTTCTATTGCCTAAATCAGCCATGGAAAATCAGTTGCAGAGCTGAATCTGAGCACTTTTACCATTACAGCATTGGAAAATGAGGTTTCATGAGTTCAAGAAACAGCAAGATGTCCTTTTCTTCTCTTCTGGCTGGAACCCTTCTTCCTGTTCTATAGTAGAGCAATCTGAGAAAAACAATTAGGCGGTATAGCATTGGAAATATTTTTGCCTCACCCGCCATGTTTTATGGGAGACATTTGGAGGAAAATGGATATGTGCTTCATGGCATACACCTCCAAATAATGGCTTACTTACCCTTCCTCTCTTTTTGAAATATCTGTATATATTGTAAAGATAGAAGCTTTTTAACCCCAGGATACATATTCTCCATATCCAAAACACCGGATAAGTTGTCAAGGGTTTCAGCAGGTCGTTCCTCACTCTTGGCCCTCTGTTTTCATTGTTGCTTCTTTTTTCAACAAATATCTTAATATTTTTGTCTTCACTGCCCTCAAATTTAGCCTTACTTGATAGATTCACACAGTTTGCGTATGATTTCTTTAGATCCTTTTTACATTCTTTCTCTCTCTCTCTCCTGCTCTCTCTCTTTCCTCTCCTCCCCATTTCCTCCTCTCCTCCCTCCTTATTTCTGCTTCCCTCCTTTCTTCCAGTCTTATCTAGCATATGAATTCTGTAATGCAAGCTTCTTGTCCAATAGGTCTTAGAGGATTTTTCAGCCAATTCTTGTTGTTGTAGTTACTGTTGTTATTTTACAAATTTACATGCAGCTGTCTCATGTACCTAAGAGTTTCCTAGCTATGTAGAAACCACTATATTAATCTTGGATGACATATTTTTGGGCACAGTTGTTTCATTTCTGCCTGACAAATGCTCAGCCGCTGAAATTCCGTAACAGAAAGAAATATATTGTTAATGTTCATAATCACCTAACTCATACTAAAACTCTATACTAGAGTTTTCAGTGTATACCAAACCTAGGGGTGTAAGAAACATGAAGCTGCCTGCTAGAGTATCTGACTATCCATCTAGCCCAGTATATTTTGTTTTGTCAGGAAGTAGTTTTCCAGGAGAGAACCAGCATGGTATAACGGTCTGATTGTTGGACTAGGGTGAGAGCAGGATTTGAATCCCACCTCGGCAATGGAAGCAGATTGGATGACCTTGGAGAAGTAAAACTCTTTCAGCTTCAAGGAAGGAAAAGGCAAACCCCTCTCTGAATAAATCTTGCCAAGAAAACCCTATAATAGTGTCACCTTAGGGTCTCTGTAAGTCAGAAATGACTTGAAGGCACACAACAACAAAAACAACAAAGTTTTTCAAACATCTTTAACATCCCCTTAACTCTGATCCCTGATTAGAGATGGAAAATAATTTTGACAGTTTAATATTTTCACTGAAACTACCCATTTTGTATCACCCAAACTCATTGTGAGACAGTACACCTTCCCTCAGAGATCTGCACATTTGCAAGGCTTGTGGTGTGCTTTGCACATGCAAAACCATGCATAGATTTATAGAATGTGAACAACTGAAAGTGCATACAGTTTAAAACATGCACACACTTTGGCAAAGTAAATGTGTACAAAAATGTATTTATCAGAAAAAGTGTGCAAATGTGTACAATACAGAAATGCATACATGCAATGCCTATGATTTGTATGGAGGAATGTCTTACATCCTGATATGAAGAAAGGATGGGGTGATTATGCAAGTGGGATTCAGAAACAGCACTAAAATGTCCATGTCCCTACACCGGGTACTTTTTAACTAGACAGGGGCTGAAACAGGCTAGGACATTCCTCATCTGAATTGCATGATTTACCACAGAACTATGGTCTGTCTTAGTCCTGAATTCTCCAAGCCCATACAGCCAGAAAGCTCTGGAATTGTTGACAGAGGAAGCTGCACTATATTCTAAGTCAAATTGTTGGACCAGTAGTGTCTAAATTGATCCTTAGCAGTTCTCCACAATTTAAGAGAAGCATTCTTCCCCAGCCATAGCTTGAAATACCTACTTCTGCCACCACTCCCATCCAACAGTGGTTGGAATGACAAGACCTCCAGACCAGATTGTGCAACACTACTGAAAGCACAACACTACTTGCAAGCTTAAATGAATAGATCTAAATATAATCCAGATTAGCTCAGACCACATGAGAATTTTCTGAAACTGAATCTCTCTCAGCCTTTAGATAATCTAAATTACTTCAGATAGAATGCCCTCTATCCTGCCCTGACCCTGTGGCAGCCCTGATGGTGCAGTGGTTAAATGCCAGTACTGCAAGCCACAAGGTTGTAAGTTCGATCCTGCTGGGCTCCAAGGTTGACTCAGCCTTTCATCCTTTCGCAGGTCGGTAAAATGAGTACCCAGCTTGTTGGGGGCATGTATAGAAATGTATCAAAATACATGCTATTTGTAAGTTGTTCGCCGCCTTGATCCATATGGAGAAGCGGGATACAAATAAATAATAAAAAAGTGGTAGCGTCCTTGGGGTGCAGGAGATTTAGGCAGGGCAGAATTTGACATTTCCTTCACTCCACCCTTCCTCTGTCCCTTTACCAACACTTCTGCCAACAGATCTCATGGGCCTTTCCCACAACTCCTATGAAATTCTGGAGTTTGTAGTTTGATGAACCAGTAGCACTCTCTGGCTGAGAATTCTAAATACAGTAACACTCACAGAATTCCATAGGTAGTTGCCATGACAATTAAAGTGGGTCATAGACCTATAATTGTGTGATGTGAAAGGGCTCTTCTGCCATCAGATTATTTTTCTGAGATCATTTGGCAGATATGAATTCTGCTGGCAGGAGATCAGTTCTACTGGCAGAAGGAAATTTTTGCTGGCAAAAGAACTTTGTGCCTAATCCTCAACCCCTACAGCTATGCATCTTTGAGATAAGATTGCACTGTAATTTACTATCTGTGGAAAAACTGGAGGCAACCAATTTTCATTCATCCATCATCTCATAACCTCCTACTTTGCTATCTATATAAAATATAATTATTAATTCATATAGAGAATGTATCGGCCAAAACATAGCATGTAACTGATATATGTGTAGAAATGAAAGGCTAGGTTAGGTTTGTAGGGGGTTTTTTCCTCCAAATGTGGCCACAGCATCGTACATAAATCTTTGTGAAAGTGATACATTCACCCTCAAGATGCTGTTGAGACTCTTTTGCATCTTGAGTGTTTTTTCCTCTCAAGAATGAGCCACCTTGTGTTATTTATTCCCACCACTGCAAAGAAGCAAATTAAAGTAATCAAGCTCACTTCATTTAGGTGAAATCTTTATCACTGACTGGTACAGTTAGGAGAGTCGTTACCATGAACTAGCTTCAGTTCAGTACAAGATATTCCCAAGATAAGATTGTGACTTCAATGCCGTAATTAGAAACCTTTGCCACAATACTTAATTGACTGACTGCTGAAAATTTTCAGTCAAATTAGCAGCCTTCTGTTTTCAGAGTTTGCCTAAACATTTCTGAAA
Organism: Ctenosaura bakeri; assembly: GCA_948474755.1. Taxonomy (NCBI): domain Eukaryota; kingdom Metazoa; phylum Chordata; class Lepidosauria; order Squamata; family Iguanidae; genus Ctenosaura; species Ctenosaura bakeri. Next base: position 2,233,523 of record CAOLHI010000350.1, on the reverse strand, counting down.
GGGATTTCAATTAAAATAGGAGCTCTGCTGTTCTGACTTCATGACAAGCAAACTGAAGGCTTCTTTTCCTTTCCTAGCAAGAGGAATTAGTTTGGTCAAAAGCAGTAAAAGAAGACATTAATCATGGCTAGTCAATCTAGAAAAAAATTGTGCTTGTAGGTGTCATGACTTTCACATGAACCTTCAGGGAGCATGTTCAAAGTGAAGGACATGGTAAATTACAAATCAATTCTGCTGATGTTTGCTATGGGGTTTTTAAAGCAATTATGCTCATAACAGGTTGCTTCAATTCATTTGCTTCTTAAAATGCAGTTTCTTCATTATGCTCCATAACCCCTCTTCCCTCTGAGTATAAGTCTCTTCTATATAGGTTAGCCTGAAGCTTTCAGCCCTGTGACATACTTCATTTCTGTGCCTGGTTGGCATTAAGTTCTGCATATTGGAATAGTTTTGAAAACAGCTTTAGAATTATCTAAAGTTTTCATATTTTTGCAGCCTTTAGGAATCTATTTGTTTGATGGCTGAGCTACCTTTAAAACTGTATTTCTAATGTACACTCACCTATTTCTGAGCAGGTTTTATAATGAAGAGGGCTCATCCTTCATCTCCAGTTTTAGATTACATTTTTGAAAATGTTTTCACCCCTAAGTGAAATTCAAGCTTCCCTCCTAGGGAGGAGATAGCTCCTGTGAAAATATTACTTCAGACATACAGTAAACATTCCATTTTGAAATGTGCATAGCATGATTTCCAGAACCTCAAATGCAAATATACCTTTAATTTGTCCTCCTGGCAGTAAAAACAGAATGCCAAAAGGAACTGTGTCTAAGAGACTTGTCAAATGTGTACAAAGAAAAATCAAATGATAACTAGTCATTGAAGAGTGAGTTTACATAGGCCATGTTCTCTTTGGAAAACTTTTTGTTTGTTATTGTGCAATAATAACATTTACAGTTGTGAGTAGGCAAATAACTGTATTTCTATCAGCATTAGCTTACATATTTTAGCTGAACTACAAAAAAGGCAACCAATATTTCCAATACTTAGTAGTACTTGGATACTGTTCCACCAAATGTAAATAACACCAAACCAATAAGAGAATTGTACATACCTAAATACAGGGTTTTTTTAAAAAAAAAACATATTAAGTACAACCATATATATAAGGAGAAACATGGTCATAATTGCAGAATAATAGAAGCATATATGTAGATATACGCAACTAAAGCAATAATTATACAAAATATACTAGACCATAATGCCTTAGCCAGAACTAAGTGTAAATGAGCTTGGACTAGAATAGCCACTTATTTTGGATTTAATATTATAGAATGAATGAAGAATTTGAATGTCTTTTTTATAATTTTAGAAACAGAGGATTCAGTTCTTCCACAACAAAAAACATGTTACCATGGCTGCTGGGAACTAATAAGAACTAATAAGAAAAGTATACAAGTAATGTTGCCTTGATATAAACAACATGATGGTTCTTGCCTCCCAAAGCTGGAAAAATGTATTTTTTTATTGTAACAATATTTGGGAGTTTAGGGTTTTTATAAACTACTGGGGGTACTATTTAAAATTTGTCCTACACCGCCCGAGCAACGTGAGTGGCGGGGGGGCGGCATTTGCCGCCCTCCCACGAGAAGAGATCGCGTTGCTGGGGCCGACGGGAGGAGGCGGGGACTGAGCTTACTATTTAGGGCTGCCCCGCCTCTCTCTCGGCCTCTCTGGGACAGATTAGCACCTGAAGAAGGATATTACCTGGAAACACATTGTGTGTTAGCCATAGTACAGTGTTCCTTGGAAGAACAGCATTCTATAGTCATGCATAAAACTATACAATAGTAATGTTGTACAAACTGACATAGCATTGTTAAACTCCTTTTATATACATATAATATCTGTGTGTGTTTGTATTTGTACACTGAGTTTTCTCAGGAATTTTATTATTATTTCTCACTTTCATGATTTCCAAACTGTGCTCCATCCCAGGGATTGGAATTATGTGTTTCTCCAACTGTTGCCAAATTTACAGCTTTTATGCCATTTGTAAAACATCCCAGCATTCCTTCCCATTGGCTCTCCTGGTAGGTCTGGTGGGATTTGCAGTTCAACAACATCTAAGGACTACACAATTCCCATCCCGCGTTATCCAAACAGACTCTAGGGTGTTTTACAAATGGCATAAACTTCTTATAGGAAATGCAATGCAATAAAAACAACTGTCATATAAAATGAACTATGAGACAATACAACTAAAGCAGGCAGAGTCAATTTGACTGTTTATAATGCCATCCTCAAATAAAACCCTAGGAAGCCACTGTTTTCTAAACTGTGGCTCTGATGCATAAGTTCTTGCACATAGCAATGGGATGCATACCTATTGGTGCTTAAAAGCATATGTGTACAATCAGTAGCTGAAGAGGTAGAATGATAATCAACTGTTATATTTCCACCATACACAGATATATGTAATATTTTGTTAAAAAAAATGAATAGAAATATGGGGAAGCTGTTGATCCAAGGAAAAATGAGATTTTGTTTGAAATTGGAAGCATGAAACCTGGGGTAAGCGTTACAGTTAAATTCAAGTTGATAGAGTTAGCCCTGAACAGTATTATACAGTTTCACAATATATTAAAATGGTGCAGAGCAACCTCCAATGGGGGTCTTCTGCACTGTGGAGTGGACTGGGGCAGACTACTTTTCATAGTTCCGCACCTTAGTCCACTCCGGAGCGACCAGAACTGGTTGTGCAGCGTGCTTTTTAAAAACCACTTTTAAAAGGTTTTTAAAAAGTATGGAGCGAGCGACCCCATGTTGCTCCATCCCTGCGCTCCAGTGCAGATTTGCAGGTGTGCACTAGTGCGTGCCTGCAGATCTGCCGGGGGCGGGCTTTAGGCTGGTGAGCTTCTCCGGTTGGTGGAGAGCCTCCACCAACTGGAAGCCACCATTTTGGATGCCGGAGCAGTGTGGAGCGACGAGCTCGCACTGCTCCTCATCCCGACGGACTCGCCTAGACCCACCAAAAAGCTGGTGAGTAGCGGCGGGGAGTGTTTCCCTCGCCACGTGCGGAAAGGGCCATTATCAGAACTTCAGCTTTTATGCCTCTGGTTGGAAGAAAGGTAGAAACTATATAACTGGAATGTTTTGAGGACAGTCAATCTGTTCTGCATTAGAAATAGAAAATTGAATAATCCTGGGAAATGGATTATCATTAAGCGTCAGAAAAATGATTACTTCATTAATTGCATAATATTCTAATTCTATGATTGGATAACCAGATTATGTATACAGATGCATTGGGTGGTAGAATACAGTCATTCCTTCACATTCACTAGGATTAGGGGCACAGGACCCCTGTGAATGTGAAAAGAACATGAATAACTCTAGGCCCACCCAAACCATATTTAACACATAAAAACACACGGGTACTCCTTTGAGGCATCAGAGTTCCTTCACAAGGCAGAAGTGGGTGGCTGGTGAGGCTTACTGCCACTGCCACTGCTGCCCCACACCATTTCTAATAGGGACTTACAAGTCTTGTTTGCTGTTTCTCAGCCTCACAAGGCTTGCAGTCCCTATTAAAAATGGCACAGGGAGGTAGCCGAGGTGACAGCAAATAATCTGTGAATAATCAATATGCAAAAGTGAAACCCACAAGTGTGGAGGGGCTGACTGTAAAACTGAATAGAAATGGATCCTAGATAAAGAAGGTGAAGAAAATAAACTAGATATTATTTCTTGTTTTCAGTATAGGAAATACAGCTTCTAAGCCATTTTTATATGAATAAATAATTGAATGTCACTTCTGTATGATACCTCATGTGCAAAGGAGAGAAGGAAGGGCAGTAAAGAAAGAGCAGTTCCTTCCAGCCTGCTGATCACCTGGAGGTATGGTGTCAAGGTTCATTGCTCTCAGTTCTATCAAAGATGCTCTAAGAGACAGTACATATGCATTTACAATTGTACAAAGGATCACTGTGTACAAGGTGCTGACTACAGAGGTTGTAAAGTGCATGGTATGATTTTATGGTCTTACACTGCAACAGACTTTTTTTCTGGTTTGGGGCATGTGACATCTACATGCACTAACCCGAACAGTTCATCTGTGGGTCTGATTCATGAATTATGACCTGTTATACAATTCAAGGTGTGAAATGAGATAATAAAAGATATTAACAAGATATTCTGCCAATTTGGAAATTTTTTTGTATGTGTCCAAGAAAGTGTTTTTGGTTTTTTTTAAGGCATGGTTCAGATGATTGGTTCATTGGTATTTGCATTGCTCTCTCATTTTTCAAAACCAGATTGCTTTACTTATCTTAATTAATACTGACTTTGTACTGAAGTTCGAGATCAATAAAAGGCTGAATTAATATTGCTCTAAAACAAAACAAAATTGATGGTTTAGTATTTCAGCATTATATTGACTTCAAAAAAATAATTGACAATATAGACTTTTTCTTTTTGAACATTTATTTATATACATGAGTTGCACTGTTTCATTAGCAGAAATCTACAGTTATGGCCATATTATATTGGGACTTCTGGACTGGATTAGCCTTACCACCCAGTCTGCTGTGACCCCAGTGGAAGCCCCATGTCATTCTCCAAGGCTTCCCTGCTCAGAGTAAGGCTCTCACTCTGTTGAGGAAGAAAGAGGCTATGTTACCATCATTTGCATGTCCTTCTGTTTATTGAAAAGAAGGTTGTCCCTTCTCCATACACAGAAAATGATATGCTGCACTGTAGCTGTTGTACAGTGTAAGCAGAGTCAGGAAAGTTGCTTTTGAAAAGTAATTTGTAGCCTTTAAAAAGGAAAGGAAAGGAAAGGAAAGGCTGTTATTCATTATAGTGATTAGAAATGAATCCATTGCTTTTACTCTTGGCAAGGATTAAAAATCATAACTTGTTACATTACATTCTGCATTACTTACTGCTTTTTGGAGGAAACAAATAGTCATTCGTTGCATATGGATTCTTTGGCTACCGTGCTGTAATGAAATAGAAACTCACAATCAGCTGTATCTAACCTCATTTCTTTTGAAAGATTGAAGGATTGGCAGTTGTAATAAATAGCCACGAAGAGAACAATCCATGTGCAGAAGCAGGCGACAGTATAGGACACACACATTTTTACACATATACCAAATGGCTTTCCCTACCACTCAGCCTTGTGCTCATAGTGGTTGTCAATGGATGAACTGCAAAGACTACCATGGTATCTTTTTTTCTTTACCTATTTATTTATTTATTTATTAATATACAGCGAATCAAACAATAAAAAACAATTACTAATGTACTTACTAGAAAAACAAAAACGCAGGTAAGTACATCAGAACAACACATTGGCCTACAGTGGGAAAATTACACACTTTTGCAATAGGTGGAGAAAATAAAAGATCTAATCATAACATTACCATGTCATCAAGTTTCAAATAAGTAAACTGATCAAAAAGGACTTAAACACAAGAGTACTTCAAGCGTACTAAAAGGGGATGACTCATTACATACATATCAAAAAAATATATTCCAAATCAAGACAATATTTTTATTATTATTATTTTTATAAAGACAAGGAGTTTATACACCATACATATAATTTACCTTGTTTCATATTATACATCATTCTTGCAGAAGTCCTCTGTTCTGTTCTTTCCAGACATTATTATCGAGTATTCCTTAATATTTTATGTGTTCAATCTCTCTTTCTCCCTCCCTCTCTATTTTCCCCTTCCCTCCTCTCTACTCCCTTCCCCCTTCCCTTCCCTTTGTATATACACTTCCCCTCCCTCCTGATCTTCCCCCTTCTCTCCCTCTCTACCCTCCCCCTTCTTCCTATCCTTATTTCGCGTTTTCTCCACTCCAAACTCTTTATTTTCTTTCTTATACTAAACCTCCTTCATGTGAAATCTCTTTTTGTTGTTGTATTCTACCTTATTTTTTTCTTCCCCCTATATTCCCTCCTTACTATAAATGTTACCCTTTGCATTCCTTTCTTCTGTTCTTTACCTTCTTCTCATTTCTCCTTCGCCCATCTAATAATTTCTTTCCACTGCTTTTCAAATTGTTGAATTGAGTTACCTTTCATGTTGTTGGATAATTTTTCCATTTCAATAATGTCCATCACTTTTATTTTCCATTCTACTTGGGGGGGGTCTTTTTCTTCTTTCCAATATTTTGCATAATTCAACCTTGCTGCAGTTATTAGATTTAGCAATATTTTTCTTTTAATCTTCATTTGACTATTCTCTTCAATCATATTTAATAAATATATCTCCAGAGTCATTTCAAATTTCACTTCTAGCAGCTTGGTTATACTGCCGTGGCTCTTTTTCCAATATTTTTTAGCTGTAGGGCATAGCCACCATGTATGAAAATAGGTTCCCGTTGTTTTTCCACATTTCCAGCATTGCCCATTTCCTTTTCTTGATATTTTCATTAATTTCTGGGGAGTCATATACCATCGATGCATTGATTTATAGAAGTTTTCTCTTAGCATCAAGCTTTGTGTAAATTTTATATCTTCATTCCATACTCTTTCCCATTTTTCCAGCTCTATATTGTGGCCAATATTTTGCGCCCATTTTATCATGTAATCCTTGATTCATTCCTGTTCCAGTTCTCTTTCCAATAAAATTTTATACATTTTTGAAATTTTTTTTCTCATTTTTCATTAAAATTTCATCCAATTTGTTCTTTTCCCATTCCCATCCTATAATTTTTAAGTCCATTTTATACCTTTCTTTTATTTGTTGATAAGGAAACCAATTCATTACAATGTTCTGCTCTTTTAATTCTTCTCTAGTCTTTATCACGGGTGTTCTTCCTTCCCATCTCATTAAATTTGTATATCTTGATGTTCCTTCTTGTTTTGGTTCTGTTATTCTGAAAGCTTCTTGGGGTGATGTCCACATTGGTAATTTACTGTAGAATTTCTTGTTAATCATCTGCCACGTTCTCATCAGGGCTGTCCTAATGTAATGATCTCTAAATGATTTCTAAATTCTCTGTCTATCTCTGCCTTGTTATAACGTAGATATCTATGCCATCCAAATTTACACTGAATCCTTTCAATTCAAGTAATTTGTGATTTTTCAGTTGTATCCATTCTTTTATACTTCTTGATAATATACTTCTAGATGTGGTAGTCCAAATCCTCCTCTCTCTTTGCTATCCTGAAGTATTTTCATTTTTATTCTTGGTTTCTTCCCTGCCCATACGAATTTTGAAATTTCTTTGTTCCAGTTTGCAAAGGTTTTTTAGTATTAATTACTGGAAGATTTTGGAACAGGAACATGATCTTTGGAAGTATCGTCATCTTTATAGTGTTTATCCATCCTAATAATTAAAGATCCAGTTTATTCCATTTCTGTAAGTCTGTTTTAATTTGATTCCAAGTTTTTTGATAGTTGTTATCATAAAGTTCTGAATTTTTCTTTGTAATGTGGATACCCAACCTTTTTCTTAATATTAAATCCAGAGAGTTCTTTCAGCTCTTCCTCTTCTTTTTTAGTCATAGTCATTGTTAATAATGATGATTTATTCTTATTTATCTCAAGACAATATTATTGGTCATTATTTCTAGCGACACATAATTGGTGACTTGTGGCATCTGAAAACCTATCTGTTTAGCTTAAGCATTTGTGCTATTCACCCCACTTCTTCAGATGAGTGACTTAGGACAATTCAAAATTGTTGAACACTTATTGGTGGAAAGTGTAGGGGCTAAATCATAATCTTCATTTGCCTTTCTGTTCCCTCAAAAGAAGTTTGTGACATTAAAGTCAGCTGGCCATATGGATGTTGCCCATATCCCCTGATGAAATAGTCAGAGCAGCTTTCACTGAATTAATACTTGGATTCTTCTGAGGGCAATTCACAGTATTTTTTAATCTACAGAATTTTTTAAATCTACATATTGGTGTACAATTGCCATGTTCCACATCTGTTCCTAACATTTGGCATCAATGACTAAGGCTGTGGTGATCTCCACCACTGTGCCCCTTAGAAAGACACATTAACATCTTCTGGATCTTAGCTACTGACCTGAATTTTAGTGATTATTTTTATTTAACACTGAATACAGAAAAAGCACTAAGTTGTTCTTTTGTTTTCATGGGATCTATGTGTTTTTAGATTACAGTTCTGAGTTTTATCATTTGTATTTTAGTTTGTTTCTAAATATCCTGACCCCTAGGGTGAAAGGTGTGGCATACATTTATGTAAAAATGTTTACTCTTAACCATGTTGATTTTTCAAGCGACTCAGTACATGCAATTCCTAAATGAGGTTGCTTAAAATTGCACCCTTAGTTAAATGTTAAAACCAAACACTTGTAATATGCATTATACTGCATTAAACTCAAAGTAGAATGTGTTTATCCAAATGAGAGCCATGCCAGCTATGTAGTAATTCATTCCCCGGAGTAACTTAGCATTATTACAAGAACTTTAATTCTGCCCCATGTGCATCTTTATTCATGAATCATAATTATGGCTTAATTATATGATCAACTACTTCTGTTTCCCCACTAGTCTAGCAGTTGTTCAATAAGCCCTGCTGTTCTTATCTTGTTCATGTATGTTGCTATGTTTATAGCGTATCTTCTGGATCTTTGGCAAGAGCTATTAAAACTGCTGTGCAGAATAGTACTTGATAAAGTATGCCTCTTAGGTTGAATTCTACACAATGTTTCATAATTTTTTGTTATACCTATTTTAATTCAGTGATATGAAACTGGCATTATGAACTATAATGAGCACAGTGAAAATATTGTAATGTGGCACATCAGGCTCAGTTAATGACTATATCTTTGCTGAAGGGGCTTTCATATATGGTTTGAGTCAGCTCCCATGACATGGAAAGTCAGAATGCATACCAGTCTGGGAATTATGAAAGAATTTTATTGTATTTCTTACACAAGTACAGAAGAGGCTCCCAAATAATGGTTAGAAATCTGTTTTAGACTGATATATATTCAACTGTCATTCTTCATTTTCCTTTCAAGTTTGGAGGCAAGCAAATTAAAATAAATTAAAAGGCTATGTGTATTCACAGAAGAGGAAAGTCATGTAGAAACTCCATTCCTGGTCATCACAAATGAAACACTAAACTGTATCTAAAGATGTTACATAAATTTTAACAATCAGCTGCTGCAAAGAATGGGGGTCATGGATAAGATAGGCCATTTCCGCATGGGCTTAAAGAAACAGTGCAGAGCGTCCTCCAGGGAGGACGTCTGCACCTGGGAGCAGACTGGGTCGGACCTACTTCATGTAGTTCCACACCTCAGCCTGCTCCGGAACGACCTGAAGTGGTCATCCAGTGTGCTTTTGAAAGACCGCTTGAAACAGGTCTTTCAAAAGCATGGAGCGCACCACTCCATGCCCACACTCCGGTGCAGATTTGCAGGCTCGCACCAGTGCAAGCCTGTGATCTGCCAGGGGCGGGCTTTAGGCTGGCAAGCTTCAGTAGTTGGTGGAGAGCCTCGACCAACCGGAAGCCGCCATTTTCATCCCCGGAGCAGTGCGGAGCAGCGGCCACGCACTGCTCCAGACCAGCCTGGACCCAAGCATGGAGCCAAGAAGTCCGGTAAGTACCGGCACGGGGCGATTCCCTCGCCTTGTGCAGAAATGGCCATAGACATAGACAATCCCTTAAAAATAGTCTACTCAATTAGTTCATCAATAGTTAGCTAACTCATCTATACTTGCACCAAGTGTTAGTGGACTGTGGGGTTAAAGTAGTAAGATCCATTCATTAGGAGCAAGAGAGATGATCAGGGACTAGAGAAATGAATTTTGTTGGGTCTATTGGCTACATAATGACTCCATGTTTAAAAAGGTTCATTACATCACATAAAATGTTGATTGGGTGTACACTGTGCAGGACAGTGGGCAGTATTTATGGCTCATACCAGTCCGAGTTGCAGTGAAAAACATAGTTAAGAGACATCAGAATTCACATTTATATTGTGAAATAAGATGTTGAGACCTTCTTGGGAACATTTTCAAAAAAGTCTATCTGTTCCATGAATCAAGTAGACAGGCAAAACTACTAGAACAGGACAGACTAAATTGTTTTATGGGTTTTGTTCATGTTTGTTTGTTTTGATCAAACAGATCATTTGTCAAAGAGAGCATTGAAGACAAAACTTAGGAGGAATCCAGTCAGTGGGGCTAAATACTTTCATGGTACCATCTTGGAAGCCAAACTGGCTCAGCCTTGGTTAGTACTTAGATGAGAAACCACCAATGAAAGGCTCTATTTTAGAGGAAGGCACTGGCAAAACCACCCTGAATATTCCTCACCTAAGGAAACCCCATGAAATTCATGGGGTTTACATAAGTTAGCAAGTGACTTGAACATACACAGAGAAAGAGAGAGAGAAAGAAAGTGGGGATGGAATTCAGTGATAAAATCACTGCAGGTAGAAATACTAGGTATGAATAATAGTAATAATTATTGTAATGATGATAACAATAATGCTTGTAAAAGTAATAATAGTAGAAGCAATAGTAAAAGTCTGATAATCGTAATATTATCAGTATTAACACTGGGAATATGCTGTTGCCCCTAGATCAAAACTCCAGTAGTGACCTTGCTACAGAGAAAGAAATCAAATATAGTTTTAAAAGTTGCAGTGATTGGAAACTTCACACAGGCTGGAAATTATTCAGATGATGACAGAGTCAAAATTTATGACAAATGATTGCCCTTTAGAACAGTCAGTAATTCTGCCAACAAGGTGAGTGACCATTGATTGAATACTGAGCAATGACTGGACCTGGGCTAGTGATGTGAATGTTGGTGAACTGTTTCTGAATAATGGTCACTGTACTACAGATTTCAACAAATATATGGGTGGACATTTGTCTATAATATATGGCAGAATCATATTTCATTTCAGAAGACATTATCAAAAATGACAGAATTAGTTAAAAAAAACTGAATGGAAGAATCAGGTGAAATATGTTTAGGGAGTTGGAATGATGTTTACACCTACCGTTATAAAGACTCATTGAAATTAACCTCTTCTCTGAAAGACCTTACCTGGTAAGCTGGGCCAAGGGACCACTTGATGGAGAGCATTTTCAGTGGTAGCACTTGTAGCTTACCATCCTTAGAACATCCTTTCTGGAGAAACTTCTTGGTTATTACATTGATGTCATTAAGCACCTAGTGAAGATTTTTACTTTCCTAGGCATTTAGTGCTTTCACATTGTAATCCAAGACAAACTTACTTGGTAGTAACTCCCATGCAACTTAATAGGAATTATATTTGTGGGGGAGGACTGAGAGAGGCTCACACTGTTACTGATTTATCATCTAGCATTTTTCCTATTCTAGTGGTGGAATGCTGCAACAAATTGCTAAGGGCATTAAAACACAAAATGTGTACATATATCTTATATAGGAGACTAGGGTTATCAGATTAGATACAGAACAAGGCTCTTGTAACTTTAATCCTGAACAGATGGGTAGAGCAAGTATCGCAGAGCTCTATCAAGGTGGACAAAGGTACCTGTCCTCCCTTACCTTCTAATCCCCAACTTTCAGCTGCAGCCATCCCATCCCAATTCAGTGTAGGAGTAAAGAGTGGTGGGAGGAAGTGTGGAAGAGCACCTATCTCTATCTTATGTTGCTTATGTCTCCCTACTCTTCACCAGAGAGAACATACATATGATGGGAAGGGACAGCTGCAACTGATGGTTGAAGTTTGGAAGGTGAGTGAGGACAGGTACCCTTGTCTGGCTTGACAGTTTCATGGTACCTCATCCTGTTTCATGATCTGTTCAGGATTAAAGTTACAGCAGCCTCATCCCATATCCAATCTGCTGATCTTATTAGTCAGTGAAGTACTAAGAACTTATATGATAAGTCAATTTAAAAAAAGTGCAAATCCTTTTTTAAAAAAAGTTATAGCCTGATACAAGTGACCTAGATCTACAACTGTACATTTTCAGAACTGCTTGATTACACAATATCATGGAGCCAGTGTTCAACTCAGCTTTATAGAATGCAGGTCACAAAGTCACACAGACATCAACTTGTGCTGCTGTACTCAGCAAGTTAAAGAAAGCACTTATAATGCAGGCAAAACAATCCAGAGGTAGAAGAGTGCACCCATCAGCCCCTAAAGTAAGATGACTATGGTCTGGCAAAGGGACATTGTCTCTTGCCCTACCATGACAGCTGAGCAGCAAGAAGAAACATTTGAGTTGGTCTGATCTCTGTTGTTCTATCAAACCACAGCTGTCTGTGTGCAGAGAGTAATTTTTCAGCTTCCAGAAAACAGAGGTCAGGGCTGCAGAGAGGCAGTAGGGTAATATCTTGCACTGTAAGGCTATTGACTTGGTCCTGGATCCTTATGCAGAGAGAAGTCAGGTGCATGCCTATTTTCACTATTCACAGATTGACTTGCTTCCTTTTTGTTAATACTGCATGTGCTATCATAGGACATTTTAATCCCAACAATGCAAGTTTGTCTTCAGAATATACACAGATGTCCCATAATGTAAGTTGATCGTACAGCATTGTCATCTGCACATTAGTAAAAAAGCTTACTAAATTTCAGCCATTTGCAATGTATAGTTTTCTGATAAAAGAAGGGAGGGAGCGAGGGAGAATCAGAAAAACAGCTGGGAAAAGACAAGGTCCAGAACATCTGTTAATTTTTCCCCCTTTTGGGATACTTTTTATCCTACTCAATGGGATATACTGGGACAAAAAAAGTTTCATGCCATTTTTGAGACAAACCATGATGTGGCAAAGCAGTACTGATGTGCTCAGTAGATTGTCTTCATCTGAAGAAAATTAAAGTTTCTTTCATTGCGAAGAACTAGAATTCATTGGGGTAAGGAAATATCCCACAGGAGTATTGTGTAATTTTCAGTTTAATTTTATGTAACTTTGTTTCTTCTAATATCTTTTTTGGTTTCTGGTTGTAGTTGCTTGGGTGGGACACACTTAATTCTGCATGCACAGTGCTCATTTGTATATAGAGCGTTTTAACACTTCATAGGAAGTAGAATACTCCAGGGAAGGAAAACAGCAGAATGAAAGATTGGTTATTCTAGAGAAGTGGTTCTTACCCTATTCTTTACCAGGGACATCCTGTAAATATAATTTGTTGCTGGGGATCCCCAAGACTTAATTCAAGAATTAAATATTTAAATTTAGATTTAAATATTCAAATATTTATGTATTTATTTATTTATGGCTTCTGCAGACTAGAATTCAAATCCTGCTCAGACAGTAGATGACCTTGGGCAAGTCACATTCCTTTAGCCTCACATGAAGGCAAAGGCAAACCCCCTCTGAACAAATCTTAAGAGTTACCATAAGTCTGAAGTGACTTGGATACACACAACAACAAAGTGCCACTGCCGAAGAGAAGTTCTTTCTAGCCATCATGTCTCTCCCTTTGAAAACTTGACTTATGGTGACCCTAAGGTAGACTTATCATGAGGTTTTTCTTGCCAAGATGTGTTGCCTTTGCCTTTCTCTGAGGCTGAAAGAATTTGACTTGCCTGTGTGGGTTTCCATAACTGAGAGGGGAGAGGCTGGTCTCCACAGTCATCATTTGGGCACGTGCAGCCACTGCCACCATGTCCCTCGGTGCCCATACACCCTGCTGCCGCATCCCTGACAAAGGGACACAGCAGCAAATGGGTGCACATGCCCAAACTGCTCCCTTGTTTGCAAACAAGGAAGCAGTTTTGTCACCCACGCTACCCATTGCCATGCCCCTGTTGCTGCCACTGCTGTTGACCTGCAGCAGCAGGACTTCACCATCCACAGACCTCAGGTTAAAAACCACTGTACTACAGCATGAGTGTTAAAACATGCACTGTAGTTAGTGAGATTCATTCCCGTAAGTATATTTAGTTAAGTTTGCTATACCATAGAAGTAAAGTCTGCTCAATCTAACCACAGCAATAAGCAGGCACTCTGCAAATTATCAAGGTAGTGAATGGAATTATCTATTAATCTGACATTTCTTTGTTGTTTTTTGGAAAAAATTTCCTTGCTAATTTGTGTTACCCTTCTGCTAAGAAAGACTCCATTAGTTAAATGATGCATTCCCTTAATATTCTCTATTTAAAAAAAAATGAAAAAATAAAAATTGAAATAACACGCCTGAAGTTAAACAAGCTCCTCTGTGGAAGTTAGCCAAGATTTCCCATGCTGCTCTTTTTTATTAAGTGTAATCTGCTTTAGGGCTCTTGTTTGTGATACACTCAGGGCATCTATAATGTCCTACCTAACCTCACCCTGAAGAAGCTTATTGCCATAATGAAAATTTATTCTGGTGATGAAGAAATTGGAACATGAAATCCTTTCTGTTTGGCCACCAGCAATTAACTATAGCCTATCCAGTTATAAAATAATTTAGTATTGTATATTTTGCCTTGGATTTGCTTTGTTGTTGTTGTTTTAATCTATAAGTGCCATGATTTTTAAGGAGTCAAATCATTGGCATGAGAATGTAACTGACACATGATAAATTGAGGTGCTACTGCCAACATTAGACAAACACAAATACCATGACTGTGGCAATAACCATACAGCATTCTTTATTACAAATTAGGTATGGCAAATTAATTAATTGCAATTTTGTGGTTCTGATTGGAGGAGACACTATAAAGCTGGTGTTTACTTTTGTACCAACAACATGTTTGAAATATCAGAGGTGGGGGAGAGATAACAATAAAAATGATAATATTTGATATGGTAGACATATGCTGATTGTGCACAGTTCTGGATATACCTGCAAAGATGATTTTTATATATAAAATATACAGATGACTGTAAGGTAAGTGACTAAATTGGAAAATGCAGTCCTGAACCTAGGCTGAGTAGGTTACTGAGAGGAATTGTATATATCTCTATCATCATTACTGACTTGACATTAGTCACTGTCAGAGGCTCTTGAGGCAGCAAGTGCCAAAATGAACAATTGCCGTTTAAATGATTGTGACCTTAAAGACCAAAAGACACAGTAAATAACATGTCTCCTTAAATACTTTCTCATTTATTTTACTTTATATTCACTCATCTCAGAGATAAAAGGAAGCTCTGTAGCAGGGCTCTGCAACATGTGTCTAAGTATTCTCAAGCAGAAATTTAATATTCTATGGGAATGTGGTTAGAATTGTTTGGTACTTTATCTATGGCATAAGCAGCCAATGATATTTATTTCTGTATATCTTTGGTCCATAGAGGCCTAGAGAGAATGTTAGTTTTGTGTCACAGCTCAGTGGAACTTACTCCTGAGTAGACATGTATAGAATTGCATTGTTCACTCCATATTCAAAGCGCTGTTTAAAAAAAAATCTGTGCTGGATTTTGAAGATTCATTTGACCCTCTTTTTTTTTTTAATTTATCAAGACTGAAAACTTACTACGCACAAATAATTCACACACAGTGCTTGAGACTGAAATCTTTCATCCATGTTCCTGGAAGTATGTCAACTGACGTCATGTTAATTAGACATCTATAAGATGGAGTTGTTGTAGAAAATACCCTTTCTTATACTTTAAGTCTGGGATGTAATTAAAGAAAAGAAGGGAAAATGCAAACAAAAAATTTTTTTTCACTTGTTCATGCATATTAGGAACAGACAATGCTGTGGCATCTTTAATTTAACATGAGCTAAATTATTTTAGCTAAAAATAATTTCAGTGTGAACTTTTGCAGATTACAATACACTACAATTCTTTATTATGGTCCATAGATCCAACAAGTTACTTTTGTGGCTTAGACTCTTCTTCCTCAGATGCATGAAGTGTAATGTTAGGGTTCCAGGTATATATGCATATGGTAAAAAATTAATTCAGAGCAAAACTGGAGGTAGAAAATGATAATTTTGCAATTAACCCTAACAATGAATAATAATATTGGCTATAACAATTGGTTCTGGTTCAGTGGTGACTTGAGGTAGTTGCCACTTTATACCCAGTGATTCCTCTGTTGAGTCTATAGTGTTAGACATGCAGACAGTAGGTCAGGTGATGACTGTATTCAGTGGAGCACTGTTGTTGAGCGTAGCTAGCAGTGAAATAAAGCAGCAATGCCAGTCAAAATATATGCTGCCTCTGGCTGCTGCTCTGTCCCCTGGCTGCTCTCACAAACAGTAACTCAGAGCCTCTCACCCCCCAGGATACCCCACTGCACTATACAAGGCGTAGGGATAAATTAGGGAGGAGCAGCATGGTTTGTTTCAAGCCTGATGGTCTCTTGTTTTTGATTCTGTGAGGTAGCAGTTCTCTCCCAGCTAATGGGGGGTTTTGGCTGGGGTGAGGGACTCGAGGGCAGATGCAGAAGTGATAGTTCCCTGTTGG
Organism: Ctenosaura bakeri; assembly: GCA_948474755.1. Lineage (NCBI taxonomy): Eukaryota > Metazoa > Chordata > Lepidosauria > Squamata > Iguanidae > Ctenosaura > Ctenosaura bakeri. Next base: position 2,217,167 of record CAOLHI010000350.1, on the reverse strand, counting down.
GCATGCCACTGGCTTATATATTTCATAGAATCATAGAATCATAGAAATGTAGCATTGGAAGAGACCACACAGGCCATCCAGTCTAACCCCCTGCCATGCAGGAACACCCTCAAAGCACTCCCGACAGATGGCCATCAAGCCTCTGCTTAAAAACCTCCAAGGAAGGAGACTCCACTACACTCCGAGGCAGCAGATTCCACTGCCGGACAGCCCTGACTGTCAGGAAGCTCTTCCTGAGGTTCAGGTGGAATCTCCTTTCCTGCAGCTTGAATCCATTGCTCCTTGTCCTGGTCTCTGGAGCAGCAGAAAACAAGCCCTCAGCCTTATTCCCTGCTTAGTCTTTCCCTTGACTTCCTTCCTAAGTTTCCATCTGTTTGTCCTTGCCATGGTCAGAGAAGAATTTGAGCCACAAAAGCAACTGGCCTTAGAGCTCTTTTTTTTTTAATTCCACCATGGAAAATTTGGTGCTTTAGCTTTTGGGTATTAATACATGCTCCTTTCTCCTGCTTGTTGGCAATACCATTGTTGGCACCAGGCTAGATCCAATCAATGGAAGTGAACAGCTTTATCCTCACAAAGGTGTTCTCTAAATGGGAACTTTGCAATTGGTTTCCTAGGAATCAAACTAATTAAGAGGCTGACTTTCTTGCCTAATTTCATGGCAGTAGTGGGGAACCATATATTGACTCACACTACAGTAGGATTCTTTATCCCCACACTCTGAATAGTACACTTAATAGTCAGGATATAAAGGTGTATCAGCTGTCAGGCAAGTTGGCCAGCCAGCCTATGACTGGATCTGTGATTTATTGGGCACCAAAGTTCTGCTTAAACTTTAACCAATAAAATTGTGATCTTCTTTATTTATTTCTTTACATTTATATCCCACCTTATGGGACCCAAGGCAATATTCATTCCTAGGCACATCATTGTTCTCTTTTCTTCTTCACTCTCCTTTCCATCAGTGTTCATAGCTGCTAAGCCACACAATAACTTTGTCCAACTTTAAAGGGCTAGTGTGGGTATCTCTCGGACTTAGGCTAAGGATACATTTTAATCTTCCAAATGCAGTATGCCTGATATTTGCTACTTTATTGTTGAGGGGTGTTTTGATTGGTAACTTTACATTCTTATTATATTTGCTAACATGGAATAAAAGACATTTGTCATTTATTTAAAAAAAATTACACCTTTTTGAGACTGTTTGTAATTTGGCTATATAACAATTTTCTGAAGTTGCTATCTTATATGATAGCATCACTGAATAGAAACTGCTCTTTTTAGATATGAATTTTTTAAAAAAATGTTTTGCTTGACTGGTTTTATAACCATGTACAAAGAGCCATAGCAGTTTCTTTCTGCATGACTTACAAAGGTTTGTGTGCCTGCATGCATGCCTGCGTGCACACACACCTTCAAGTTGCTTGCCTTACAGGTCTTTTAAAAAATATACTGCTTTAGGACTTAAGTCCACATAGGAAAAACTGATGAGTGGTAGTGCTTTAGAAACAAGCTAAAACTGCATTATTGCTGCTTTGAGGTTATGCTCAGAGTTGCAACCAGGAGCAAAAATCCAATCAGTGCTGAGCTGAGCAGATATGGTTGGCAGCCACACAACCAGCACAGAGTTCATCTAAGGCTATTTTTTTTTAAGTGGCTGCCACAGGCTGAGCTGATCCTGTAGATAGATGCTAAAGGAAGCACTGCACTTTGAATCTGCACTCCATTAAAAAAAACCACCCTCTCTCCTTTTCATTTTGAAGAATCTATATACGTGGGTACCACTTTCAAAAGTTTTGCAAATACATTCATTTATGTAGGTTTTATGCAAGTATAGTTTGCAAGATCCCCAATGAGCATTGTTGTTGTGTGGCTTCATGTTGTTTCCAACTTGTGGCAACCATAAGGTGAACCTATGACAGGGTTTTCTTGACAAGATGTGTTGGGGTAGGGGTTGTCTTTGCCATCTTCTGAAACTGAGAATGTGTGACTTGTCCAACATAACCCAGTGGATTTCCATGGCTGAGTGGGTTTCCATACCTTGATCTCTAGTGTCATACTCCAGTGCTCAAAACCACTATACCATACTGATCCCTTTGCAATTTCTAAGCTCAGTTAGCACAAGGATTTCTAAAAATGATACATTTGACCACTGAGAAGACAGCCCTCTCAATCTGCCAAATATTGTTTCTAAATGGAGCTCTGGCACATTACTGAGTAAACTGTATGAATGCAGCAAACCAGGATTAGAAAGAGCAAGAGTATGAGTGACCAGTATCTTTTACTCAGTCATCTGGTTGAAACAAAAATTAGCAGTTGGGTAGACCCACACTGATGAATTAAATATAAACAGAGAGAAACTATGGATGCAATTATGGAATATCAGTGTCAACGGAGATTTAGTCAGCCATGAAGTACAACTTTATGGAGTACTGCCTATCACCAAAAATGAAAAAAAGTTGCTTGCTGCTGATTCCATTTATGTTTGTTTGCTAATCAGTTCATGCTACATTTTCAAAAATTGTCTTTTTTCCTCCTTTTTTCAGTTCTCTGCCACAGCCAGTCCTGAAGCAAAATGGTTTTATATCTGTTATATAAGTAGAATTAAAATGATTGCTAAGGGATTTCCAGGATGGTTTGCTAAAGAGAATAGTTGCTTGTTAATCATTTTAAGATTATATTTTCAGTAATCTTTCATAATCTTCCCACTTTATAAAGTGCAATACCTTCTGGGTGGTCAAGTGACTATGCAGGTTCATAATATCAATTTATTTGGTCAGGGTTCTCTGAAAAGAAAGAATTGGAAGTATAAAAATCCCAGTCTCCGCACGGGCATCCTTGATTTTCTTAAGCAACAACAGATTAACAGAGCAGATACCATGCTCTTAAGAGTACATGCAGTAAAGTTCCTTCCACAGGAAACATGGGGTGAAATTTTAAGGACATGTGATGACAGAAAAAGTTGAAATTCTGCTACTCCTATTTGAGACAGGTTTGAGATATTGGCTGAGAATTGAGATTCGCATTTATAGCCTCCAGATGTTGTTGAATTATAACTCCTATGATCCCACAGCACAAACTATGCTAGCTAGGGTTGATGAGAACTGCAGTCCAAAAACAGCTGGATATCCACAGTTATCCACCTTTGACTTCCAAAGCCACTGGGGATGCTAGCAGCATTAGAGAAGAAATAGGCTTTATGCCTGTCAAAAAGTACCTCTTTCACCTGATTCCAAATAGTGTTAAACTACAATACCGATTAGCTCTAACCAGTATAGCCAATGGTGAGTGATGTGTCATGCCTTGCTTCCAGAGCAGGAACTCTGACTCAGTCTGTTGCAGAGGGCACAACAGAGACTGAAACAGGGGCCATGCCAGGACCTGCTGTACAGAGAGAGCTTACAGGGCCAGAAACAGAACAGAGGGCAGTGCCAGCTCTAACAGAGAGTCCTGCCTCTTCAGATACAGATACTTACCTAGACCCAGCTTTGCACAGCACAGGCAGCAAAGAGAGCCCCAGCATCGCTCTCTCGGAATTTATAACCAGCAACAATCAATCAAGGCACAGCTGCACTAGGCTTTGGGTCTATTTAGCTGGCCTCCTTCCCCTCCAGGAGTTGTCAGAGCTTATCTGACCTGCTGCTTTCCTGGATGCCTTGACAAATGCTCAGATTCACCTTGGACACTCCCTTGCTGTGAAACCTTCCTGGACAGTAAATGTTTTCTGATGTTGATTTTAAAAATATCCTTGATCATCTACTCTTCCATGATCAACATTTGTGAAAATTTAATATTAATACACTAAAATACTGAAGCTTAGACTGGAAATCTTTGCTTACTTTATTCACATTTATGTCCATATATGTTTATTCTTGTATACATTATTTCATTCTCATATACAAATATGAAAAGCTTCAATCGTTTTTATCCTTATGAGTGAAATTATGAGCGTTTTTATTCATTTTTCATGGTTGTTCTCATTTCATAACTTTTTAAAGCTTTTTTTGCAGTTTTTTTCCCCACACTGAACTTCATGAAGATTTTGTCCAAAACCCAAAGTTCAGTGTAGGAAAAAAAAACTGCAAAAAAACGCTTTAAACTCTCTACCCCATGCTATGGTCTTTTTGCTCTCACATAAAGTTGAAAAATTATGTGGTATTTTTTTAACAGGGTATCACAACATCTACCCCCCCCCCGAAAAAAAGAAGAAAAGAGGCAAACATATTGGCCATACAACAAAGTACAACTAAATCAAAAATACACATTTTTGTGTTTTGTATTTTGATACCTTTATTTGTCCATCCCAAAGGCACAAAATAAATCATGCTGGTATTTGAAACTGACTGGCTTCTTCACCAGGCAAAGATGGTTAAATATCAGTTCAAGGGGGAAAACTTATAGTGTTAGGGTCACATGCCTACATCAGGCTTAAGGTGTTTGTTTAAGGTGCTGCTTGAGGGGTTGGAGTGAAGATTGACCCACATAGGGGGCTACACCTCTTGTTGGCCATAAGAGGATTAGGAACAAAGGGAATAAAAGAAATGCAGTAAGATTTGGCAGCAATAAAGTAACTTCCTTGTAGGTTTGAGTCTGTTTGTGTCCCATGTGAGGCTGTAGGTAAAGTATAATGAGTCTCTTAAGAAGCCTCTTCCCTGTCAGGTCTAGAGATAATTTTAAATAATGCAAAGGGCAAAGCATGCCAACAAGAGATAATTTCAATTTGGCTTGAAGACTATACAGGAGGTTAAAAAAAACTCAGTTAACTCACAGTTAGGTTTTCTTTGTTCCATGGCTAAGGTTTATATATTCAGATCAGAATTAAATAGATAAATGAATAAATTGCAAATGTAACCATGCTGAACATATGAAAAAAAAATACAGAAAAATACTACAGAATTTAACATTCATATTGTTCTGGTACCAATATTTGGCTAACCCCAAGGCACAGAATGCATCACACTAGCTATTGAAGCACCTGAAGACATCCTTTCTCACCAAGATGAGAAATTTTGCAAATATTCTTTATGTCCCCAGCTTAGACCAGATAAGGAGGAAATCAAAAACAGTCTGAAGGAATTCTGGCCAATATTTTCTCCATTCAGTATTTTCACCATTCTTCTGCTACATTAAAAGCATTAATTGATAATCTCTACAAAGTACTAATATGACTTGCCAAAAGATTCTAAATTCTGCAATTTTAGTAGATGGAAGAACATTATCTAAAACACTTTTAGGAAAGGAAAGGAAAGGAAAGGAAACACTATCTGTGCGGTCAGTAGTATAATATTTATCACTCCAACCTCTATTACCCTTTCTCTTCGAATGACTCTGTGGAAAGGCATGTAGGAAGCATTTAGCTGATTGGGCTAATGGTAATGATCTTTATAATATTATTTATTTGCTACCAAGTAAACTTGACTTTGATACTTGTAGAATTGCAAAATTTACTATGACAGCTCAGAAATTAAAGATGTATTTGGTAGCAAACAATCTAGTTCATTTTAATGAGCTTAAAGCTTTTCTTTCGCTGTCAGATCTAGAATATGTTGCAATTAATGGTGACAAGTTGTAATGCTTGTCTGGTTTTGTTCTAATATTTGAATAAAGTTTTTTTTGCAACCAAACTGTTTGAACAATAAGCTTTATGAAAGGATTGTTTGGGATTTGTGGCTGGTTATCCATGTGCTTGATTAAACAATCTGAATGTGTGCTTAATTAATGCTGTTTTCTTGGGTCTTTTTAATTTTCCAGTGGCTCAGTAAAACCTTGAATTCCTATTTAAAAGTACTGCTCAGAGTTTGGACTAATAATGTACATCATTTGATCAGACTTTAAGAGGGTTGCCAGACTGGGATCATCCTAGGCCCTTAGATTGCAGAGCCAAAATCTGAGAAATAGCGATGGCCTCTGGTGATATCATGGGAGCAGCTTCTTGATTTTGCCATGGCAGCAGTTCCTGGAGGTTTCACTAACCATGATGCATTAAGTATCAACCACCACTGCTCAGAGCCTGTATTCAAATGAAAACACAGCATCTATCAAATGAAATCTGTTTGGAAATCCAAGCCCTACATTGCCCATTAAAAAAAAAAAACCATCTTTCTTCCTATTTTTCTTTGTCTCAAAAACAAGTGCTGAGAAGCATCTTGGATCAGGACCACAATGTGCTGGAATTTAATCTTTCCAAGGTAGATTGGTCATCAAACATTATATAAGCAGAATTCCATTCATGTAGACAGAGTTTTCCTTCCCCTCCTTCCTCTATTACACCCATTCCCCCGCAATCACACTGGAAAACAGATTTTCACATGGGAGGACTACAAGTGGGAGGGAAAATTCAGTCCTCTTGAAATGTCCATTATTTTGACAGAAGGACAACATTGGATACAGTAGCAGTTACTACAGGCAATAATGGAATATTTTTCTACCCAAAATGCCACATCTTGGAATGGGGAAGGAAGGTGGTATTACACCTGGGAAGGGAAGGCTTAAACCTCTCTCCCTGCATCCTATAGTCCCAGCCTTGATTGGGAAGGTCACATTTACTTTTGCATAAAATAAAGCCAGAAATAAAAGTGTGGGCTAAATACTAAAATTAATGCAGAGTTTTGACCCTTTGTCCTATTATTCTCTGTGCACCATTTGACTTTTGCAGTTTTCACATTGACTTTTGGAGGACAGATTTGTTATTCATCCTTATCTTGGACAAAAATTGATGGATGTGAAAAGGGAGACTACACCATGAGGCCTTTTAATTACCTGCATGTTAAAAAGACACATTTCAAAAATATCATTCAGTTAAAACAACTGCCTTTACCGCATGATTTTTCATTCTTTTTCCCCAAAGAGGAAACCAAAAAGTCCTTCTTGCAGATGGTTTGTTGAAAAGGGCTGTTTGTTTTTGTGTTGTTTTTGTTGGAAGGATTGGTCTTCTGGTAAATTCTAGATTCAAACAGGTCTTGTACAGGGAAAGGCAGAAACTCACATGCAAGATTATAGCAGGAAGAATGATCTAGTATCAACTGAGATAAGTGGGAAACAATGATCTGGCCATCTACCATCCTTCATAATGACTATTCACATGATGTGACGGCTGTGTGTTTCAGAAGATATTACAGGCCCAGGAGAAACATTTAAGCCCTCTTTCCCAAAGCCCACACATCCTAGTCAGAGCTCTTGAAAGACAAATGGAAATTTTAAAAAATCCTAATAACTTGGATGTGGATAGAAATAGGCCAGCACTAGAGCAAGTTCAAAATCAAACTCCCACTGGAACTAATCAGATGCAGAATATTTTATATGCTGGCCAGTGGGATATTTATTCATACTTGAATTACAGAAAAGAGTGGTTGTGGGTCCTGTCGGGGGATTTTCAGTGAAGCTCTTACTGTGACAATTTAATGACACATTTTCAAGCTAGAATACTTTGTCCACATCAATTTTTCATATGTGAGGCAGGCACTGGGCAATTTCATATCTCTGAGCAAAGTGAAATATAAAACTGCTGATCTTGTTCATTATGTTGCTTTTTATTTAACACAGTTTGGAGTTTAAATAATTTAAATAATAAAAAACAATGTTCTCAACTAAATGTCCTCTGCTAAATTTATGTTTGTGACCTTTTACTCAATATTCTTATGGTAGTCTCTTAGGGCTTTTTCGCACTTGGGGGGAAACGGGGCGGTCTGAAACGAGGTGTGCTCCCTCCGCTGATCCAGGCTGATCCAGAGCAGTGCGTGCCCACGCTACACACTTCTCCGGGGACGAAAATGGTGCTTTCCGGTTGGTGGAGGCTCTCCACCAACCGGAGAAGCTCACCAGCCTAAAGCCCGCCCCCGAAAGATTTGCAGCCTTGCGCTGGCGCGAGTCTGCAAATCTCCACATTAGCGCAGAAACGGACTGGGGTGCACTGTGCTATTGAAAGACCTCCTTTAAGCGGTCTTCCAACAGCACGGCGAACCACCAGTTCTGGGCGTTCTGGAGCGGGCTGAAGTCCAGACATACATAATGTAGTCTGGACCCAGTCCGCCCCTAAGTGCAAACGTCCTCGCCGGAGGACACTCTGCCCCATTGCTAAATCAAAGTGCGGAAAAGGCCTTAATTAAACAATGAACTAGTTCTGTAACCATCTTAAAGCAATAATAAACATCTGGCCACTAATTAATTATGTCATTCATTCATTGATAGTCATTGATACAGGAAATTAGAATCCATATCAGTCCTCATATAATGTTTTGCTCCCATCTCTGCTAGTACTAGTAATATTGTGGTAGACCACACACTTTTTGGTATTACCGTGGGCCAGTTTTCACAAGACTCTAGCATGACATGGGGTTTCCATTATGGTGGGATTCAGCATAATTAAAATTTTCCTCTTCCTTGAAGTGTACTGTTGCCAGATATCCATATATATTCTTACTTTTTTGTTGTTAACTCCTATCAAGCTGACTTTGGCCATTTTTGTCCCACACTGTTATAGAGCTATTTCACTTTCAACATCCTTTGGAATTCTGGGGCTTGTAGTTTACTAAGGCCAAGGAGCTCTCTGGCTGAGAATTCTAAATACCCTTCCCTAAACTGCAAATCCCAGGATTTCATAGGATATTGAAAGTGGAATAACAGCACAATAACAGTGTAGTGTGGAAATGACCTTTGATTTAGAACTGGGTAGAAACTATATCTGGAACAGCTGGTAGATTTCTGGCTGATTTGTAGCAAATCTGCAAGGATTTTTAATTCTCAAATATTTAATAGTAGCAGGAACAGAATAACTCCCTCAAAATAGCTGAAATGAAGAAGGCTTGGAGTAACTGAAGTAGATGTTTGACTGGATGGACTGCGAAACGTCTTCATTCTGCTATTCAAAGAAAATTACTGTATATTATGTTTTCTGCTAGTCTTCAGTTGGTAGATCTCAGAAATATTTTTTTAAAAAATAAGATAAAGAGCCAGCATGGTGTAGTGCTTTGAGTGGTACAGCTCTGGCAACCAGGGTTCAAATCCACATCCGGCCATGGATGGGTGATCTTGGACAAGTCACACTTTCCAAGCCTCAGAGAAAGGCAAAGGCAAACTGCCTCTGAACAAACCTTGCCAAGAAGACCCCATGATAGATTCACCTTAGGGTCATCATAAGTTGGAAAGGACTTGAAGACACACAAAAAACAAAGATTGTGTAAGCATGAAATCTTCCCACCACTGTGCTAACTGACTCTAGATATCCTAAATGATTGATGATCTAACTATGTAATGGGACCCTTTACTGTACGACAGCACTGGAGGCACAAGTCAACCTTATGTCTCCTCTTAAATGATGTGGAAATTGGTATTCCCTCTATCCTTCTACACCAACCAAAGTCCTTCCCTCAGACCTACCACATAGTCACTGCAACCACGCCCCCTCCCACAGCTATTCTATGCCTGAGAGTGTGGGAAGAATCAGAGAAGCATCTGGCTATGTTTCCGTAGCCTGATGTGAAATGATTACTTCATCCACTGAGACTTCTAGAGAATTCCAGCAGTCCTCTGAGGAGGATTTAATAATTTCTTATCTGACTACAGGGACATAGTCAGATGCTCTCCAGTTCCCCAGACATAACATGGCTGTGAAGAGTTGGGGGAACTATTGAAAATAGGCTTAGTGCTGACTTGAGTTAAAATTTTCTAAATTGAAGCACCTCAAAACACAAAAGCCCACTGAGGAAAGATTACAAGTTTAAGCCTACTTAGTTAGGAAAAAAGCATGTATACATGGTAAAGGTGTGTAAAATCATGCTTGCTATAGAGAAAATAGGGAAAACTTTTTCTGCCTGTCTTATATTAGAATCATAGTATCAAAGAGTTGGAAGAAACCACAAGGGCCATCCAGTCCAACCCAAACCTGTCATGCAGGAAAATCTAGAGTCTTCGGTCTTGAATCTAGAATGCCAGAACAATAGAATCTGGGATCATCTGCTAAAGCTAAATAGTGGGAGATTCAGAATAGATAAAAGGAACTATTTCACATAGCACTTAGTTAAACAGTGGAATTCACTGCCATGAGAGGTAGTTATGGCAACCAACTTGGATGGCTATAAAAGGGAACTAGATAGCTTCAGGGATGACCATTGGTGGCCAATCAGAATGACTACATATTACCTTCAGTATCAGAAGTAATATTTCTCCATATATCAGTTGCTGGGGAACATGAGATGGAAAATGCAGATGTACCCATGCCTTGCTGGAGGGTTTGCCTTAGGCAGCTGATTGACCACTTTATGAACAGCATGTTGGACTAGACTGGGCTTTGCTGTTATCCAGCATAGCTCTTCTTATGTTCCTAAATCCCCACACAGTAGAGGAGGCAATTTTTTGTTCAAGCACTGCAGACCATTTTTCCCCCTGCCTTTATTAGAGCATTTTATCTATGACATTTTATAACCTCTTTTGAACCATTTGTGTTAAAATGCTTCAGAATGCAGAGAAAACAGGGGGTTTTTTTAATGAAAGAACATTTTCCCCAGTGTAGTATTTATATCCTAGTTCTAAACTTAGTTAAATCTAAATTTGTGTTAAAACACCTGTCATTTTAGTGTGCAGACAAGGTGAGCTGCCTTGTTTCCCTTTTTCTGCCTTACCTCCAAGCAGTCCAACACTCCAAGTACTTTTCTCCTTGTCTAACTCAATTGAAATAGTGAAGGTCAGCTGGAGCAGAAAGTACAGACGCACTCATACCCAACTTTTGACCTCCCAGCTTAAATATTGCAAACATAGCTACCCCCACAATATATCTTGTTTGGCTTCCAAATATTATTACTTGTAAATTCCAGTTTTGTTATATAAAAATAATAGGATTATGAACACAGGACTAGATTAAAAAATAGCTGATGCTGTGCTGTTTGTGTGTGTTGCATATTCCAGACAAGCTTTGTTCAGTTGCAAACAAATTAGAATATCTGTATCTTGTGTTTATAAATCTTGCAGTGCCTTTTAGTCAAAGGACCTCCAATATTAGACTTTTGTCTCCTTTTCCTTTTTAGCTGTGTTTTATTACATAATGCACCTTTCATTAACAGCATGAAGCTGAATCTATATTAAAAATCTTATTGACATGGAATTCCTATGTCAGTTATGTTCAGGTCAAGCCTTTCGCATTGTTTCCCCTAAATTTAATACCATGTGATATCTTTCTGGATGTGTTTGCTGTGATATTGAATGATATTTCTTAATTATTTGTTTTACTTTTTATTTCAAAATAAATTTCACATCAGAAGTTTAAATGCATAGAGAAGTCTATTCCAGCACTTAAAGGAACAGAACCAATAGATTACTTTTCACATTAGCTTTGTTCATAAAGCACCTTTGAGTGCCAGATGTTAACAATACACTATTCAGAATAAGATTAGAACTCTTTAATCATATCTTTGAGAGATAATTGCGTTACTCTTTTTTAGCATAAAATGACATAAAGGAATCTAGTAACATCTTTGAGGCTAACTGGGAAAAAGAAAGTTCTACCATAAGCTTTTGTGGACTACAGACCACTTCAGATGAAGAGAATGTGAAAGCTTATGCCATAAATTAATTTTTCCTATATATCCAAGGATGTATTCCAGTTCTCTGTATTAAGGCTATAGATCATGTTCCTAAAGCATCCAGCATATCTCACCCATTGTATTTTCTTCTTATATTTATACAGATTGAGTCAGGTAGTAGAACTGAGTAGAGGTAGGGGATGTTTTTCATATTAAATTATCTATTTTTGAATCTCTTTCTATATCATAGCCTTCATTTGTAAACTCAATGTTTCATGTGAAATATTATTTAAAAATTTAAATATTATTTAAAAATCTACACAAAACTGATCACATAGACTGATATATTGTTGTTGTGTTTCTTCAAGTTGTTTTCAGTGTAGGGCAACACTAAGGCAAACCGATCATGGGGTTTTCTTGACAAGCTTTGTTTAGGGGGGGTTGCCTTTGACTTCCTCTGAAGCTGAGAGAATGTGACTTGCCCAAGGTCGCCCAGTGGGTTTCCATGGCTGAGCAGAGATTTAGAACCCTGTCTCCAGAGCTGTAGTACAACATGCAAAGCACTACACCAATCTGGCTCTCTGAATGATATATTTAGGAGTCTTGTTTCCCTGCATTCTAGCAAGTAATTGCAGTCAACAAGCTCTTATGATAAGTCAGAACATTTGAAACCACTATGTGTCAAATAAATTACTCAACATATTCGCTATTAAAAGAAATTGAGGGTGGTAATAATATTTAGCCCTATTTATATAACTGTTGACAAGAATGTCATATCATGACCAAATGAAAGCTTGACATTTTCTACAATTATTTAGCCTTTTAGTGTCAGTCACTGGCAAAATAAAGGCTGACACTTTGTGATGGATCTCTTACAGAAGTAAAAAGTCAACTAAAACAGAAAAACCCTAATTCTAACTTTCCTTTTGCTTCTCTTGGAAAAAAGAATGGTTTCTTTTGGTTAAAATTAAGTATCAAAATAGAAAAAAAACATAATCAAAGACAGGCTTCTTTTGTGGAACTGCATCTAATTTATTATATCAGGTGATGAGAATGTTCTTTTTCCTTCTGTTTTGTTTGTTTTTAATCTTGTTCTCTGTTAGCAGTAGGGTTAGTAGTACTAGTATATTATATCCTGATGTAGGTGACTGCCTTGGGCAAAAGGGCTGCAATGGCTCCCTACAGGACTTCAGAGGAATTATACCCCTGTTTCACCCTCTGCCTGTGATGTCCACATTCTTGACATTTTTTAATCCATTATTCCTTTCAAAATTCAAAACACATCTTGGTTGCTATATTCTCCCCAGGCTCTTTTAGGTCTGGTAGAGAACCTGAGTTCACAATCGAGTTGACAATCTTCCCTCTACATTTGCAGGTTTGACCTTCACAAATTTGATTATTAATGAGGCACATATTTGACTCCCTGCCCCATTTTCCTCTTCCAATTCCCTTGCATTCCTCACCCCAGGCTTGTCAGGCTTGTGTTTAAAATGTACTTTTTTCCCCCTTTTGGGTAAGCAAAGCCCCCCTCCAACTGCTGAAGGTATGTCCTCTCTGCCATGTGGCTGCACATTCTCCTATATAATAGATATTGTTTGGTCAGGTGTTCTCTTTGCTCCTACTCCTCCTTTTTCAAAATGGTGACTAAAAGTAGCTAGAACAGCAGAACTCAACTCTTTTCCCTCTGAGGGGAAAATACTGGGAAGCTCTTTATCTTGTCTTTTCTTTTCTTTGGGAATATGGGGGCCAGAGGCAAAGGAATGAGAGGGGGAGCTCCAGAATGGAATGGAAGGGGGATCATGGGGAGGTTATTCATGGTTTTTCCACTCTCATGACAGTTCTGCACCTGGAACTCTCACAAATGCATCTGGAACTCTCACTGTTTTTCCTTTTTAATTAAAGGCTCATCCTGGGCAAGAAAGAGACAGGAGTGAATGTACCAAAATTGCTAGAGTATGTGGTAGTTTTGAGTGGGAACTTGATTTTTTTTTCCTTGGGATGTTGAGGTTGAGAGATTGGTAGGGATTGCAAGATCACTAAAATATACCTAGGGTGACTTACAGCCCATTGCATTCTATATTAAGAAGTCAATTGAAATGATAATTTTGCTTTATTTTATTATTTAAAGTATCTATCTATTGCTTCTCAGTCCAATGGGTCCCCTGAGACAATCTTTTATTTGAATTCCAGTTTGGGAGAAAGGAGAGGTATAATTGTCCCTCACAATAAAATGCTGTGAGAATGAAGGCAAATAAATGTTGTTGCTATTTTTTTTAAAAAAATGCTGAGAAGGAGGGTCCAGGCAATAATTCACTAATCAATTTGGCACTGGTACTCAGAAAGTTTAAAGGTGTTGGTATGTTTTACCTGGTGCGGAGATGATTAATAGGCAATATGAAAATAGGACTAGAAGCAAAGTAAGTGATTCATGCACCTTGTTTTGAAATCCATTAGCTCTACTGGGAGGCTTTCCAGACTGCTAGTAGAGTTGTCGAAAAATGGTTTGGTTCCAATAGCTTGCATGTCAATTTTTAAAAAGATTAAAAACAGCTCTGTTTTTGAGTATTGTTATTTGAGTATTTTTGAGGCTAACATTTGTGGTGTAAGGAGCAAGTTTGTGGAATAAACAACTACTGTTTGTTACCTAACAAACAGAATTATTTCACATGAGTGCAAGAAAGAGAACATTATCCTTCACTACTAAAATTGTAACACAGGATGACTGATATTATTAATAATAAAATGTTATTTCCAAGCCTTGGAAAGTAAAGAATATCTATTGTTAAATGTTTTGAGCCCATTGCTGCACTGCCATTTTTTCAAAAGTACCTAAAACTGTGTGTAATAAGTCTTATTAACAAAGAATGTATATAGGATTTTAAGCCTACCATCACAATCTAATGCATGGCTAAGATCCAGCAGTGTACTTCTTATAGATTCTGCCGCTTTTACCAGTAGAATGAGGTGGGCATTCCCTCCTGCAACTTGTGTCCCTCCCCAGCACCCTAAAAATCTGCTCTGAATGTTTAGGAAACACTCTGGAATAGGTTTTCAGTACTACTGAAATGTAGGAGGAGGCCCAGTGTTCATGTGCAAAAATTAGAAGATTCCAACATAAGTAGACCTGGTCTGTGTATACTAAGAAGTACCATTAAATTCAATGTGCCTTTCTTCCAAGTTATTGGATGTGCAAGTGTAGCCCAGATTTACACATGATCCATAAAGCACAAAAGAATATGACCAATATTGAAAGGTATATTCTGTGATAGCTGAATGAAAGCTTGGTTTACACACTGTCCCAACAAATGGGTCGCAGATATGAAGTGCAGAGGTGATGCTCATGCAAATTGTTTCTTAGAGAACGTTAAAGCCACTAAGCATAAGACAGAAGCAGTTGGATGTATAAAGGTACGTGCATTTGTATCTTCTCATCCATAAAATAGAACTCAAGGCCTTGAAATCTGGGTGGTTTTAAAAAAAAGACAGCTAAATTGTTGTAATTTACCATTTCAAAGCGCTTTTCAAAAATTATATGTGGTTTTTGCAGTAAGATACCCTGGATACATCTTCAACTGCCCTGAGGTCGATTTGCCTGGCTATATCTTCTGCTCTGAGCTTGATCTGGAATGTAGCACATTTCATTAACAATACATTTAGGACTACTACTGAGAATCCTCATGAGTTGAAATAAGTGGCAAATGTATGAGTCTCAACTGGCTTTTGTCTTCAGAATTTACTAAGTTGTTCCTCAAGGCGTATTTGCAACTTATTTGAATTCCTGCTCAGTGCTTGCCTCAAACAGCTTTTGTGCTTTAATCATGAAACCAAAGACCTGATCTCCAACCTAAATCATACAGATAATTTATAATTATCTGTGGAGAATCCAATTTCAATCCAAGATCTGACAGGCTTGCCACAGTTGATACTTCCTGCATTGTCTATAGAATGGATAGAACTGACACTTGTAGACTGTATATTTGGCTATAATCCTCCTTTAAACTTTGGTAACTCAGTGAAATAGACCCACTCTTGTACATAACCACAATTAGGTTGTGGTGGTGGTGACTATTTATTTTAAAAAGCCAACATGTAGAGTGAGATATGCTAACCACTTAATCCACCCAGACAAGAATACAGGCACTTAAACTATCAATCATTGCTGTTGTTAATTTACATCAAGTTAGTTTCAAATCATGGTGACCCTATGAATGAGAAACATCCAAGTCATCTTGCTCAGGTCTTGAAAACTGAGGATTGTGACTTTCTTGACTGAGCCTATTCACCTGTGATGCAGTTTTCCTTCATTCCTATTGCCTTCCACTTTTCCAAGCATCACTGTCTTTTCTAATGCATCCTACCGTCCCCAATACATCCAAAGTATGATACTCTCAGTTTTGTTATTTTGACTTCTAGAAAGAGTTCAGGCATGATTTGTTCTAAGACCCATTCATTTATCTTTTTGGCAGGCCATAGAAATCTCCTCAAGCACCACATTTCAAATCAGTTGATTCTCTTCCTATCAGCATTCTACAGTGTCCAGCTTTTACAACCAAACATAGAAACTGAAACTATTGTGGCATTGACAATCCTGACCTTGGTATTCAATGATATATCTTTACACTTGAGAATCTTGTCTAGTTCTTTCATGGCTGTACTTCCAAGTCCTAGTATTTTTCTGATTTCTTGACTACAGTCTCCATTTTGATTTAAGACTGAACCAAGGCATAGCAAATCTTTATTTCAATGTGTTCAGCCTCTACTTTAAAGTCATGGAAATTGTCTGTGCAGTGGCAAAGCTTGGAGTGTGTGGAGGGGGGCGGAGGGGCAGGGCTATGGCACGAGGAACGTGGCCACTGTGCGTGGGAGTGTGGCTGCAGTGCCTGGGGGGTGGCCAGGGGCATGGGGGCATGGCTACAGGCCGAGACACTCCAAAAACATTGCCACCTGGGCCAAATCGCTCCCCCATGTCCCTATGCTACTGTGTCTGTAATTATTATCTTTGGCCCTTTCCGCACAAAGTGAGTGAATTGCTCCATGCCGTTACTCACTGCTTCTTCTTGGTTTGAAGCAACGTGGACTCTCCCTTAAGCCCTTCTGCAGGGCTTCTCTGTTTGTTCCAGGGCGATGCAGAGCAGTGCATGGTCTTCAGATCCGCACTGGTGAGACTTACAAAATGGCGGCTTCCGGTTGTTTGAAGGTCCAGACCAACTGCTGAAGCTGGCCACACCCACAGCGTACCCTCTGCTGATCGCAGGCTTGCATTGGTGCAAATCTGCGCATCTGCACAACTAAGCAGGAACAAAATCGCGTTCTCTGGAAAATTGAAACACTGATTTTTCCCAGTCTTCACACTGGAGGACCACTTGGGGATGTTTTGGATCAGAGTTAGGTGTGGAACTAAGGTAAATAATCCAAACCTAGTCTGATCCAAGGTGCAGACGACCTCCGTGACAGGACAACTTGGCCGTCTTAACTTCCCCGTGTGGAAAGGGTCATTGTCTTATTTTTGTCTTTTGTTTTAAATGAGAGAAATCAAAACTGATAGATTTGCCCTCCCTAGGAACGTGAGAAAATTCTGTTCATTGTTGCACAGAATTTATCAAAATGAGCAAAATTCAAAAGTGTCAGGAGGCCAAGTGATAAATTTGCCTATATCTAAGTGGCACTGCCAGTAGACTTCCTAACTTCTCTTCCTCCTCCTGCTGTGTCATTATCATTGCTATTCATCATCCCTCCCTTTGCAAATTCACCTAGTCAGTATCAGGGGGACATTTCAACATCATACGCCCTGGTGGTGCAGTGGTTAAATGCCAGTACTGCAAGCCACAAGGTTGTGGGTTCGATCCTGCCCGGCTCCAAGGTTGACTCAGCCTTCCATCCTTTCACAGGTCAGTAAAATGAGTACCCAGCTTGTTGGGGGCATGTATAGAAATGTTTCGAAATACATGCTATTTGTAAGTTGTTTGCCGCCTTGATCCATATGGAGAGGCGGGATACAAATAAATAAATAAATAAAAATAAAAAAATACTGGGCCAACAGCCAGCTAAATCCTGAAGTAAAGGATCTTCCATTCTTAAAACAGGGAATGATAGACTTCAGGTGCTGCTCCATCTTTCAGAATCAGACAAGTAGAAAATTCCTAATGTTAATTTTTTAAAATGTTGGAATCCTTGTTGAAAGTGGGACAATCCAGTCATTACACGGAGCCATAATTTAGCATTACATGACTGGGCCTTGGACTCATGTGTTTCTTGTTGTATGCCTCCAAGTCATTTCTGAATTATGGTGACCCTAAGGTGAACTTATCACAATGTTTTCAGAGCAAGATCTGTTTATGGGGGTGTGATTTTGCCTTCATCTAAGGCTAGGAGAGTGTGACTTGCCCAAGGTCACCCAGTGGGTTTCCATGGCTGAGCTATGATACAAACCCTGGTCTCCAGTGATGTAGTCCAACATTCAAACCATTGCACCATGCTGGTTTGCTATGTACTCCAACTCCTTCATTTAGTGTGCCTACAGATTAGAAACAGATTAGAAGCCAGGTTGCCAGATCTCAGGGCCTGGCCATGAGTCTCTGATTTTAAGGGGTCATATCCAAGTGGGAGATAAAGGGTGCAAATTCTCAGCTTCAGACAAGAGGTAAAGGACAGGTACAAAGTCCCAGCTTTGCTAGTAGAGCACCAGCTTGCTACAATTTGCAAGGCTTAATTGGTTTGTTGCTGCAATGTGCAAAGACTCTCCAAGGGGTCTATAGATTTACTTAGTTAGCTTCCTCCTTCTTTGCCAGTCATAGTGGTACCAGGGCTCACTCTCTGCTTTGGTCTACCTTTATTTTCTGGCTAAAAGTAAGTAGGTTGAACTAAAGGTTCCTTATCTGACCTCCTTAAGTTGGTGAGAAAGAAATAATATCCTCATTTTATTTCGATGTGGGAAGAGCACCTTTTGCTAAAGGTTATTCTCATAATTTCCACACAGGGAGATATGTTCTATCTTGCTCTCTCTGGGCCTTTCCGCACTACAGTTTATTGTGCTATTATTCTACTTTCAACATCCTGTGGAATTCTGGAGTTTGTAGTTTAGAGAAGGTTATTTAGAATTCTCAGCCAGAATGCTCTTGGGCCACAGTAAACTACAAACCCCAGAATTCCACAGGATGTTGAAAGTAGAATGATAGCACTATAACAGTATAGGGTGGAAAGGCTTCCATTCTCTATTTCCTCCTCTCCTTCTCTTTGAATGACCAGCTGAAAGCAACTGTGCTTGGTACTTAATACATAAATGAACTTCAGGCTATCCCTACTTCTCAGGTTTTGGCCTGCAAACTTTAGGGCCTCAGATGATCCTGAACTGGCAGCCCAAATCAGAAGTTTATTTCCATTTCCAGATAGACTCAGTTTGTTTCA
The DNA here is from genome assembly GCA_948474755.1 of Ctenosaura bakeri. NCBI lineage: Eukaryota > Metazoa > Chordata > Lepidosauria > Squamata > Iguanidae > Ctenosaura > Ctenosaura bakeri. Next base: position 2,198,250 of record CAOLHI010000350.1, on the reverse strand, counting down.
TCTGAACCAGAATGAATTGCTTTAACTATGTTGTAACTATGGCATGTTGGATTGTTTGTTTGTTTGTTTTCCTGAATGGAATTGTGTTGCACGGTTCTTTTTTATGCAGATAAACAGAGGTGGGAAATATGTGAACCTCCAAATATTGTTGGACTGCAGTTCTTATCACAATGTACCACTAGCAATGCTAGCTAGAATTGATGGAAACTGCAGTCCCCAAAATGTGGAGGATGCTGCATTCTGCACCTCTGTGACAAACCATATGCCATTTCCATGCTACACTGTTACAGTGCTATTTTTCCACTTTCAACATTGTGTGGAAACCTGGAATTTGCAGTTTAAGGAGGGGCACCTTTGGCCTCAGTAAACTACAAATCCCAGAATTCTATAAGATGTTGAAAGTGGAATAAAAGCACTATAACAGTGTAGTGCAGAAATGGCCATAGTTAAAACTGTGTTTCATGGTCTCACAAAATATATTCTTTTGTTAATTTAAATGAGAAGACAGATCTTCCAAACTCTTCCTGGTGACTTTACTAGAAGAAGAAGGAATGAGAACAGAATGCAGGCTTGTGTATATAAAGAAAACACAAGTATACAAAGTTTAGCATTTAGGCCCTTTTCGCACGGCATTTTGGAAGCAAGAGGGCCCCTTGAGCGTCCTGTAAATGTGAGGAGCGGTCTGCATGACGCACTCACATTTAAGCAACGCTCAAGGGCCAGACGCAGAGCAGGCACGCATCTTTTCATTTTTGGCTTAAAGCCAAAAATGGTGCGCTGTCACGCAATGCTCCCAGGCCCCGCGTGCACTTACCTGGCGTGCAGTGCCTTGGGAGCCAAGCTGGTCACGCATCCTCTCTTCAGTGCAGCCTGCGAGGTCCCAGGCTGCACTGCAAATGTAAGAGGCGGGGTACTCGCACAAGGAGGAAGGAGCCGAAGCAGCAGAGAAGCAGCAGGGAAGTGGCAAGGTTCCTTCCAAGCCTTCTCACGCGAGGACCCCAACCCAGCAGCACAAAAAGGTAACATGCGAAAAGTGCCAAAGTCTGAACAGGCTGTGAGGAGGAGGAGGAGGAGAAGCAGAAGCAGAAGAAGAAGAAGAAAGGTTTTCATTTGTAATAAACCTAGTACTTCAAAAAAATAACTTAGAGAATTGGGTTAGGTTTGAATGTTTTCAGTAGATTAATGAGCTAAATATTTTTGCCACATCTAACTTCCTCATTAATTTACATCATGAAGGCTAGCATGGTAAGTAAAGTACTGCACACCTGTCTTTTGTTTAGCAGGCTCTGCTTAAAGGATAAAATATCATTTGCATTTTCTCCCCATTAACAAGCTAGTCCCTTGGTGACAAATGAAACTTGCAATACAATAAAATTTACATGAAACAAGCTGTCATGTGAAAGCTATGTGGTTGGAATGGTGCCAGTCAATAATAGATTGCATACCTTTGGTTAATTTATTAGCCACCTGTTCCCCAATTCTATTATAGCAGCACATTAAGAAGATATCTGGAGACTGGCATTTAGAGTTTGGGGCCTTTAGGGTATCTTTAAAAAAAAATAGCAACAACAATCAGAGAAGGGAATTTAAAGAATACTGCAGTAAACATGGAAGACGCAAGAAAACAAAATGCCAAGGTTCACCTTTTTATTTAATTTCAAGGTATTCCCTGAATTAATTTGGCTTTCTTTCTACTTTGAAGTTAATAGGCTTTCCAGAAATGATAACATGGTTTCTCATTTAGGTAAAGAGGAAACTATTATGAATTAATAATTTTAAACCTATCTACACTATACAGTGCTATTTGTAATTATATTATTTGTATAGCTTTTTGTGAAACCATAGAGAGGATTTATTGAATTATGAAACTATCAGTTCCTCAAATAACACAAAGACTTTAACATAATTAATGGAAGTAGAAGAATTTCCTGTTTTGTGGACTTGGATATCTTTTGCTTTGTTTTTGTTTTTGTAAAGTTCCAATTAAACCCTCACAAAGAACTTTATAGAAATAAACAAAGAAATGCCAGAAATGGAAGACATGTTTAAATACAATCCATAAACATTTCAGTAACAGGAAGATTCAGTCCAGTATGTACACATTAGGAAAATGGTTGTTAAAAAAAAAAGGTGAAATGTTCATTAGTGCAATCAGTATTACAACCACAGGGTGAAATCTAACACTGTGTGTGCCAAGGGCAAGCTCACGCTGTGGATCTCCAGTATCAAGTATCCTACAACATTCCCCAGTATTTCTCCAAATCCCCTCCATAATGTCAGAGGGACCTTTCCTTCTTTCTTTTCTTTCTCTCTCTCTCTCTTTTTTTTTTTTTTTGGTGTCAAAAAGCCAGTGATATATTTAAGTCTTTTATTCCAAGTCTCAAGATAAGTCTGAAATCTCTACCTTCAAGTCTCAAGTCGAGTCTCAAGTCCTTGCAAGATACTTTCAAGTCAAGTCTCAAGTCAAATCTCAAGTCTGGGAGCCAGTTTCTGAAGTGGTGAATAGAATCCTTCTGACTTCCCCTTATTGAAGCTTCAAAAGATTTAGAAGGAAGGATTTTTCCCTGTGCTCAGAGGTCAAGCTAAGAAGCTTCTGCTGTTAGCAATGGTTTCAGAAGGTTCCTCTGATATGCAGTAGGCTGCCAGACCTCAACCCCACTTCAAGTCCATTGCCAAACATGTTTGCGGTTCCCCTCCAAGAAATGGCCCATGGTTTGGACTCAAAACAGATTGCCGCATGACTAGTAGTAGGCAAAAAGAGATGGAAGCATCGTTGAAAGTTGTAAGGTTTCTAGATGAATGTGCTATGTTTGTTGAGCCAAGGGCAGCCAAGAAAGTCACTGAAAATATACAAGTCATCATTTGAATTAAGTCAGTGTGTCATTTATTGCCAAGTTGAGTCCAAGTGGAGTCACGGAAGTGACTTGAGTTCAGCTTGGGTCTGAATCAATTGACTCAAGTCTACATCACTGCAAAAAAGCACAGAGAGGGGCACTTCAATGTTTGCCGTTCCCTATCTGCCATTTTTTCTGCAGCATGTTTAGACATGTAGAAAGAAAGAGAGCCACTATTTGTCCTACAGACTCCCAACTATGTACGTATTCTTGCAAATACACAATTATAACCCTGTAGCACCTTAAAGACTGACAAGTTTTATTTGGCATAATGATGGAATGGAAAGAATATAGTTTTTATAAAAAGATGGCAAACAAAATTTAATATCTAAAGCAACAGAAACCCCCAAACAGTGTCATGTAAGCAAAACTGGACTTGTCTTGAAGGGAAGAATAATTGTAGCCCACATTTGCTGATTGGTAAGGGTTAGGATCATATAAATCTTGCCCCCTAAACCATGGTGGAGAGGAGGAGTGAAATACAGAGCCAAGTCTGCCCTGGAGTCCTCAATTATTGCCCACAGAGAACTACTGGCAGCTTTCCTACCAGTAGTATACCCCCATTACGGTGCGTTGTGAGATGGGATGAGAGAACTGGCTACTTTGGCTACTAGATCCATCAACTTCTTATGTTGTTGTCATGTGCCTTTAAGTAGACTCTTGCTTGTAGCAATCCTATCATTGGGTATTCTTGGCAATATTTATTCAGATACTATCAACCTCCCTGAAGTCTGAGAGACTGTGACTTACCCAAGATCATGCAGTGGTTTCAGTGGCTGAACAGAGATTCAAACCCTGCTCTTCGATAGTTCTTCTTCAGCACTCAAACCACTATACTACATTGACTCTTAAAGTTTTTCCACTTCCCTATAAGCCTACAATATTGGGCTCCCTGCCTATAGCCATATTTCCTTCCACTGGAATATGAATGAAATTTGGGGGGGGGATAGAGCAAAAAAGGGAGGGAGTAGACTGCTTCCTGACCAGCCAAACTGACTGGAGACAATTAGGATGTTGAAAGTAGCAGATAATCCTCCACCACCCCATTATTGTATGCAGTACATTGTCACAACATTATCTTTTACCGTACACTGTCTACATTTGGGACTGAGTAAAATGGCAAACTATCTTCCTGCAGAACCACACAGTGGACTAGTTTTTGAACTGCTGTGTATCAAGCTTACTATAATTAATTGGGCTACACATATGCAAATTAGAACTGAAGTTCTCATTGTGTTCTCATTCCCTTTACTCTAGTTCTAATTATTTGGTATATCATTATAAATCCATATTTGTTTCCACTCTCATTGCCGTACTAATTGGCTGTGTTTTATGCCTGCACAGTATTTCTAAACTGAATAATCCTGGTCCTTGAATACATGAATATTCCTTTTCTGTTAATGTAGATAACATAGCATTGAAATAACTGGAAAGGATTTCTTTAAAAAAAACAAAAAATACAACCAAACTTAGCAAACTAAGACTGTTTCTCCTTTTTTTAAAATACTCCATTATATTTAGAATTCAAGTTAATAAATTAATTCTTTTTAGTTCAAAAATCCTAGGTCCTCACATCACTGGTACCAATGAATTTTTTCCCCTTAAGACAAATTGATGCACATAAGGTGATTTTTACAGACACTGCTGCTGGGGAGGGAAGAATTAAATATTCTTTCCTTCCACATTGCAATGCCAATGACCATCCCACCCTGTCCCACAATACCTGGGATCCAGTTTTCAGAGTTTTGAAAAGGTGGGGGGACTGGACTACAGCTCCCAAAATCCCAAGCTGAACTAATTACTAATGCCCATTTTGGTCATCGTCATGGTTCAGAAAAGTGACTTCTCCAACCTAGTGTTTAATACCAATTGGTGCTGATCACACGTGGAATTAGTCCTTCAGAATGTCCTCCCAAATGAAAAAAAATATGCTTAAAACTTTCAAAACTGTTTTGGAAGTCCTCTGGCAAATTTAACCTGTCAGTGTTTTATGAAGATAATAGTATTTTTTTAAAAAATGAAAAGAAACTTTGTATTTTTTTCCAAATGGAAACAAACGCCCTATGCCAGCAGTCAGCCAAGCTTCACGGCTCTCCAGTTATAGTCTCTATCAGCAGCCATGGACAAAATTTACAACAGTTTCTCAGATAATTACTGTTAGTTGTTTCAGAAGTCTGAGTCAGCAACAAATTCAGAGTGACAGTCCAAAGGAGTATCCAGTAGCGAAGTCAGCAGCACACAAGGTGAGGGTAAATGTTTCCAGGAACAAAAGTCAGAGATCCAAATGTAGGACATGTTGCTTCCATCTGTGACACTTGTTGTCTGCAACAGATTTCTCCTCCTCCCCTCCCCTGTATTTATGGGCTGACAGCCTCTCCCAGCTATTTGCCTGATTAATGTGTCTTCTCTGTATAAACACTCTGAGTCTTGAGGGCTCTCCCTTTTTCATCTACACTGGCTGCAGTCAGTATTGTCCTGTTCATGCCTCTGTGTTATGGCTGTTGGGGAGAGTCCTGTCTGCGTTTGCACCTGAGTCCTGGAATTGGGGCAAACACCAACATAGAAATGTACACCAACATAAAAATGCTGTACAAAGTACTAAGAGTTTTCTAACCCCTTCATGATATTATGACAGAGCAATAGGATACCAAACTTGCCTATGAAGCATCAGGTTTAACAATAACACACTTTGAAGCCCAGAAGGAAAGAACTCTGTTAATAATATACAGTGACAAATGACATCAGACATGTTTGCGTAAAGGTATTTTCAGCAAACTTGTTTGTTTTATTTTTAATTCAGTCTTGTGGGTTATGGATTAATGCAGTTAATGAAGGAAATTGATCAACTACCAAATAGGAGATGAAAGTTGACTGGCTGCAACTATTTGTTCTCTCATCATGCTGAAACAGCCATTTTCCAACATTAAAGAAGGGTGTGACTGGCTCAGAATCAGCCCTGTATTTTCAAAGGGACTTGTCAAAAAGCTGCCTTAATAGTATTAGAAAGGATCTTACCAAGCTTGTTTTTAGTAAAAATAGGTTCCTAGATTTGCTTCTATTTTTGAACACTGACTAAAAGTTAGATTGAATCTGCTGCAAGACATACTATATTCAATTTTCCATCCTAAAATATTGAAATTATTCCTATTATTTGCTATAAGTCAGAAACTGTTTGAAGGCACACAGCAACAAAAGCAAGGTATATAATGAAAAACTACTAGCTTCTGCTTTCTCCTCTGCTCCTGTTCCTCCTCCTCCTCCTATCCACATCTACCTCATTTATTATTTTAAAGATCGCCCATTCTTAAACAGGTCCTTGAGAAACTTTATTGTGTATCTGTTGGCAAAAAAAATTGATGTTGTATTCCTAAACACTCCTGTTCAATCGTAATTACTATTAGGTGGTAATCCATAAGAGACCCCAGTCTGACTTCTACAGGCCCTGGGAACTTTGATGGAATATTGTGTCAAAGACATTTTGAAAATTAGTACAGTCTAAGGCTCCTGTGAACTGGATGCAATAGCAAGGGGGAAATGTGAAGGATTTAAAGCACTATTCTGCAAAGAAAATATTTCTTATAGGGCAATTCATATTTTTCTTTATTCTTTCATGTTTCCTCTAATATGTTAATACTGCTATTAATAATACTGATGAAGTTGATTCTGCTCATACTGGATGGCCTTTAGTGTAACAAAATCTGTGACTTTAAAAAAAATCAACCATAAACATCAGGTATTGTTTTGGCAAGCCATCTACTGTAGATATTATCCCTACTCTAACTGTTTATAATTAAGATTATGGTTCTCTATGTACTCTGAGAAGTAAGTCCATTTACAGTTTTTTTAAAAAAAAAACAACCCTTAATTCTGGATAACCTGACATAGGATAGGGCTGGACAAATAAGAACTCTTTTTTCATCCAACTTAATTAGAGTTGACTTAAATGCAATGTGTTGGTCCTTAAATAAAATATCTGAAAAATTCAGTCCCAAACACAGAATCTTTGTTACATTGGTCAGGACCAGGTCTGGGGCAGGACTCAGTTACTCAGTTATCTGCCAGTGGAACTCCTCCCTGCATGTCTTCCCTTTCATTCCTTGACCTTTTTCCCAGCCTATTACCATTCTCTCATACACACATATCCATACAGTATACAAACACTACATAACAATGATAGTGACTGATTTTTTTTTTCTATAAGCCTAGGCTATGTTATGCGTGTGTGTATATACATATACATACATTTATATGTGCCTTTAATTTATACCTTATATTGCTTGGTGTTGGTGGTAGCAAATGTGGAGTCTTCATTTCAGTAGCCCCTTGGCTGCCATTTTGGTTTTCCTGCAATGCATAGTTTTCCCCTCAGTACACTGGGGAATTACTTTGGTAACTGAATGTTTTTACCACTTCAGTGGCCAACTGAAATGATAACCAAATGTTTCAAAAAGAAACATCAGATCATAAGAAAGGAGGGCTGCAGGGAAGGCATCAGTTGCAGGCTCCAAAGTAAGCCCAAGGGTACCAGGTGCTGGCATTGGAACTGACTTTGCTCACTGTATAAAATAATTTTAACACCTTGGCAAAATTAGATCTATATTGCCAGATGATCTGTAACAATTTTTGGCTTGTCAATATGAGAAGTTCAAGGTTTTCAGCTGTTTATTTTGATATGATTTAGTCAATACAGCAATCATAACATTTCATCCTAAAAGCAAGTACATCAATAAGCTCCCAAAACCCATTTTCTGTGTGAATACAGCTACAGTGCAATAACAGTAGGCTCCCTATTGTATTCAACGGATCTGTACTAATTACCCTGTACTTACACTAATCACACTGAAATGTGCTATTAATAAAAACAATCAAGTGCTGAAAATATTTCTGGTTCTCATAGCTTTGACTGTCTAGATACAATAATTAATAGTCTCTCAGTCAAGACATTCATTCTAAGCACCACGTATTTTAAAACTGTAACATAAAACTCCAACCAAACTCTACAATCTTAAGCAGGTACCCAATGGCAAACTATGTGCCAAAACAGAAAAGTGAGCTGTCATGTTCAGCACCACCTTCATGCAAAGCCTATTAACCTGGAGAAATCACTAACTGAGAAACTGGGACATTACTTGAAAATCCAGTCAATTTGCTAACAAAAAGATTAACTAGGAATGTGGGTAAAGATGTTTTTCCATTTTTAACTTGCTTGAATTAAAAAGTGATTTGGTTAGCACAGGATTTGGATGAAGAGCATTCTAAAGAGCATTTTAATCAGCCATGAGCATTTGGTAAACAGGAATCTTCATTTTCCAAAGACTTTAATCTGCACTGCTGTGAGGGTTACAAAAATAAGGGGGGTTGTAGAATCACACTCTCATTAAAAAGGACTGTCCATGTGGGGGTGAAGTAGAAGAGCAAGCTGGCTTTCAGTAATGCCTGGCCTCCCATGACTGCCACACACCTAAGTGGCTTGATTGAGCTGCAGTATGTTAACAGTGTACTCTTTGGTTACCTTTGAAGTCCTGCTGCACTCAAAATTAGTCCAAGGCAGAGGCTCAGGCTGGAATCTCTGGAAGTATTGAGACTTTCTAGTTCTTTTTGTTTTGATGTTAGCTGCATATTCATGGTTTGCGCCCAAACTTTTTCTTGAAATATCCCAGGTTTCTCTCACTCCTTCTCCACCCTTTGTGTTCCTCCTCCTCACCCTCCCACTGCTCATGTATCAAATCTAGGTTCAAGTAACTGACTTTACCCAGTTTCATCTGAGCCCTTTGGAATTATTTAGAAGTTATAATCAAAGTGGTAAAGTGCTTTAGTAATATCACACTAGTTAAGCATTAGAATCCTTTTCTTTTATTGCTAGCATTACTCGTTCTCTTGCTTGATCTCTGTGGAATCTGGGTCCCCGAAACTATTGGTGTGTTTTTTGGCAGCAGCTATTTTAGCTAGTTCTGGTACAGATGTATTTCAATTAACAATGTAGATGTGTTTAGGCCTTACTTCTTTAATAGTAACTTTTGCAGAAAAAATGTGGAAAGAGCAGAGATGAGTTCCTACACCAATAAGGAAGGGCAGTTAAACATGTTTCAGCAAACTTTTTATTCAAAACAAATGTTATGCATTTGAAAAATGAAGTATCCAGAATGAAGTATGAAAAATGAAGTATCCATAAAAATTATTTTGAATCTTCTAAAGACCTCTTGAAAGGTTCTTCCAAAATGCACCTCAAAATCATTTTTTTTCTTTCAACAGCATCCACTTTTCTAATGATTTCCATTATAGATCTGTGCTTTCTCAATATACCAAGGTAGCTGGTGAGAGAGGCTAATTTGCTTTCCCATTTTTATATGCTTTGTTTTGCACACATGCTCAGTTAGTAATTCTAGAGGCAGCTGCATACCTGTACCTGTGTTGTAGATAAGCACTCACAGCTACTACAGAATCACCTAGACTAGAATCTTATTCTTTCCCAAAATCATAGAATCATGGAGGTGGAAGACACCACAAAGCTATCTCCCTGCTGTGCAGGAACACAGGCCCTTTTCGCACGCAGTTTCTGTTGCGAGAGGGCCCCTTGAGTGTCGCATGAATGGGAGCATCGGTCCGTACGACGCACTCCCATTCGTGCGACACTCATGAGCCTAAAGTGGGACACGCGCACATTTTATTATTTTTGGCTGGGACTGAAAATACTGCACAGTCGCACAATGCTCCCAGGGCCCTCGTGCACCTACCTGCCGTGCGGTGCGTCAGATGAGCGGGCCAGTCGCACTACCTCCCCCAGCGCAGCCTACAGCTCCCAGGCTGCTCTGCGGAAGGAAGGGACGGGGTGCTAGTGCAACGGTCACACGACCAGGAAGCGAGCTGCGGGAGAATGGAGGAGCGATGAGAGTGCCTCGTGCAAGAGGCTGCTTGCGCGAACGGCACCCCCCATCTCCGCGAGCAGGTAACATGCAGAAAGGGAGACAATCAAAGCACTTCCTGTAGATAGCCATCCATGTTCTGTTTAAAAATTTGGAAAGAAGGAGACTCCAACACACTCTGAGACAGTGTATTCTACTGTCAAACAGCTCTGACTATCAAGAAGTTCTTCCTACAAGGGAATCTCTTTTCCTGCACTTTGAACCTCTGTGTCCTAGTCTCTGGAGCAGCAAAAACAAGCTTGTCCTGTCCTCTTCTCTTCTCTTCTCTTCTCTTCTCTGGGCTAGACATACAAAGCTTTCTAAACCACTCCTCATAGGGCATGGTTTCTAGCCTTTAACCAATTTGGTCAATCTCCTATGGACACACTCCAGCTTGTCAATATCTTTATTGAACTGTGGTGCCCAGAACTGGATGCAATATTCCAGGTGGGGTCTGACCAAAGCAGAACAGAGCCGTACTATTATTTCCTTTGACCTAGACACTACTTCCTATTGATGCATCCTAGAATTGCATTGGCTTTTTAGCTGCTTCATCACACTGCTGACTCATGCTCAACTTGTGGTCTACTAAGACTGCTAGATCCCTTTCACATGGTCAAGCCAGGTGTCACCTATATCTGTGCATTTCATTTTTTTTCTGCCTAAGTTTACATTTTTCCCTGTTGAAAATACTTTGTTAGTTTTGGCCCAGCTCTCTAATCTGTTAAGATAATTTTGAATTCTGATCCTGTCATCTGAGGTATTAGCTACCCCTCCTAATTTGGTGTCATCTGCAAATTTGATAACTATGCCCTCTATTCCATCATCCTGATCATTTATAAAGATGTTGAATAGCAATGGGCCCAGGGCCAGAAGCTCCAGCATCCCACTAATAACTTTAGGATGAAGAGAAAACATTGGTGAACACTCTTTGGATTTGGTCAGTCAACCAATTACAAATCCACCTAACAATAGTGTTTTTTAGACCACATTTTACTAGCTCGTTTTCAAGAATATCACGGGGAACTTTGTCAAAGGCTTTACTGAAATCAAGATATGCTAGATCCACAGCATTTCCTTCATCTGCCAAGCTTGTAACTCTTGTCAAAAAAGAGATAAAATTAGCCCGGCATGACTTGTTTTTGAGAAACCATGTTGACTTTTAGCGATCACAACATCTCTGTCTAAGCGTTTAGTAATGCACAGACAGAAGATAAACAAATTACCAGTCCCACTTCTATTGCCCCCACCCCAAAACGCACTTTAATTCCACCTCAAAATAAACACAAAAAACCAGTTTGGTTAAAAGTATGTAAAAAGATTTACTCACAGACACTTGTGCATAGATTACACAGGTTCATATTCTTGAAGAAAGGTAAGAAGAAAAATTAGCAATCATATGTTTGCTGGGAAGCATCCTTATTAGATCTCCAAGCACATGCTTCCAGCAAGGAGGCAGAAGGCAAAAGGGAGGTGTAAACAGCAAGAGAAGACTTTTCTAAGAACAAAGAGTATGTATGTGCAGAAGGAAGTAGGTGTTGACCAAACAACAGGAAGTTTAGTCTAGGCAGTCCCTCTATACATACAATAAATATGCAAACTTACCAGTCAGTTAATTAAGCATGTAGAGGTTATTATGCCAACAAAACGAAGAGTTCATATACCCAAAATCTATCCTGAGGGCATGGGAGTGAATGGCTTTCTGGCCAGGCAAACAATGGATGTTGCCACATGGGGCAGAAATTAATGGGGTCCAGAAATTAAAAAAAAAAAAAAAGACAATGGGGTCCAGATGGAGTTAATGGTCATAATGTTAGGTGACGAAGAGGTAATGGCTGATATAATTGCTCTGTATTATGGAGAGGTTCGAAGGACAATTCAGAGGAAGATTCAGTTGTGAGGGAACAGGACTGAAACAATCAGTGTTTTGGTAGGGAATTTCCTTTGACCACTGTATGCTCAGAGATGTTCCAGCTTCAGTTTAAGCCTATTATCTCCAGTGTTGCTTGATAATCTGCCTGACTATGACTTTGGCTACGCTTAGAGAGGGGTTGGCTGACCTGCCATGCAATCACATGTGTTCAGGCAGGAATTTTCCTCTGCCCAGCTTGACCTTCCAGTCACCTCAGCTTCTATTTTATATAAGTGCCAATCAATGTATTTGCCAATTAAATAATATTTTGCCAATTAAATCATATCAACCTGGGGAGTGCACAGGCCCATAACAATCCCTTTCTTCCTTTTCTACCTTCTGGATGATAAAATTGTCTGCAAGGGAAATGAGGAATTTAGTGGATCTTATATTCTTGGTGAATTCTTCCCAGACCAAGCTTTATTTTACTGTTTACTGTAGACACACTGCTGAAGCCCAACTTTGGAAAGTCTGCCTTTCTCCATCTCTCCTTCATCATCCATCTAATGCCAATGCTGCAAACAAAACAAACAAGCAACATTCCAGCTAGACAAAAGACAAGAAAACTAAGAGCTGTGTTGGGCTTCCATAAAGAGACTTTTAAAAAAGAAGCTCTTTGTCAGAGGCTTTGTTAAATGAGGTATGTCTGTATAGCACAAACAGATAGCCATGGAAACGTACAATTCATTTCTGTAAGTACTAGGTTAATTTAAACTGACCTGCGAAGTGGGAATGAGAAGACCTTGATAATGCTGAGATTTCTCTGGGAATACTTCAAGATGGTGAAAACACCATGTAGGAATCCAAAATAAAATCAATTTGCAAAGAAACAAAAACTGGGATTTTCAGAAACATTTTTCTTGTGTTGACAGACTCTCCGGCAGTAGTTTTGCTGTCCAATAATTAGATTATTGTCTACTACATGTGTGTAAGCTGTGTCTATTAAAGATGACAGTGGCCTCTTCACTTTTATGAGTGTTCAGTGTGCAGAAGCCTCACAAAACGGAAAAACCGCAAAAAACTCCCACACACACACACATTCCCTCTCCTATTCTTTTTGGGACTCCCCCTCCATTTTCTTGCTTTTGTGTCAGAGCACATTCTCAGTGCTGGAGCAAAGTATATGGGAATGGAAGGGGGAGATCTAGAGGGAAAAAGAAAGGCTTGCGCAAGCTTCCTCGCTATTCCTTTTGCATTTTGCCTTGGCACTAGTTCTCCCACTGGGGCCAGATTCATGGGAATGGGAGGGGGAGGGGACTCCAGAGTGAGAACCCACACATATGTTCCCCCCATTCCCTTTTTCCTAAGTAAGCTCAGCTTCCTCCTCCATGGGAGGAGGAGAATAGGGTAGGAGGTATGCATGCTTTCGATAATATATCAAATTCGCAAAGGTCAAAACTACAGAATAGGAGGGAGGACTGTATAGCTCATTTCCAACCAAGAAACTGGGCTACATACACTTAATACGCTTACTTTCCTCTCCGTTTGCCACAAAAGATAATGTTTCCTGCAATTAATACAATGTAGTTTTCTACACCACAGAAAGGAAAAGCAGTTCAACTTGTTTCAGCAAACCTTTTATTCAAAACCAAAAATGTGAACATGTGAAATGAAATAACCAGGTCATACAAGTATTGCATAAATAAACAAGAATATTTTGAACTTCCTGAGGACTGCTTGAAGGCTTCTTCCAAAATGCATCCAAGGATGACTTTTTCTTTCACCAGCCTCCACTTTTCTTATGATTTCCATTTTGGTGACCAAACATACAAATCTATGCTTTTAAAACCATTGAGAGTAGCTGGTGCAGTAGGCTTACCTGATCTCACTTCTTTTTGTTTTGCTGTTCTTGCATAATCAGTAAGGGATTCTGAAGGCAGCTGCTGACTTTCCCTGTTGTAGTCAGGCACATACAGACCCTTTTCGCACCTTACCTCATTGCGGCAGTGGGGAGCGGCGCTCGCGTGAGCAGCCACTAGCACGAGCTGCTCACGACAGCCCTTTTTGCCTCCTGCATCGCTTTCCTTGTATCATGACCGTGGCACTCACACCCCTTCCTCCCGCAGCACAGTCTGGGAGCCATAGGCTGCCCAGGGGGGAGGGAGCGCGGCCACCCCTGCTCACCGAAGCACCGCACGCAGGTAAGTGCGCGAGGGTGCCGGGAGCATTGCGCGAGCGCTCAGTATTTTCGGCTTAAAGCCGAAAATCAAAACATGTGCGCGTGCTCTGCTTTAGCCTTGTGAGCGTTGCGCGAGTGGGAGTGCGTCATACGGAGCAATGCTCCCACTCACACGATGCTCAAGGGGCGCTCGCGGGAAAACAAGCATGCGAAAAGGGCCACAGTTACAATAGGATGGGCTAGAACAGAATCCCATTCTTTCCCATTTCAAGTCTGATTGCCTTGTTTAGCAAAAACATGCAATCTGACATTGAAAGTCTGTGCTAGTCTAGACCTCTTTCACCATCTCACCATCCTCCCACTGGTAGTATTGCTTAAATAAATACATACATACATACATACATACATACATACATATGTACATACGTACATACATACATACATAAAATCTCCAATTAGAGAGAAGGCAAGGGAAAAAACAGGAGTTTCATGGACATTAAAAGACTTTGTTAAAAAGGAGCTTCTTTCTTAAAGTTTTTCATAAATTAGGTATGCCTGTGTTCCTAGAACGTTAGAATTCGTAAAGATATCAATCCACACACACACACACACACACACACACACAAAAAGGAAAATAGCTGTTAACAAGGGGAATTGTCTAAATCCCAGAACCTTCTGGTTTGTCTATGATCTCTCATTTGTTTTCTCCACCACCACCACCCCAACAACAAATTGTGAAGCAAACTCTTTGGGGGTTCCCTCTTGTTTTAGACTCCCCAGCCTTTAAATAGATGCTATCAAGCTTGACAGTGACCCCCTTGTTACTGCAGTTTAGGCCTACTTGGAGATAGGCCTAAACTGCTTTGATAGGCCTAAACTACTTTGATATCAATAATTCAGCTCTCTTTCACCACCCCTCTCCACGTGTTTGTGAGGCCCCCGAACAAGCACAGAACTAGGCTCGGCCACTAATTGCTGAACATTCCATTCTCCACCCAGGCAGGCCAGAAATAGCCGGATCCTTGCTTTAGGAGACCACTCCGCAAACACCCTTATTATGTATGCATGCTGTTTACAAAGGACTCCCTGCCCCGAGCAGGCACCCTGGCAAGCTGAATACTCAACTGCCAAGCACTGAGTATTTGCATACTGTCTGCCTCTTTGTCAATTTGGACTTAACTTAATCATGCTAAAATCTGACCTTTCTAAAGCTTTGTCCCGCTCCTAAAAAACATTGTCTTCCCCATTGTCTTCCCCAAGTATGGCATAGCCTGCAGTCACATTTCGCTCTATAAAAAACCCTGATTCTGAGACCATCCTCGGATCGCTCCTGAGTTCCAGACCGCCTTGTTGCCGCTTTGCTTGGGTGAGCTTCCTCTCAGCTCCACGTGCTGAGATACACCGAACCCCACCATCACTCTCTATCTTCTTTCCGGGCTTCAGGAACAGGTTTTGTATCACCCGAATCAAATATCCCTCTGAAAATCCTGCTATCATACTCAAACCTTTATTTCCTTAGTTATCTGTGTGCATGTGTTGCTTACATTGTGTGCCTGTATTTAATAAAGATCATTCATTATTTACAACACGGTTTGCTTCTTGACTTGGCCTGACCCCGTAAACATTGGGTTACAAGATCCTGCTGCGTTACCCTGCCTCTCATTGTGCCAACCAGTGCTCTTAACTAATTCCCCCCCATATTGTGTAATTGTAAGGTTATTTAGGTGTCCCTCCTGGGACCCCCAGTAAACAGGGTAACACCCTGCCTTTTCCCAATCTTTTGACAGAGAAGGGAACATCCAGAAATGAACACCGCAGTCAGCTTAGTAACAGATCGATGCCTCAAAGTCTCAACATTTTTCTCCCTTTGTGTCAACTTGAACTTTGTTGCCAGGACAGTCAGGCTGTCACTGCAGTGCTAGGAATCTAGGTGAACATGGCTCTACTTGGTTATCTCAGGGCCCCAAGAATTCTTTCTTCATAGATATTGCCTGATTAGGCAGGGGAAAACATGTGGATTATTACTCATCCATACTGCTGTAGGGGTAATGGAATATCAGTTTGTGGCACGTCTCTCATAATGTTACATGAGACATCAGAGACAGAAGAACTAAGCTATAGTGATTCTTCAGAGGCTGTGGTTGATAGAAGACAATGTATAGCTGTTTAAGGAGGACTTTCACTGCATACACATATACCTGAAATGATATATCTTGGATTTCCATGAGTCCCAAGGAGGATTGTTCCTGCTTGTTTTCACTTGTGTTTCTCTATATGTATCCAATTATATGCATATTTTCCTTAAAAAGCAAAATCTTAGAAGAGAGGCTATGTTTTATACAACTGTTTATTCCAGTTTGGAGTGAATGTATTTATAGACAAAGGCTGAGGATAATTTTATTCAACAAAGAAAACCAATTATTTCAGTAAAAAATGGAACACGGTTGATGTTTTGTTCTCTTTCTTTTTTTAAAAGAAATGTACACATTTTCAGTAAGTGTAAATGTATTCTTACATTTTCCAAAAAATGGCATTGTTAAATGCTCTCCAGTGGGTCTGCACTCATATACTGAAAGAAGCTGTTGTCACTTTATACCTAAGGTATGCAGAAATATAGTTTTTGTTCCTGGTGTAGCATAGTGGGTAACAGCCTTGTATCAAATCAAGATCTCTGTTATGTCTATAGGCCGACTGTTACCTCTAAATCTAAAGATGAGCTAGAAGTCTGCAGGTTAAAAAAAAAATGTTTTGGCTCAGATTTGTTTAGTAGGTACAAAATTTCATACAACCATACTATACAGATGGCCACATAGCCCTGTGTTTTATGTTTCTAATATTCTCTGGTTTTTGTGGTTTTTAATATTCATATGAGGTATGAGCTATGGGAGAACAATGGGATATAAATCAAATAAATAAATATCCAATCATATCTTTCAGCGACCACCACCATCTAAACCACTGCCAAATATACTCTCAAGTGATTCTTTCCAATGTTTAATAGAAATCTCTTTTCTTATAGCATCAACCCACTGCTTTGGGTTCTACATTCTATACTATACTCTATACTAACATAAAAGAAATGTATACCATTATTTAGATAAGAATCCTTAAACTATTGAAAGATGGCTGCCATATTAGTTCTTAATAATCTCTTCTGCAGGCTAAATGTTATAGGCATCATTATTTGGGACACTGAGCTGTTGGTCTTATTTCCAAGAAGGTTTGCATAAGATTGCCTATGCTTAGACGTGTGGTCCAGAACAAAATATCCTCCAAATATTTTGAATTAGAACTCCCATGCTCCCCAACCTTTGATTATGCTCATTGGATCTGGTGGAAATTACAGTTTAAAATATTTGAAATGTGCCACTTTGCCTACCACTAGTCTAGAAAGAAGACTTCAGTTTCAACACTGGCAATCTTTTTAGTGACCTCTTGTTTGTCACACTTCTGGTCATTCTTCTGTTGTGCGTCACCCATCCCAGATCATGATAGTGGCATCAGTACTATTGGTAAGTGCATACAAGTCCCACTGGAAAACTTCTGCAATGACTATGAAGATAAACAAGATTTCTATTTGAGAGTTTGGCCTTTTCCGCACTAGACTGTTATAGTGCTATCATTCCACTTTCAACATCCTATGGAATCCTGGGGTTTGCAGTTTACAGAGGGGCCCCAGGATTCAATGGGATGTTGAAAGTGGAATAATAGCACTAGAACAGTCTAATGCAGAAATGGCCTTTGTCTCCTCTCCTTTTCTTGGGTTAAGCACTACCTACATACATTTCTGTAGCTCTTACTGGGTTTAATTGCTGCCCTGTTCTCTGCCAACAGAGTGCATCTCCCTTACATTCTTAAACATTAATGACATTGTGACATTTGTGTAAAGCTTAGAAAAGAGAATGGAGCTTGATCACCACAGTTGTTGATAGTTTTTTCCCCCTTAGGTTTGCTTTGGACCTCAGAGCCTAATCCCTGCATTACAGTTGTTTTGAGGAAATCAATTTGCATTCACATCTCTATTTATTTGCTAATGGCATTTTTGAAACTCATGTCTGTGAATCAATTGCCACAGCAAAAGCTGAGGTATTTTGAAAGAAAATATTGAACTATGAGTTCTACAAAGATAATAAATGTTATCTCATTTTGAATTATATTGACCATGTGCAGTTGAATAAAAATACCACCATGTCTGGAAAAGCTATAGGCTATCTGTCATATTGCAGGTTGCCTAGTTGACTCGGTCATTAATGAAGAAATTGACACAAACTAGAATGGTTTGACACTATGATTGTGCTGAAGCCAGAGTGAGTGGATGAATGAAAAAAATCATTTTGAAAGCTTGGTGATTTTTTTGCTAGATGTAAGTAATGGCCCAAAATAAGATAGCTTCTGGTATGAAGTTCACCTGTTTTTCTCAGTGTCTCCAGCAGCACCCAATTTTCATGATATACAGCATCAAATGAGATAAGAACGTTAAACATGCTGTCTAACCCTAAGAGAGAAAAATAAACTTTCTCCATCTTCAGCAAACAATTTGTTGTACCAAGCCTTGATTTCTTTTGTTTGATTTAGGCTGCTTACTTATTTGTAAGTAAGTTTATAGTCTATGATACTTCAGTATAAACAGATTTAGAACTAGATCTCAATATCTCCTTCCTTCCTTCCTTCCTTCCTTCCTTCCTTCCTTCCTTCCTTTCTTTCTTTCTTTCTTTTTTTCTTTCTTTTTCTCTTGCATACAAATATGGCATTGACATATATGTGGTTGAGTGTATACACACACACTCATATATATGTTGCATGTGCAGCAGAGACCTTTAAAGCCCTTCACAGCTGGAAATCTTTTCCACAGGAGCCTACCAATGCTTCAAGGTCATATTCAGTACAGTCCTAGTACAGTAATATGGCAGATGACATCTAAGGAAAGTCAAAAGTGTGATACGGCAGCTAGAAAAGCCAATGTAATTCTTGGCTGCATCAACAGTAGTATAGCATCTAGGCTTAGGTATGTAATAGTACCACTATATTCTGTTTGGGTCAGACCTCACCTGGAATACTGTGTCCAGTTCTGGGCACCACAATTCAAGAAGGATACTGACAAGGTGGAACATGCCCATGCTTGTTTTCTGCTGCTCCAGAGATTAGGACATGGAGCAATGGATTCTAACTGCAGGAAAAGAAATCCTTCTTAAACATTAGGAAGAACTTCCTGATAGTAAGAACAGTTCAACAATGGAATACACTGCCACAGAATGTGTTGGAGTCTCCTTCTCTGGAACTTTTTGAACGTAGCTGGAAAGCCATCTGTTGGGAGTGGTTTGATTGTTTATTCCTTCATAGCAGGGGGTTGGAGTGGATAGCCTTTGTGGTCTCTTCCACCTCCATGATTCTACAAAAGGGACTTTTCTGTTGTTACATTCTTACTATACAAGTGCCCCGTGGACACTTCTCTTAATGTAAGTGATAGCCTTTTTATTTATTTTGCCTCTTATTCAGTATGGCAGGTATGGATTTATAATCTAGAGTTATAGATACATAACTGATCTATATTCAGTAAGATTATGTAGCTTTACTGTTAACTTATGTAAATGTCACTCTAGCCCACATTAAGAACTAGCTGCCAGATCAGACACCTGTTTCCACCTCTCCTGCCAGTGAGAAAGGCTGCAACAATCAGAACCTTGTCTCAAGTCATCATTGGAGCCTCACTTGCTGATGGAAGGGGGTGGAAGCATCTTTGTTCTTGCTCCTTGACTGGAAGTTGAATGGGTCTTCTTCACCTGACCTGGTGGCTGGTTCTTAAAATGGGCTGGAAGCGGTCAGGCCTAGAAACATTTAGTTATGTAGATATAAGTAGGAATGGGACGAATCCAGAATTTTCCAAATCCCTGGAAGGTTCTGGGAACCCACGAATCTCATGAATCTCGAATCTTCTGAAACCTTTTGTTTAAAAAGCAAGGGAAAGAACGATAATCATGGGCAAGACATGCTCTCTCAGCCTTAGCAAAAGCCTAGGCAAAAGCAAACTTCCCTCTGAAGAAATCTGGCCAGGACAATTGTCATAGTTTTGCCTCAGGATCTCCCCAGACTGAAAATGTCATGAAGGCCCTTTGTACGCAGGCAGTAAAATGTGGATTCATCTCACATTTTCGTGGCTGTGTAAACAGGACCACTACAGTAGAGAGATGATCCAGGTCAAAACTGGCTTTTCTTTGTATAGCTCCTTCTGGCATCGTGGGGTTTGTAGTTTGATGATGTACCAACACACTTTGTCAGAGAAGGCTGTGACAGCTTGTAAAACTAGAAACCCCAGAATTGTGTCTGAAAGAGGTTTGCAAGTGAGCTATGCAAAGGAATGTTTCAGCTGTCCTTGAAATCTCAAGCCTGTAGCAAAGAAACTGTTAGCAAAGACCATTGTTACTCCAAGGGAAAAATTCAACTACTTGCTATCTCCCCTTGTGTGCCTAGTCTCCCAAGTTTTCAGGCACCTTGGTCTCCCAGGTTTTCAGGTGTCCTGGTGTCTAACAAACTGTTTGGGTGGCAGATTCAAAAGATTTGGTTTGCCTATTTTGGCACAGGGGTTCAGATTCCCAAATTTTGAATCCCTGCCAAGGATTCGAAGGATTCGAGGATTCGGTTGGCCCATGCCTAGATATAAGTAAGGAGCCAGTGTATTACTCTGGTGAATATTTGTAATTTATAATGCAAAGTGACTATCTTTTTTATTCACAGGCATTTTAATTTTCTATCTTTTTTTTATTCCCCTTGTCTGATTTTTCCCCATTATTAGCAGCTGCTTGATTTTATTGTTTGTGTTCTTTTAACTCTACTATGAAATCTAATTCATTGCATTTTAAAATATTACTGTAAGCCAAACTAGGATTTTTTTAAAAAACTAGCTAGATAAATGTATATATGGTTGTATCAATTAATACTCTTGTTTTGTGATGTGCCACATCACTTGAATATCCATCCCTTGATAGTGCAATGCATTGTGTATTGTATTGGAAGTGCTCTGTAGTAAAGTGAAAAATTCTTCCTTTGAAAATTCTTGCTGTAGTGTCTAAGTCATCATAGCTTATTCAAGTATGATCCTAAAGTAGTGCAAATCCATATATTTGAAACAGTCCATTGTGATAGAGTTCTTCATGTTATAAACACAGTCTGACAGTATTAGACTCAAAATATACAGATAGTTCTAGGCCATCGCCTCATTTCAGTGTAATAAGTAACACAGCTGACTTGGCTCAGCATTCCAAACATTTGTTTTATTTACTTGTATAGCACTCTGATGCACTAGAAGACTGCAATAAAACAGATTTTGTTTTGTTTTGTTTTTTTAAAGTATTGGTAGCTTCTGCTTCAGAATACAAATAACATTTTAATGGAGGTCCTTTCACAAGACAAACATATTAATGTAATAAGAAAACAAAAAAGATTCATCCAACACCACACTTAAAGTTTTCTGTGGTTAAGATAGTTATCAAGCCAAGTGTTTATTCACCAGCTGTTTTTTCCTTCAAGTGTTTTCTACACTTCATCAGGTTCTTATTGTCTTTACAGATTTCCCCAAGATAAGACGGACAGCACTATAGGTCCATAACTCCTTGGATTAGCTGGCAAAACAATGTCCATTTTCTTCCTTGATAGAGTGTGCTAATTACAAAATCACTGAGAACAGTAACATGGGCTGATTGAATCTGTCTGTCTTCATAGACCAGTGACAACCAGACAGTCCTAAGTGTTCAGACTGAATAGAAGCTGCCTTTTGTTTTGCCCTGACAGTCTCTCGTGAGAAAGTTACTATTCCTTGGTCCTGTTGGTTTTTCTATTTAATTAACTATTTCGATTGTAAAGGTTACCCCCTCAAAATGGCAAAATAAGTGTTGAACCAAACGCTTCTATCTAGCTGTTTGTTGTGCACCCCTACAGTGCATTAACCTCACAGGGCTTCCTTGCACACATTTTTTAATGGTTGGTAACCATGAGCTTTTCAGTTCACATATGATTTGATGACTAATTCTCACAAAAATCAGATGAGGCAATAATCTTGTGGGGGGGCTCTACCTCTTCAGATTGTACATAAGGTTCAGTCTTCCATGATGTTATTCTTCGAAATCCCTGCACGTAGAAAATTAAATGCAAGGAGGAAGGTCTTAACCTACTCCTTGGTGTAATAGTATTACAAGACAGGCTTATTTTGGTTGCCAACTTTGAGGCCTGGAAACATGTAAATAGAGTACCTATAAAGTATATGAAATATGGTATAAAATATAACCACTGGTGGCGCAGTGGTTAAATGCCAGTACTGCAAGCCAAAAGGTTGTAAGTTCGATCCTGCCGGGCTCCAAGGTTGACTCAGCCTTCCATCCTTTCGCAGGTCGGTAAAATGAGAATCCAGCTTGTTGGGGGCATGTATAGAAATGTTTCGAAATACATGCTATTTGTAAGTTGTTTGCTGCCTCGATCCATATGGAGAGGCGGGATACAAATAAATAAATAAAAATAAATAAATAAATATATGTGTACATGTGTGTGTGTTACTGGGAACAAAGAGACAAGCTAATTCTAGGCAGAACACCTACTCCAATATGGATAAAGAAATGAGAATGCTTGCATTTCTACCTACTTTGAGAGATGAGCAGATTTGACTGCTCATAAATCCTCCTAGCAGGTGCAATGACTAATGTAATCAGCCAAAAGAAAAGATTCAATTCTATAAAGTTTGTTTATATTATCTTCAACAAGACCCAGAATGGTGTCATATTTAAGATCTGTTTTGACTGGCTAACATAAATGAGATACTGTCACCACCTTTGTTTTGATAAGACAGCTGATAGCTGGCAGAAGCTAGAGAGAGAATAAAAGGAGCCAACAAAAGGCTGAAATCAGACTTTTTTTTGGTGGTGAATGGATGAAGAGGAGACTATCATGTAGCCTTCAAACTATTGTTCTAAGCTGTTTTCGTAACTGATAAACTGCCCAGATATGCTTATGCTGCTAAGAACCAGCTAGGTTATGCTTTAATAAATATAATAGATATAACTAAGTAACAAAGGTTAATAGATATAACAATCTCTAGGATATTAATTCCTTAGATGGCTGTTTAGAGATTTAGCAGATGAGATTGTACTCCTTGATGTAGAGATGGATATGGATCTATTATAAGGGACAGATTTCTGTACAAGTTAAGGTCTTTATGAAATATCTGTATAATACTTAAACAGGCACTACTGAAAGAATGAAATAACCTGATGTGCTATAAAATGTGTACTTTCCTGTATTCCATGTAATCTAATATGAGGAAAGCAATTGTGCCCAGACATTGATATATCTGTGCTTTTCCCTAAGGGGACTGCATATGTTTTGTATACATGACTGCATATAATAAACAGCCAAAAAAATTATCAAAGAGCTTTTTCATTTTCCCATATAAACATCTTGAGAATCCAGTACTTAAGAATGCTTAAAGGGAATGTTGATGTTAACTCTGCCTGTATGGTTTTCCCTACCATCGTTAGTCGGATATTTAGGTGGGCAGAAGACAACAAGAGGATTCCATATAGAGTCCAGATTAGCTGACAAATTACAAAGGACCCTCAATCCCTCAGTCTAAAGAGATGGGGTAGAAAACCAAACTTGTTTCAATTTTTTTTTTAAAAAAAAAGATATTCACACTATATTCAGGTGTTGTTGATGTTGTGTTGTTGATGTCGGTGCAGTTAGAAGGAAGCATTAAATTTTGTGATCAGTCTAAAGTGATATAAATAAGATGGAAGACTGGAACAAGTTGCAAACACACACAACTGGAGTGGCTCAATGGACTTCTCTGTTTGTTTCTCCCCACCAAAACGTTCCCAGGCCCTTGAAAATGCTACATAGTAGATCAGGAAAACTTCCTGGACTCCCTGCCTAGAGGAGGTGGTCAGTTGTTAATCTGTAAATTGTGGACTTTTAAAGCTGATCTGTCAGCAAAGGAAAATATATTACATGGAAAACACTGGAATGGAAGCAAACTGGGGAGCAGACATTACAACAGTAATCAATAGCATGAGAAATGGGGCTCAGAAACAGTGCTGTAATCATCACAGAGGGGAGAAACACTCTGTGTTAATTGTGCTCAAACTCTCTCCCACTATAGTCTGGATAGCCTTGGCAACAGGTCCATGGATCTGAAAATGCTCCTACTCAATGCCAGATTGGCAAATGGAAAAACAACACTGATCCACAATTTGATTCTGGATTATTTATTTATTTAATTTATTTATTATATTTGTATGCCACCTTTCTTCCAGCATGGGACCCATTATCATGCTGGTTTGCATCATGGAGACCTGGTAGATGAGGTTGGATGCAATTAACCTTTCCTAGCTTTGTCCACCTGATTTTTCTGTACAGCAGCAGTGAGGCTTGGGGTAGAGAGAAGTAGAGTTGCAGTGGTCTGAAGCCCATTTTCTTAGCCATGATGGAGGCTTTAAAGAGATCATCCTTAGCCTTGTCAATCAATGGCGGAGCTTGGTGTGTGTAGGGGATGGTGGGAGGGGGCATGGCTATGGTGCATTGGGGGCGTGACCGCAGTGTGTGGAGTGTGGCCGCAGTGTATGGGGGCATGGCCAGGGCATGCAGGGGGGTGACTATGAGCTGGGACACCCCAAAAACTTTGCCACCTGGGGTGAAGTGCCTCCTCGCCCCCCCCCATTCCTATGTGACTGTTGTCAATACAGGAACTGAATAGATCTTCCCCATCAAAGGGGAGACCTTTGATTTGGTTGCAAATGGAGGCAAATGCCACACAAAGCAGGCAGTTTTGGACAACTACATCAGTGACTTTCAGAGACTGCTCACAAAGGAAGAGGTGAAGATGAGACAAAAAATTTTGAGGCTCTGTGTGGTGAATCTTTTACAGATGGAGCAGGAGTTCACACAATGGCCTTCACCAAGGCAGAAAAGACACTCAGCGTGACTGTCAAAGTGCGGCATCTTTCTCCCACACTATGAGCAGTTTTTAAACATGGCCTTCAAGCCCATCCAAAACAACTCTCTGCCAGTAATATGGAGAAGGGCAATCTATTGAATGATGAGTGAAGGAAAGCTGAGGAAAAAGAGCTACTTGGCACTAGTGTTCCAAGGTGAATTGAGTGAGTGAGTGAATGGAGCTGAAGTGAGTAATTCTTGGTGCTATTTATGTTCACACCTAAAGGAGTATGGCTACCACCAAAAGCTACTCAGCTCTGGAACATTCCATGGATGGATCTACGCAGGCACAAAAACCCATTTGTGTGAGGCACAATCACGAAAAAGAACTTCATATTATCTGTTGTCATGGACAGATCACTACTCATGGGGTTTAGACTCAGTGGACATGGAGCCTCTGGAGGGGTGAGGGACCAGTCATAATGATCCATCCCAGAAGGCTAATGGATCCAGAAGGCTGCTTGATGGCTTTGGTGGAGTTTCCTGATGTATTGATAAGTGATCCTGTAGATGACTTGGCTGATTTCTGGAACAGAAGTATCAAGGGCAATGGACATAATGGCTCCCAAGTGTCTCGTCCCACAGAGTAGAGCTCGCAAACCCAAGTTTCCCAGTTTCCCAGTTTTGTTCTTGGAGATGTCAGATCTAGCTACATCCTGTTTGGGTTACTGTAGTGCATTCTATAGTGAGGTGCCTTTGGAAGCTGTTTGGAAACTTAAGCAGATCCAAAGTGCTGTGGCCAATGTGTTGACCAGGACCAGTTACAGAGAACATATAACTCTCATGTTGCAACTAGCTAACACATTGTGAACTGCTTAGAGAACACTTAGCTGATAAGCTGTATAGAAATACACATGCTATTACTATTACTAACAACCTTACTGGCTCCCAGTTAATTTATGGGCATAATTCAAATTCGTCACCATGACCTATAAAGCACTATATGGCTAGTGTTTAGCCTATCTGAAAGACTATATCTCCTCATATCAACCTGCCTGAGTTTTAAGATCCTTGAAGGCAGGCTTTTTCTCACTCTCCTCAACCTTCATAGGTACATTTGTGATGACATGAGAGAAAGTCTTCATGAGCGCTCCCAGGCTGTGGAACTATCTGCTATGGGAGACAAAACTGGCCTCCTGCCCACACTTCTTCCATGGGCAAGTAAAGACAAGCATTTGGTGACTGTGGCCATTTCCACACCCTACCTGATTCCATTGTCCTCCTGTCAGGATCCTGGCAGTGCCTTTGCTGGGAAGGGAGTACGATGGGAACACTCCACACCTAGCCAGCTCCCTGTGGAAGGGAGTGCAAGTGACACCTTCCTTCCTTCCACAGTGCAGCCAAACTCTTTCCAATGCTGTGCTGTGAAGGAAGCGCCTCCATCCTGCCCTTCTGCCAGGAAGAATGGGAGCATCATGCAATTATGGGCGCTTAAGAGATTTATTCCATTAAATGAATATCCGATGATTGTGAAGGGTGATATCAGGATGGTAGCGGGACCATGAGGACATTGTGCAAAAGCATGACCCACAGATTGCTGCCATCGCATCTCTAACCCGGGACTGCAACACTATGAGGAGATGGACTGGACAGCTATGTGGAAAGAACTTTAACGGGATGGGTGTGCTGCATTGTTTCTATTTGTTCTTGTCATGGTTTCAAACGATTTTGTGTTGTATAGTACTGATGTTTTAACATAGTATCTTAATTAATTATGTTTTAACTTTTCCCTACTAATTTTTAATTGATGTTCTAACCAGTGTGTGAGCCAACTTGGGTCCCATTAGGAGAAAGACAAGATATAAATTAAATAAATCAGTACACGGGAAGTGGTGTTGTTAGTGGTAAGGAGAAGGAAGATACTGAAAATAAGGAAAACAGTGTTTGGGAACCAAAAGTGTTTGTAAAGTACCACCATCCTGCCATTTCAGTTCAACATCATATGAAATTGCAGTTATATCATTCAGAGTTCACAATGTACAGTCGTTAAAAACTAAATGTGAAATGGGCAACGGCCAGTAAATAATTTCAAAGCTTGAAGCTTCTTGAAACTTGCTTCACTCCTCACCTACTCCACCCCACCCCACCCTGACAGATTTGTAGTGCTTTCAGATATGCAGCTTAATAAATAAATATTCTCTGTCAGAAGGCTGTTCAGTTTTTTTAAAAAATATATATATTTTTGAAGCACCTTACATGCATTGTACACTTAAAAACGATTTCTATTAAAAAGACATCAGGCTGACACTTGTAGCATGAGATGACTGACCTCATGTAGCTTTCTCTCCACACCTATTGATTCCTTTTCCCTCCTTCATTTTGACATTTCAAATGATTAAATTTAGGAGTTGTGACTTTGGAAATGTCAGGTTTAAGGGCTGGTTTTTATTGTTTGGATAGAGTAATGTTTGAAATTGTTTACTTATCTTCTTGAACCACCAAAGAGAATGCCTCAATGCTGAACTGTCTCAATGGTAAGTCAATAGACTGTTGTTTCTTCAGAGCTTTCCAATATGCAATTTTAAAAAAAAAATCAGGAAAGTTAATTGACTCAATTTTGGAGGTATCAGTAACATCCCATATAGATTTTCTCCATCTCTATGTGTTCAATCAACTAAACAACATTTTTGCAAGGAGTCTTTTATTCAGCATTATGAGTGTAAGCAAGCTGTGAAATACGTCATTATGCAGAGAAGTCAATGAGAGGTATAATGGATACAAACACTAATTTCCTCCTACCAATTGTTTTTTTTTCTTCAAGAGAAAAAAATATAGGAGTGATTTTTTTATCATCATCATCATCATCCTCATCCTCTGAGGTTTTAAGAGAGTGGTTTCCCTAAAGCTATTCAATGAACTTTATAGCTGTTTTACATCTTCAGAATGACAACTGTAGCCATTGATCCTGCCGCCAGCTTTAAATGTGTCACTGAAAACATTTTCTCATGCATTTGTTTCACACTGTAGCCATTATATTTTAAAGTATGTACTTACTGCTTGCATCAGGACATCAGTTAGAGGACATATGGGAGAATATGGTTAAGGGGGAAAGAATTATCCAGTGTTTGGCAGAGTTGTTTATGGGGTCTTGGAGAACCCAGTGATTGGATTTCCTATCCATTATCATTGTAAACAAATGACAAAACTTTCAGTCCACATTCTTTACCTAACTGCAATTTACGGAAGGACCTCTTCCATAGAAAAATTTTGATGAAAGGCCAAAGAGAGCCTTTGGTTCTAAACTGTATGCTCAAAGCTTCATTTGCAAGATGTTTTGTTTCAAGCAACAATGTTCACTTAAGTTAGGCAATGCAGGAATGTTACCCTGGGACTTGACATGACCCATGGGTCTTTTGTTGCTTGCTCCTATTGGGTCCAATACATTTGTGTTATTCCAGGAATGCAATTCTGCCCTGAGACATGAAATGCCAAGAAAGAGTTCCCATTATTCTCAGAGTTGTACCAGTGTGACTAGAATAGCAAGACACTTCTTTTGGAGAGGATAAGAGCATTGCATCAAGTGTGGGTGAAATGGCAACTTCCTCACAGGGAACTTTGCCCATCCACTTATATTTTCAATGATATATTGCACTGTGAGTATCATTTATGTATCAGACTTTTGCTCTTAAAATGAAAAGCTGAAGAATTAGTTTTTGATTGCTAGTTTGCTTCCAGTGTTCATTGTAACATCAAACTTGGTAAGTAGTTGAAATGAGCAGCATCAAACTTAGTAAGTCATTTTTTTTTCTTTGAAAATATACCTCTTAAAGCTGGTGTGTACCATACTCACAATATATCATCATGATCTACTGACCTTTGCAAAAATCCCAATTATGAAATTTTTCTCTGGCATCCTCCCACCCAGCCACCCCTTATTTGTAGGACTGAATAGGATTCTAATTAGGAAACCCACATTTTCCAGTGTTTAAAATAATCTTTAGCGTATTTTAAGTTTTCAAAGTGGTAGCCACATTAGTCATTTGAAGCAAAACAGGTGCCTTGTGGTACTTTGAGCACTAACAAATTTGTTGTGACATAAGATTTCATAGATAAGAGTTTACTTTGTGCAGTTTACAAAGAGAGCTCAGGTCCACAAAATCCTATGCCATAATACATCTGTTGTTCTATTAATGGGTGCTATTAATCTTTAAGGACTTACCCAGTGATA
This sequence comes from Ctenosaura bakeri, assembly GCA_948474755.1. Classification (NCBI taxonomy): domain Eukaryota; kingdom Metazoa; phylum Chordata; class Lepidosauria; order Squamata; family Iguanidae; genus Ctenosaura; species Ctenosaura bakeri. The sequence goes on along the minus strand of CAOLHI010000350.1, from coordinate 2,169,281 downwards.
ATGTCATTGTTTTACTAAATGGGCCTCTGTGAAAGTCACTTAACTGCACAGTATGTTTCAGCTTTTCAGATAGGCTAACTAAAAAGGGTATGATTATATTATTTATTTTCATAAGCCATTGATTAAAAAAAATCAGCACAAAGTGAAGACTGAAGGATAAGACTGAAGGATATGAAAGGTGATTAATAACTGATGGGAATAAGAGAACCATTCTCTCCTCACTTGATCCATTCTGATCAGATTTGTTCTGTAAGAATGCTTTATCAATTTAGCTGTTGTTGAAACCTACAACTAAGCAGTGTCTAGGGCAGGAACCATCATCAATCACAGGGCTGTGGCACAACTATCAGCAATCCAAGCTCTTTTACAGAATCTAGTCAGAGTATTTATGTCCTGAGCTTGGATGTTCTCAAGTAGAAAGATCTCATCAGTCTTTTGTCTTATCTTATTCTTTCCACCATATAAGAGCACCAAAATACTGTTCAGAGCAGAGATGGGCAATGGTCAGAGGCTGGGGCTCCAATGACCCCCTGCAGGACAATACAGGGCTGCACATTATGTCATTCCCTACCATGAACTGCTTACCATGATATTTTGCCCAAAATAGACTCAAAATGAATGGTGGGAGGGACAATGTTTTAGAAATAAATATAAATATAAAATAGAAAGGCTGTTTGAGGCCCAGAAGTGGCCTTTAACAAGGAAGAAAATCAGAGCTTAACTTTTATGGTTTATTTCCTTGCCAAGTAAAGGCCTCTCCTGGAACTAAAATAGATAGGATGGTTGAGTAAGTAAGTAAATATTGAGGACTTTTAGGTCTTGGAGGGCTGAAAAAAACAGACCTGGGGGACTCTACATTCGTCATCCCTGATTTACACAGAGCTGGGTAACTAACTATAGGAGACAGATGGAGATAAAGCTTAAATACTGTTCTGGACAGAGGGAGAGACAAAGAGAGAGATTTAGGCCCTTTCCGCATGTGGGGGGGGGATGGGTGAAAACGCCCGAAAATGGAACTTACCAGCAGCCAGGCGAGTCCGTCGCCACATGGAGCAGCGTAAGCTTGCTGCTCCACAGTCCTCCGGCATCCCAAATGGCGGCTTCCAGTTGGTGGAGGCTCTCCACCAACCGGAGAAGCTCGCCAGCTGGAAGCCCACCCCTGGCAGATCTGCAGGCGCCTGCAAATCTGCTTCTGAGCTGGGTGATGGAACAACATGGGGTTGCGCACTCCATGGTTTTTAAAAACCTCTGAAAAGAGGTTTTTAAAAACCACGCTGCGCAACCAGCTCCGGTCGCTCCTGCGTGGATTGAGGTGTGGAACTACAAAAAGTAGTCCACACCAGTCCACGCTATGGTGTAGAAGACCTCCATTGGAGGTCGCTCTGTACCATTTTAAAATGCTAATGTGGAAATGGCCTTAGTCATATGATTGTGCATATCTGCTTCTGAAATTTGACTGCTATATGGAGATATAGACCTAAATCTAAAAGACCGCCTGAATCAATTGCTTAGTGATAAGTTTACTTCTTCCAAAATGTAGCCTACAGCACCTGACATTCATAGGTGGTCTCCCATCCAAGTACTAACCAGCACTGATGCTGTTTAGCTTGCACGATTAAATGAGATCTGGTGCCTTTAAGGTATTTAGGCCAATAAAATGTACAACTTACTTGTATTGTTGTGTCTTATTCCCTTTGTATGACACAATGGCCCTTTTGATTGGAATACAGGAATAGAGGGGTATAGCCTGTTTTGTAAAAATAGACCAAACAAGAAAGGAGGAGGAGTAGCCTTGTATGTCAAGGATGTTTTCACCTGTGAAGAGATCCAGGACTTAAACCCAGAAAGCCAGGCAGAGAGCATTTGGGTAAGAATTAAGGCAGCGAGAAACAATAGGGATATTCTGGTGGGGGTTTACTACAGACCTCCAACCCAGGCTGAGGACTTGGATGACGCCTTCCTCAACCAAATGACTGCACATTCAAAGAGGGGGGATACAGTAATAATAGGAGATTTCAATTACCCGGATATATGCTGGCAGTCAAACTCCGCCAAGACAGCAAGGTCCAGCAAGTTTCTTGCTTGTCTTGCAGACAACTTCATGGTCCAGAAGGTGGAAGAGGCCACAAGGGGATCAAATATTCTAGATCTGGTCTTGACCAACAGGGATGACCTTGTGAATGAGGTAGAAGTGGTTGGATCTTTAGGGGGGAGTGACCATGCCCTGTTGGAATTTAGCATTCAGTGGGAAGGAGAAGATACCGGTAAGTGTAGCCAGACACTCATCTTAGATTTTAAAAAAGCGGACTTCTGTAAACTTAGGGAGCTACTGGCTGGAATTCCGTGGTCAGGAATAGTGAAAGGGAAAGGAGTTCAGGAGGCATGGGAGTTCCTTAAAAAGGAGATACTGAAGGCACAGTCTAAAACAGTGCCATTAAGGAGGAAAAATGGAAGGCATCTGAAGAAACCAGAATGGTTGACTAAAGAACTCTCAGCTGAGCTAAGAGTTAAGAGAAACATGTATAGGAAATGGAAGAAGGGGGAAAACACCAAAGAAGAATTTAAGCAAGTAGCTAGGAGATGTAGGGAGGAAGTCAGAAAGGCTAAAGCACAGAACGAGCTTAGGCTGGCCAGAGACATTAAAAACAATAAAAAGGTTTTTTTAAAATATGTCCGCAGCAAAAGGAAAAAGAAGGAGACAGTAGGGTCGCTACGCAGAGAAGATGGTGAATTACTCACAGGGGGGAGAGAAAAGGCAGAGCTACTTAACACCTTCTTTGCCTCCGTATTTTCCCAGAAGGATACAAGCACTCAACCTGGCGGTTGGGGAGCAGGGGAGGAAGCAGAGGAAATGAGGCACATAATAAGTAGAGAGGTGGTACAAGAATACCTGGCCGCATTGGATGAATTCAAGTCTCCAGGGCCAGATGAATTGCATCCTAGGCTATTAAAAGAGCTGGCAGAGGTCATTTCGGAACCGCTTGCTATAATTTTTGAGAAATCTTGGAGGACAGGAGAAGTTCCAGCAGATTGGAGGAGAGCAAATGTTATCCCCATCTTCAAGAAGGGAAAAAAAGAGGACCCAAATAATTATCACCCAGTCAGCCTGACATCAGTACCCGGAAAGATCCTGGTGCAGATCATTAAGCAGTCAGTTTCTAATCATTTAGAAAGCAACGCGGTAATCACGAGAAGTCAACATGGATTTCTCAAATATAAGTCATGCCAGACTAATCTTATCTCTTTTTATGATAGAGTTACTAGCTTGATAGATGAAGGGAGTGCTGTGGATGTAGCATATCTCGATTTCAGTAAGGCCTTTGACAAAGTTCCCCATGACATTCTTGCAAAGAAGCTGGTAAAATGTTAGCTGGACAGGGCTACTGTCAGATGGATTTGTAATTGGTTGACCGACCGAACCCAAAGGGTGATCACGAATGGCTGCTTTTCATCCTGGAGAGAAGTGACTAGCGGGGTGCCACAGGGTTCTGTCCTGGGCCCAGTGCTGTTCAATATTTTTATCAATGACTTGGATGAAGGAATAGAGGGCATGCTCATCAAATTTGCAGATGACACCAAATTGGGAGGGGTTGCTAATACGCCAGAGGACAGGATCAAAATTCAAAATGACCTGGATAGATTGGAGAGCTGGGCCAGGGCGAACAAAATGAAATTCAACAGAGAGAAATGTAAGGTCCTTCACTTAGGTAGAAATAATGGAATACAGAAATATAGGATGGGGGACACGTGGCTGGATAGCAGTACGTGTGAAAGGGATCTAGGAGTCTTCATAGATCACAAGCTGAACATGAGTCAGCAGTGTGATGCAGCAGCCAAGAAAGCCAATGCAATTCTTGGCTGCATCAATAGGAGTATGGTGTCTAGATCGAGGGAGGTACTGGTACCACTCTACTCTGCTTTGGTTAGACCCCATCTTGAATACTGTGTCCAGTTCTGGGCACCCCAATTCAAGAAGGATATTGACAAGCTGGAGCAAGTCCAGAGGAGGGCGACCAAAATGGTGCGAGGCCTGGAAGCCATGCCCTATGAGGATAGACTTAGAGAGCTGGGTATGTTTAGTCTGCAGAAGAGGAGGTTAAGAGGGGACATGATAGCCATGTTTAAATATTTGAAGGGATGCCACGTAGAGGAAGGAGGGGACCTGTTTTCTGCTGCTCCAGAGACCAGGACAAGGAGCAATGGATTCAAGCTGCAGGAAAGGAGATTCCACCTGAACCTCAGGAAGAACTTCCTGACAGTCAGGGCTGTCCGGCAGTGGAATCTGCTGCCTCGGAGTGTAGTGGAGTCTCCTTCCTTGGTCGTTTTTAAGCAGAGGCTTGATGGCCATCTGTCGGAATTGATTTGAGGGTGTTCCTGCATGGCAGGGGGTTGGACTGGATGGCCTGTGTGGTCTCTTCCAACTCTGAATTTCTATGATTCTATAATTCTATGATTTTCGCAGCGCCGGCGCTCGTGCAACGGAGGAGGGCGGCTCGCGCAAGAAGCCTTCTCTGGGAGGCTGCCGCTTCCCCCTCCTTCCTTCCGCAGGCGAAGGAATGAGCGGGGAAGCGGCAGCCTCCCGGAGGTGGCGGCGGCTCGCGCATCCGTCCATCCCCCCCGCGCGCGAGAGAAAGGAGCCTGTCCCGTCCATCCCCCCCGCATACGTGAGAAAGGAGCTTGTCGCGTCCGCCCCCCCCGCGTGCGCACGCGCGCGAAGCAGGACGTGTCGCGTCCGTCGCGCTAGCGCCCCGCCCCTTCCTTCCGCAGGGGCGGAGGGAAGGAAGCACGACCCGGCCGGCTCCCCGACGCTCCGCACAAGAGGTAAGTGCGCGCGGGCGCCGGGAGCGTTGCGCGAGCGCGAGTGATTTTCGCTTCGAAGCGAAAATCAAAAACGCCGCACTCACGCCGCTTCAACCCCGTGAGCCCGGTGGAAGTGGGAGTGCGTCGTGCGGAGCGACGCTCCCGCGAGGCTCATGGGGCTGTCGCGCGGAAAAGGCCCGTGCGAAAAGGGCCAGTGTTCTGCAAGTATAAGACACAAAACAGAGTAAGAATAATGACAGACCAGCCTCCTCTGCTGAGCAGATGCAGTATGTGTTATCATATTTTAATTTTTTTCATTCAGTTTTTATAACAATCTATGACTAATTTTTCTAAGGCCAAATTAAATAGCCTATGAGAATAAAAATATGTTTGTCTAATATTGAAAAGACATTAGGGCAGATGCTGGGTTGATAATTCTCAGGAGGGCTTTCTGTAACTGTGGGGCTCTCACTGAGTAGAACAGTTCACAAAAAGCCATTTTGAGGATGCTTAAAGCAGAGCTTCAGATGATGATGTCAAGACATGAATGTACAGGAACATGTGAAACCAGTACTCTTTCAGATACTGTGGCTGCAATCTGTGCAGCACTCTATAGATTAAAGCCAGCATTTTGAATTTGGACTAGAAACTGATACTGGCACAGTATGATCATGGCAACTAGTTCTAGTTATTATTGTTGTTGCCATAATTTGTACCACTGAGATTTCCAGACCTTTTCAGGGCAGGCCCATGTAAAATGTATTGTAGTCATCTAAACAGGAGGTTATCAGTGCAAGGATCACTGAAGACAGGCTGTCTCTCATATGTAGGCTTCATCTGACGTACCATCGCAAAATGGGGGGGGGAAAAAGTTGCTTTGAGGCCCAATGTTGGGCAAAAAATGGGATACTAATAAAGATAACAGCAACAGGAACAGCAGCAGCAGCAGCAGCAGCAACAACAACGCATTGGCAGAGTACCATGGAAGATACTTGTGCTTCTTTGTGACAAATAGAGAGCCACAATGCTATGCTTCCATAGATGCTTCACATCTATGACTTCAATCTATTTGGGGAGTAAAAGCTCTTTCCAGAACATGTAGAACACTAGATGGGCTAATTATCCACTTGTAATACCTAACTGTGAGTTTTAATTTATCGGCCCTGATCCAGTGCATAGTGCAGCTAGGTACCTTCACTGCTTCATCTGTTCTGATGAGAAAGAATAATCTAACTATGTACCATCAGCCTGAGGATGGCACGGAATTCTTACTATCTGGATCAGCTGCATATTTGCTAGTGTATGAAATAATAGTTATGTTATTAAATAATGACTGTGAGCATTAATATTGGTGGTGGTCTTGTCTGTCATGCTCTTATATATAGTAGTAAGCACTTCTTTGGGTACTTAAAGCAGGCAAAGTATACCTGCAGGATTTTTAATGGACCACTTGTCATGTCATTTCAGAGAAATACACATTCGGTTCATACCACTGACCCAATGCAGACCTAGAGAAATATATTTGATGTTGTTTCAATAGCTTTAGCTGTTGTCACATGATTACTTTAAGTGAACTGATGGTACCAAGCTCAGAGAAAGGAAGAATGTACTTTTGGGTGCAATTTAGCAAGCCTCTGGTGTTCTTGGTTTCAGTAGCATAATTCGGAAGTGAAAGATATCATGATGTTGCAGGCTGTTTTACTGAACTAAAAAGTCAACTTTCTGAATACTTTGTTATAAGTGTTTTGGGTGACCTTGGTAAAATCACTGATTTCTCTCAGCTCTTGATTTGTATTAAATGTTTTCCTTGAAAATAATACTATGAGTATAAATAGATTCAGGATTTCAGAGACTACAGAACTGATAGATGAGGAAAACCTTTTAAAAGAACTTTCCTAGTTAACATTTTGTAGCTGCTAATTCTACATACAGACTGTATATTTACACATTATTATTTCCTAGCAGATAAGCAGAACAGTTGGTCTGGATCCATGCAAAAATATTGTATAACCCTTTTGGCAGGCAACTTTTTTGTTAATGTGATCTCATCCGGTGTTTGTCCAATTTGGCTAGCTAAATGCTATTTAAAATGGCAGTAGATTTCTTGTAAATTTAGGCAACCAGTTTTAATTGGACCATGTTAACTGCAAGAAGAGAAAAAGAGCCTCTCGGGCAAAGCTGAAAGATGAGATGTCAGTGGAAGAGCTTCATCCTGGCAAACACCATAGTTTCTCCTCGAGGGTAGTAATTTGAAGTAATGAGTAGTCCTTGTTGAATGACCTTCTGCATCTGTTGCACTGCCTATCCAATCTGTAACTCACTTTCCATCAATTGCACTTTTAGTACAATTAACCATGCCATCAAAAGACCCTGAAAATTTACAGCACACTTTGTGCATATGTTCATAGCTATTTAGCCCAGGACTGTGAGGGTGGCACAAGTCCATCCAAAACCTTCTGCTTGTGCCAAAGTGCAATTTGTTGATTGAAGAAGGCACATTGATATAGTTGGAAAAGGATGACATGGCTTGCTTGATATGTCACTGTAGCTCACAGAAAATTAGATTAGAAAGCATGCTTGAGTCAACTTACTCTTGGAGTGCCACCTGGATTTTGTGTGGAGTGAAAAACTAAAGGCCCCTTTCCCCACAGGCAGTTATCATATTTAAAAGGAAATCTGCTGGCTACAAGAAGAGATTACTGTTTCTTCCAAAAATTATTCACTTGCTTGTTTCCTTGCTTGCCTGTGATATTGCTTTCCTCAGCACATAAGGAAGTTACTTTTTAGACTATAGCTTTCAAAATCCCCACCCAGCATAGAGTTTGAGGTACTTGAGGGTGAAAAACTGACTTTTCCAAGCTCATACTTATTTTGTTGGAGTCCTATCTTGTTTTTGTTTTTAGCTTTTAACGTGGATGGCGGATGTTTCTTGTATGAGATGCCTCAGTTTATTAATTGTGTGTGGCATGGTCTTGCAAAAGGACTGAATGTGCTCTGAGTATGAGGCCCTTTTCGCACGCAGTTTCTGTAGCGCGAGGGCCCCTTGAGCATCACGTGAATGGAAGCGTCGGTCGTACGATGTACTCCCATTCACGCGATGCTCAAGAGTCTAAAGCGTGCGCATTTTCTTATTCTCGGCTCTAAGCTGAAAATACTGTGCGGTCACGCAATGCTCCCGGGGCCCTCGAACACTTACCTGTGTGCAGTGTGTCAGACGAGCCGGGACAGTCGTGCTTCCTCCCCCAGCGCAGCCTACAGCTCCCAGACTGTGCTGCGGAAGGAAGGGGCGGGGTGTTCGTGCGACGCTCGCACAGCCGGCAAACAGCTGTGGGAGGCAGAAGGGCTGCCATGAGCGGCTCGCACAAACGGCTGCTTGTGCGAGCGCCGCCCCCCACTGGCATGACAAAGGTAAGGTGCGAAAAGGGCCTGAATCTAGAATCAAAAAGCACTCATTTTAGGCTTGAAATAGTTAATTTGTTAACTTGCCCAGTCCCTATAAAAGTACAGTCAGTCTTGTCAGTGATGACAATCAAGGTGATTATAATAGCAATGAAAGGTACAAACTTGGAATAAAAAATACTCAGTATCACTGTCATAAATATTGTTACATGTATTTCCAGGCACTTGAAGCAGGATAATTTGACCCTGGATTTATTCCAAGAAGATTTGGGCTCTTTCTTCATCCAAGCACTGTATTTTTACTCCAAAAAACAGAAGAGGGGAAAAATTAATTAATGAGGCTGCAACAGAGGGATTCTACTCTCCTTCCAAAAATCTTCATTAAGACAGAAAATTGTGGGAACAAGAAGTCTGTAAATGAGAATAAGAATTAATTTTCCTCAATAGGGAAAACAAATAACTAGCATGTGCACAACTATTTTATTTAAGATCAGATGACATATGTGTAGAATGCTCATTCTACTAAGTGATTTAATTGCTCCACTGATGAAAGTAGTTTTGTCAATGAAACAAGGATTGCAATACTGACACATACATACATCTCCCACATGCCATAAAATGCTGCTCTAGAGAGCAAGAAATTCTCAGGATATCTTTATTGGGTCAGGCAGAGGATGAATGAGAGAGGTGAGAAGGACAAGATGCTATTGTGCTAGAGGATATACACTAGCACAATCTTGGACTGAGCCCTCTGATGTTCAAAGAGTTTGTTGCACAATATGTCCATCTGTGTCTCTGAATGAGGCAAATTTTAACTCTATGTATATACAGCAGTGAAGAGTATTGTGATTCTGCCTCTTAGCACACCCACAGCCAAATTACACATTGCCTCTGCTATGTACAGTGTAATTACATATGCAGTTTTTCCATATTGAAATGTATGGGATACCTGATACAGGTGAGAAACATGCAATGGGAGTTAGTGCAGTTTAACTATTTGCTCTCCACACTACTGCTAATCTTAGTTAGGGATTCCTTATACCTCTGACTTAAAAAGAAAACAACAAAATAAATGGAGGCTTTTCCCTTATGCAGATTCAGTCAGAAATCCATATACAGAGTCAGGCAGTTGTATCCTGACCATCATCCGTGCTAGATGCCAAACCCTCTATCCTTACTTTTGAATAAGAAAATAATTATCAGACATATCTGTATGCTGTGACTTAAATCTAATATGTAGTTTGGCTGCCAGTGGCCTCATGATGAGAAGCAAATGTCCTATACCCTCCAACATTTCATAAATGAAAACTGGGACACATAAGGCCAAGCAACATCAGAATCAAGATGGTAAAAGCAATTAATGAGGAAGAACACACAACCTAGAAGAGATTGCAGCAGCTTCCTTTTGCCTCTTCCTGCTGGAAAGAGAAAAATTATACCCCCTCCCCTCCTGTCCTCCCTGCTGTGTTAATTAAGCACATGCTTCTTTTGCACTCTGAACTCATTTTGCAGCAACTGAAGTAAACTGATGACAAATGGGGAAAGTGAGGGGGGAAGAAGAGGGAAAGTGGAATATGTTTAAAGCAGCTAAAAAAGTGGGATGATAAGACTGACCCTAACAAAGTAGGACAGTTGAAAAGTATGAACCAGATCCTGTTATTTGTTATTGCTGTGTATCTTCAAGTCATTTCCAACTAAGGCCCTTTCCACACCTTACCTTCCTCCAGTGCTGGGGTGCGGGGATTGCACGAGCAGCCTCTGGCAAGAGGCTCTCACTTCCAGGGTCCTTCAGCTCCACAGGAGCTTCCTGCTCACGCGAGAGTCCTGCCTCTTCCTTCTGCAGCGCAGCCTGGGAGTTTCCCAGGCTGCACTGGGGCAGGAAGCGTGACCGGCACGGCTCTGGAGGCACTGCACGCCAGGTAAGTGCACGCGAGGCCTGGGTGCAATGTGCAATCATGCACCATTTTCGGCTTCCAGCCGAAAATGAAAAGGTGCGTTATCGGTGCCTGCCAGCCCCTGGAACATTGCATGATTGTGAGTGCATCGTGCAGGTCGCTCCTCACAATCGCACGATACTCCAGGTGCCCTTTCACATGGCAAATGCCGTGTGGAAAGGGCCTATGGCAAACCTATCACAGGGGTTTCTGGGGCCAAGAGTGTTATGTGCCCAAAGTCACCCAAAGGGTTTCCATGGCCAAGCAGGAAATCAAACTCTGGTCTCCAGATCCATAGTCCAGTGCTCAGAACACTACACCACAATGGCTTTTCATATCACTGGCTCTTCACAACACTAATTGCACACATTGCTCATGCCTAGCATTTTAGAATCTCTAGTTCTGGATACTAGGCACTTAGCATAAAGACATTTGGTATACTATAGGAGAAATTCAGTTGGTGTGATCATGATACCCACCTGATGACAGCAGAATGCCTTCATATATGTCAAGCCTTCATTAAAAACTAACTGTATTAAAATGAACTCAAAACATTCCTTGCTTTCTCTTCTGTTTTTAATATTTTCACCTTGTATATTTGCCAAAACCTAGAACTCTGCAGCAATTAAAAATTAAAGATTCTACTTAGTGGTATAATAATTCTCGTTATGATATAACCAGTTAATAACATTAGCAATTTGAAGTTCTCTTTCTCTTTTTTGCACTGTTAAAAACTGTCCTGTCACTCTGTTACAGGCTATTTAGGCCTTGATTTGTTCTCTTTCAGGGTTAAGATAATTAATTTTTCATGCCATGTTTTGAAAATGAACCTTAAGTCATCTTTACAATTTATGCTACTCTTGGAAAATCTGGTGTGTAAGACTTCTAGATTATTGATGATTCCATTGAATAGCTGATAATGATCATTGGTCTGTTCATCATAATATGTCTTAATTTTATATCAACTGGTAACAAAGCCAATTTAATCCATTTCACTTCCAGCTTGTAACACAAATGTGAAAAAAATCAAAAGGAGGTGAGTACTTCTCCATGGTTCCCATGTTCTGCACTGCCATACTAAAACATGTAGACTTAGACTTAAAAGTTCAGTACACATTGTTACATTTATGAAGTCCTGTTCCATAACAAGACTGAGATTAAACTGCTGCAAAAAAATAGATGCATTTGGCAGATAAAACTCCTATGAAATACAGAGTGAGCGCACATCAACAGCTGATGTACATAGTGAGTAAACAGATAATATGCTGACCAATTAAATATGTACAGCTGGGTGATGCAATATTCATGGCACTGAAAGCACTGCTGCAGAATAGATACCTTATAATTGTAATTATGGAACCAACAACCTGGGAGTCCAAATTCCAAATGAAAAAAGCTAGTGGCTCTTAAAGTGTCATCACCAGCTCTTTCAACTTGCCATCGTTATTTTTTAACCTAAACAATGTCTGCATTTTTCCTTCTCCTCTGTGTTAAGCCAGTGGGGGCAATACACTGTGGGAGGAGGTGAGAGAGGGCCTTCTCTGTTGAGGTAGCCCCATAATCCTATACCTTCCTTTTAGAGCAGGGCTTTCTAAACAGTGTGTCGCAATACATTAGTGTGTCACCTGAAATGTGTAGATATGTCGCCTACAATCTTGGAAATGTATGTTATTATATATAAATCATATATTTCTAGAAATATATGAAAAGTTTTCATGAGATATGTTGTGTCCCCATACATTTTGTCATTACAATTTATGTATATGTCTGTATCTCTTATTAGGGGTTAGTTTAACCTCCAGTTTGCTAGTAAAATTGAATTACTGCGTCACGAAATGATGCATGTCTTAAAAGCGTGTCACCAACATGAAAAATTTGGAAAGCTCTGCTTTAGAGGCTTCATTGGCACCAACCCAGTGCCAAATAAATCCATGGTTTCTTACCAATGCACTGAGGACCTAATTTGTTTCCACCCAAGTGTGAACATAGGTACTTTGTTTTTCAACTCCTTCAACTGATTTTAATGGTCTTCTTTCAAGTGTTAAATTGCTTAATATGCTTTTAATTTGCTTAAATTATCATGATATTTAAAATTGTTTTCAACTCTTTGAACTGATTATGTTGTATGCCATCATGAGACCATTGGAGATAGGGTACGATATAAATACTGTATTCAATCAATCAATCAATCAATCAATATCAGGGCTGTCTTTACTATTAAGATGAAAGAGGTAGACAATATCACAAAAAGATTACAAATTGTTAGTTGTGTGAAATGGTGTTGCATTTTTGCTTCCAAGGAAAGGAACTTGTAGAATTTTCTGAAGTAGGATAGTTTGATGGTTTGGGGGCCAATCAGAACCTATCCATTAATATTAATTATACTAATTTTATTTTTCATATTGAAGTAACTTAAATCAGAATGTGAATTCTGTTTTTCATTTTTTTCCTAATTAAAATTAATGTATGCTAATTAATTTCATGTAACTTTGAGGACAATACTGGGCGGACAGGCAGTTTCATAAGCTTCACTTTCTTCCCCAGCATGCTTTTCTCCCACCCTTGCCATCTTTTCCAGTGTTTTTCAGTGTGTGGTGGGTAAGCACAAGCAGCAAGTGTGATGGGATAGAGCAGAAAAGAACAGGATGAAGGGAGGAGCAGGAGGGGAGAACATCATAAGGAGGAAAGTTGTAAACTGTGAGTAAGAGAGAGACACAGTGGATGTACAAAGTTTAAAGGCAAAAGGAGAGAGGAAATGTGTGTGGACATGGATACAGAAAAAAAGATGGAAGGACTTGAAAAGGCTGAGGGGACACAATGATGGAGAAACCATACATATGAGTGTACGTCTGCTTCCAACTTCAGGTGTTAACTGCAGCTTCAGGTATTTTAAAAAGTGCTGAAGGATACTGGAATCTTTATTTTAGTACATTCTGTGATTGTTGGGGGTGGGTGGGAACAAATTTAAATGGAAAAATTAACTAACCTATCTTCTTCCAGATGTTATTCCTGGAACTGCTAATTTGCCTTTTTTTAACCTAACTTCTCTGACACAGTAAAAATATTTTGCACCTTCATAGTGTTAAGCATATTGTGTTCTTCAAAAAAAAAAATCCGTTTCAGTCCCAGGTTGTAACACAACAAATGAAAAAAAGTCAAGGAGAATGAATACTGCTGCATTGCATATGGCCAAGGATAATATTGTGAATTTTTTACTACCTTTTAGAAATTCAGGTGGTGCTCTAGGCTTTTTCATTTACTTTTCTGTAGATTCCCTTCATCACTTAGCCCCCCCCAACACATTTTGGCCCTAGTGGTGGTTGCATTTACATTCTATATTTATTGGCTTGTTGTTTGTGACTGTTAACAGCACTGTGTGACACTGCCTAGCTGTATTCTTTTATGTCGAGTAGATGGAGTGACTGCCAACAGTATTACAATATGCATAAGCATTACATTAGGGCATATGTATCAACACTGAAGGAGCTGTGATCCCAGTAGAGGAGAGATAAGAGACAAGACCAGTTCTCCTCTCCCACTCCAACCATAATTCATTTTAAAGGGACAACATTTCTGAACCTGCCTGTCTGAAATATGTTTCACTCAGAATGGGATATTATTCCAGCACACTTCTTCTATCAGTTCTAACCCTCAATGTGAGGAGTTATAGAATGCTCCCTTTTTAAAATGCCTCAGTTGTGAAAGGCTTTCATGATAACAGTAACCGCTATATATGTGCATCTGAAATATAGTAGTCTTCTTTCTCTCAGAAAGGACTAGTCATATGATTCTGCCATGAAATAACATTTTTTAAACTCTACAATTTCATCTGCTTCAGGGAATGCTTTTTAAAAAGCTGCAGGTATTTGTTGATTTCCCCATTAAAGGGTTGGGTACAAATCCCAAACTATAGACTGTATGAATCTGATGCAATATAGATGTTATTTGAAGTGGTATAAAGTGAACTAGCCTCCTGTCTTGAACCAGCAAAGAGACATTCAAATAACATTTTTCTGTGCACTTTTTTAAAGCACATTTCCTCTTTTTGTATGTATTGGAAATATAAGAACTGGTGCATCTCTATGCACTATGCTTTCCTTCTAGACATTCTAGATATCTGTTGAGACAAAAATGAATGATGCAAGTCTTTAGAACAACTCAGACATCAATGGCCAAGACAAAGTCTACATGATTAATATGAACTGCAGCAAGACAAACAAGAGTGGTCCAAACTATTAAAAAAACAATTTTTTCCTTTTTCAGAGTCTGCAAAATAAAGGTCTTAACATCTTTCAAACATTGTCCAGAGAACTCCTATATTTAATAATCTGAGAAATACTAGATTGTGCTGTACATCTTATTTAAATCATGTTTTGAAAAATAACTTTCTGGAACTTAATAAAACATCTGACCTGAACCTTTAAATCTTTTTTTTAAATAAATAATACTAGTAAATATATTTTCAAACTTGCTGACCCAAATATTCCAACAGTTATCACAATCTCTATCCTCCTTAATGTGTTTTAATGGAGCTGTCTTTTAAAAGTAGAATCAGTGATGCTGCTTCACTGTGAACATGTCATAACTTATTTGGTAAATAATGCAGAACTTTGTAATTGCCTATAGTATGGTGACCTAGTAAGGAAAAGGAAATAAAATAATCCTAGTTCTTCAATCAATCAAAGCTGATTGAAAATTTTAGTAAAATTTACACATGGTAACATTTCATCCATGGACTGTTTCCAAACAGTCTTTATTTTATGTGCTGCAGAATGTACGTGATGAATCAAGATTTCATGATTTATTTGCTGCTTCACTGCATAGTGCGAGATTTATTAAGTAATAAGTCTCTTCATGGTAACATACTGACTTGCAGACCATTTTTAATTCCGTAAAATGGTAGCACTTTGCTGGTGACGATACCTCAGGTGTCACTGGGTTCATCAAAGGTAAGCCGTTAGGCGTATAGAACTTTAACAAATAATGTTTCAAACATTCTGCAAATTTAGGAGTCCATTAAACTCGGAAGGTTAATCTTGGTCTCATACTTTGTGAGGCTGTCATGTGATAATGAAAAATGCATGTTGTTTCTGTACCTAGCCATGGATTGTTCCTGAGATTATAATCAAAATTACAGCAAGGGATTGTAATTTAAAAGAGGAAGATCTTCAAATGGCTATAAACAGAGGATGAATTACAATATAGTATAAAAAGAAAATACAATTTTTTTTAGCATTTTGGTTGCCTCTGGTGTGCCTAAGGAGTTTTAACTGTAAAAATAAAGGCAATAGATAAAGATCAAAGAGTTTTGCTTCCATGTCCAAAGTCACTGCATACAGTTCTTGCAATAAATAGTGCAGCCTGAATCTTATATCAGGTACAGCCATATCTGTAATGCTTTTGAGTGTGATCATGTGTATTACCAAATCAAAGGTGGATCAGTTTTGGCTCTTGCTGCAAGCTGTACCACAAATTTTTGTGCTGTTCTCAATAGCAAATCATCTGAAAATCTTCTAGGATAATGCTTTGCAGATCTTCTGAAGGAGGGTGAATGCTCTTTTTCAGAGTTATCACAGAGAAACAGCATCTCTGAGGAGCTATGATCTCCGTAAAATCAGTATCTTTCAGAACTTTACTTATAATTATAATTTTCTCTTTTGTCTCTTATTATTTTCTTTCATTTGTGATGGTGGTCATGTTAGGTGATGACTTGGTTTCTACCTTCTGAATAGCTGGACTTCTCTGATGTAGGGGGACCTTATCAAGTATAACCGCCTGTCAGTGGAGGATCTCCAACTAAAGCATTCCCAGCAGGTAGCTGTCCAAGCTCTTTTTGAAGAGGTCCAGTGAAGGAAATTCCACCATCTATATAGGCAATTAGTTCCATTGCCTAACTACTCCTATTGCCAGGAAGTTCCTTCTATTGTTCAATTGAAATCTATTCTCCTGTAACTTCAAACTATTAGACCTTGTTCTGTCCTCTCAGGCAGCAAAGAACAGGTCTGCTCCCTCTTCTCTGAATATCTCTTGAGGTATTTAAAGAATGCAATCCTGTCACTCTGCAGTCTTCTTTTTACCAAGCTAAATATTCCCAGCTCCTTCAACTTTTCCTCATTTTTTGTTTTCCATACCTCTTGTGATCCTTCTTGCCCTTCTCTGAACCTGCTCCAACTTGTCTCTAGCCTTCTTAAAAAGAGAGGGCCCAGAACTGAATGTAGTACTCCAGATGAGGCTTCATCAGTACAGAATTAAAGTGAGACCATTGCTTTCTTCTACAAGAAGCTCCCACCTTATGATGCCCCATTATCTGATTACTCACTTATTTGATGCTTCCAATTTACAGACAAGTTCCATGAATTAGACAGAGGTTTTGCTCTTTCATCAGTTTTTCTTGCCTACAGAGGCTTGCATAGAAGCACTTGCATGTGTGCTACTTGAAAAGCAAGCTAAGAGTGGGGGGAAAGGCACTAAACTGACTGAGAGACTTTGCAAGCAGCTTGTGGGTGGTCAGTTACAAGCAATCATAGAATCATAGAATCAGAGAGTTGGAAGAGACCCAGGGGCCATCGAGTCCAACCCCATGCTATGTAGGAACACCCATCAAAGCATTCCCAACAGATGGCCATCCAGCCTCTGCTTAAAAACCTCCAAAGAAGGAAACTCCATCACACTCCAAGGCAGCATATTCCACTGCCGGACAGCTCTGACCATCAGGAAGTTCTTCCTGAGGTTCAAGTGGAATCTCCTTTCTTGCAGCTTGAATCCATTGCTCCTTGTCCTAGTCTCTGCAGTGGTGGAGAACAAGCCTGCTCCCTCCTCAACATGACATCCCTTCAAATATTTAAACATGGCTATCATGTCCCCTCTTAATCTTCTCTTCTGCAGACTAAACATGCCCAGCTCCCTAAGGCATTCTTCATAGAGCATGGCATGACCCTTCACCATTTTGGTCACCCTCCTCTGGACACATTCCAGCTTCTCAACATCCTTCTTGAATTGAGGTGCCCAGAACTGGACACAGTATTCCAAATGAGGCCTAACCAATGCAGAATAGAATGGTACCATTACCTCCCTTGATCTAGACACCGTACTCCTATTGATGCAACCAAGAATCACATTGGCTTTCTTGGCTGCCTCCGTAAGTCCTTCATGCTGCCTACACTACAGTATATGGGTTCCACTTTTCAACCAATTCCATTTTCTGACAGTGCTCTGGTTTCTAACCTTTCAGATAAGGGGAGAAGCCTGTACTTGGGGAAGCCTGTACTTGGAAACTGTGCTTCTATTAATGCAAGCTAAAACAGCATTAACCTTCTTTGCAACTGTAAGCAACTGTTAGCCCCAGCTGTAAAAGCAGAGAGGAGGGAGATGGCTGGTCTGCCTTATGCAACCAAGGTCATGGCTGGTCTGCCTTATGCAACCAAGCTGAAAACACAAATGTTGATGGGTGAGATTTAGATACCATTCTGAAACAATACTGTAGGCATGCTGAATGAATGCAGTGCATGCAAATGTGCTACAATACTGAATTAAGTGGAAAGGTATCTGAACTGTATTTTTTAAAAAATTATACACTGGAAAAGTTGAAAGGCAATCAAATACTGCAATGTATGTAAATGCCTCAGAAATCATCAATAGATGAAATATTTAAATACTAGGCAAGCTAATGCTCCCATGATTTTCCCATGTTAACATACTACAAATTTTGTGTGCCTTATACATCTGAGTTGTGCTCTTTGTAGGAAAAAATATGCCTAGACTATGAAATGTCTATAGAAGTGATGTGCCTGAACTATGGGCCTTTCTGCACTACACTGTTATACTGCTATTATTCCATCTTCAACATCCTGTGGAATTGTAGTTTACTGAGGCCAAAGGTCTTTCTGGCTGAGAATTCTAAATATCCTTCCCTAAACTGCAAACCCCAGGCTTCTACAGGATGTTGAAAGTGGAATAATAGCACTATAACAGTGTAGTGCAGAAAAGCTTTATGTATTATCTGAGAAAGAGAATGTGCCTTAGATTAAGATGTCTGTGTGACACGGTCTTCCACAAAGGTTGTAACTACATAGCTAATGGTTTTACTTAATAAATATATAAAAGATTATAATGCTGTATTTTATCCCCATGTTAGATAAATTTTCTGAAAGTCTGTAGTTTAAGAGATTCTTAAGGGAAATATTGATATTGATCTGCCTACCAATAAGCCACCTTGAGTCCCAATTTTGCAAGAAAGATGGGATAGAAATAAATATAATAATAATACTGACTTTTAACACTAAGAACTCTAGCTGGATACAGATTGACAAACATGAGGCAAAGAACCTCCAGTCTCTCAACTAAGAAATAGGGGTGGGGAAAACATGCCAATTTTAAACTGCCTTATCATGATCTTTAATAATGCAATCCAAAAGTCTGTTCATGGAAAGAGAAGCTCTATCTAAAGGATTAAATTACAGAATGTTATTTCTCAAATGACTCAGTTGTGCAAGTTGTAGTAAGATACAACAAAGGATGCCATATTTATGACATGGTAGAAAGGGTTTTTAATGTGCTATGTCCTATGCTAATGCTTTTGACTGTAATCACAAATACAAATCAAGTACTACAACTATAATATTTATCTAGCTTTGAACCTTTAAGATATGAATCCTGACAGTAGAATGAGAGGGCGGGAAAAAATGTCCAGTAAAGAGCAGAAACAAATAATGAAGGGAAGAGAACCAACCAAGGGTTATATAATAAAGGCACTCTATCTGTTCAGTGATTCTAGACAGTCAGTGGGTCAAGAAAGTGACCATTTATTTGTTTCTGTTATTAATGTTTCTGTTGAGGCAATTTCTATAAAAATTGTTATTATCTATTTTGTTCTTATTATCTGTTAATTATGCTATCAGCAAAATGCTGAGTGTTTCTAAACATACCTGCAGCCACTGGTAATCAGACACCAAGCTCTCTTTTATATGTTCTAACACTCAGTGTGTTAACATCTATTGAATTTGTTCCTTAGTTATACTCATAAATTACCAAGCTATAACTTCAGTAGATGTAGACGGAAAAAATAGTCTTTTTTTTCTCTTTTTAATGTGTGGTGGACATGTAAAATGGCCAGTATATTTTGGAAGGAAAACTATAATCAAATTAGAGCAATAACAGGTTTACAATTTCCCAGGTCTCCAGGGTTATTTTTATTAAATATACTGAAAGGAATTAATGGTAATGATCAAAAAAGTTATGGAAGGCTTCTTTTATATATAGTAATAGCAGTAAAGACTATTGTACAGTAGTAAATGGAAAATCAAAGAAATCCCAACATCCGAAGAATGGTTAGTCAAACTTTTTGACATGTACCAAATGGATATGCTAACCATGCTTATGCAAAATCAAAGTTTAGACATGTTGAATCAAGAATGGAATGCTCTAAAAAGTATGTCGAAAGAGAGATGGGGAGAAATATCTCTTTTAGAACTGTAAATCATAAAATAAGAGTTATAAATTTATTGTATACATTGTTATTTTTTCTTTTCATAATCTTATTTCACTCACATTATTTCTTTCTCTTTCTCCATTTTTTTCCTTCTTTTTTTCTCTTTTTCTTCTTTTCCTTTCTCTTTCCTTTCTCTTTTTTCCCTTTCTTTTATTATTTTCCCCCTTCTTTTTACTTCTTATATTACTTATATTTGTATCTCTTTTGTATTCCTTCTTTTTGTTGTTGTTAAATTTAAGTTTAATTAGATTCTTATATTAAACTTTCATAACAATACTCTAAGATAAGAAATAGTGAATATATAGAATAGGTCTGGGTTGGGGTATAATAATTCTCAGGGTAAAATAACGATTGTTCTTCTAGGTTATATTAGTTATAGACAAATTCAAAATTATCTAATTATTTATCTATTTCATTTATATCTTTTTTCAGAGTATAATTGAATATTGAACAATACTGTAATGCTGGATTTATACTGTTGGTTGATATTTCTTATGGGCTGCAACATATACATATGGATCTATTGTATACTGATTTGTGTTTATTGTGCTGATTCATAATGATGGTTGAACTTAATAAATAAACATATTTTTAAAAAAGGGAAAAATAGTCTTAACTTCAGTCATTATCACAGCTTTGATTTCAGAAGTGTGTGTAGCATTTGTCCATATGAAGTTAATAAGCATTAGTCACTAGGAGAAAGATCTTTGACTAAAATTCTTTAATAGATTGTCAGTTTCTAATCATGAAGACTTGGCAAGAAAATACCTTGTCATCTGACAAGCCAGCCCTTTTGTAAGTAGCTTAATGTGTCCATTATGGCAAATTCTTACGATAAATGGTAGACAGATTGAAACAAACAAATGTTAAATGCATATTTAGGGTAGAGGAATATTTGGTAACCTTATGTAAATAGATAGATGTATCTGTATACATTTCTACATATTATCAGACTTTTAAGTCACAGTAGCTCACTTTGACATTTGCTAGTAATCAAGTAGATTTATTTAATTTTAATGTTTTAGAATTGCCATTTATCTCTGTAAGAAACAAACAGAGAAATCCTTTTTGTCATTAGAATTATTACAGTGATCCAAATCCACAAATATTAGTAGAGGAAAACAGTACCTATTATTTCCTTTTATTTTTCTGCTTGTGCAAACAACAGTGTATTTATTCTCATGATCTATTGCAAAATTGGTTCTGCTACTGAATGTTCAATTGGAAACTGCATTATATTCCCTCTTTCTACTTATTTTGGAACCAAGTAGAATATTTCACAAGTGTAATCAATGTTTCACAATTCTAAGTTGAACAAATAGAATGACAGCAATGGATGCTGGCCAGTATGATAGGAATGAAAGGGATATCCAAAAATATGCAAAAAATAAAGTTTGAAAAACAGTGTTTCTTGAATGTTAAAGAAACCCTGACAAAATGAATCCTGGATTGACAAGCGGCTTCACAGAAACCTATTCTGTTAAAAATTTGCTCTTGGGTTTTTATTTTTGTTTTGTTTTGCAAAACTACATTAAAAAATTTGTACAGAGTTTACTATTACTGAATTTTCTGCACAGGAAATGCTTTTTTTCTGTGCAAAAATAGTGCAAACTTTATACAAAATAAGCCCTGTGCTGCAAATAGTTTTCAAAAACTGCAGTTTTTCAGAATTTCTTGCAGTGAGAAGAAAGTTGCTAGAATTACTCACAGCTTCCTTCAAGAATGAAATTAGTGCAATGTTACATCCTTATAATATCAAGGAAACAATATTTTACAACATTACAACTAGAAAGTGCATACTGTATAAGTCATTTTCCTACTTGAGAAAACCTCTTCAGATGTTAATCTGGAGCATCCTGAAGAGCAGATGGTATCAGAGTAGTGATCTTTACAAAGATTAAGGAGCTACTACAGGCTTGTGGGATATGGAAGTAAAACTCTACTCTCAAGATGTAGATAGTGTCCAGGCTAAAGCAGAGGAGAAGTTGAGTGACCACCTAGTTCTAAGGAGAACAGGAAAGGTTAGTTCTCCACAGATGTAGACATGCCTACCTGACAAATAAGGATGACTTCTTAGTAAAATTATAATTGTCAGTAAAATACTCCTCATGAGTACATTGTACCTTCAGTGTGATGGTCTGTAGCAGTAACCGGAGGGTGGGGAGCTCTGACAAGGTAACCTCAAATTCCTTCTATTTTCATGTGCTGGTCTATGACTGTACTAAAGATTCTATTCTATTCTATTTTCAGTAGAAAGTGCTAGAATAACAAACTTGTCTCATTTTCTAGGTGCTAGTCCTGTCTCCTGGCTCTCTATGTTCACTGGATTTAATTTGTGTTTGGACTATTTTTGCCTTTGCTATTGATATTGACCCTGTTTTTGGACTCTGCACAGCCTTCAGACCTTGCTTGTGACACTTGCTGGTGCTAATACCTTGAACTCTTCCTAGAATCTATAGGCATCTATAGGATTTTGCCTTTCAGAATTTACTTACACAACACTTCAGTTTTTACAAAATGAATGTGTACAGCATATACTATACCAGCAGATGGTTGCTGTTGTCTGCAGTGGCAGCTCATCTGTTGGGAAAAGAGATTGACCAGCAGTACTGGTCAGAGAAAATCCACATGCACAACCTCAGCTTGATCATACAATGTACTGATATCTTCAGTTCTGTTTTGTTGTCCATCACACAATACTGTTCAACTTAGACTTGCTTGTTTTTTTCCTAATCTTAGATCTCAACTACAGTCATGCCTCCACATTCGCTAGGGTTAGGGGCACAGGACCCACGTGAAAGTGGAAAAACCATGAACAACTCTAGGCCTTCCCAAATAATATTTAACACACACACAAAGTATGATCACTATATTCAAACCACCATGGATTCCTCTGAGGCATCAGGGTTCCTTCACAAGGCAAAAGTGAGTGGCTAGTGGGGCTTATTGTCACCTCCACTGCTGCCCCACACCATTTTTAATAGGGATTTACAAGCCTCCTTCACAGTTTCTCAGTCCCACGAGGCATGCAGTCCCTATTAAAAATGGCATTGGGAGGCAGCAGAGGTGACAGCAAATAATCCATGAAAAATCAAATCCGCAAAAGTGAAACCCACAGATGAGGAGGCCTGACTAATTCTGACCAAATTCTAGGATAAATTTGTTGCTTCCACTAAAATCAGAGTGGAAGTGCACACATTGAAAAATATAAAATGTATATTTTTCATTAATTTTATCAGCAAGAACCCATGCTGACAGGGAGTTACAGGATCCATTGATTCAAAGTTTACACCACTAATCCAAACTTATCTCTCTGAAGGGACCAGGATATAAGAATTTTGAAGACAGGCTAGCATCAAAAAATCAAGAAACTAATAAGTAAGCTAGGAAAGACCTGAGCTATACTGGGCAACAGACTATTCCTGACATAGAATCATTTGTAGCGTGGTCCTGTCATAATGAATCAATGGGATCTACAAGGAGAGAGCTATTTTTGTTTCCATTCAAGTCAGTCAATACAAGGGGATAAAGCATGCAGAGTGGAAGATTCTAAGATCAAGTCTCATCTGGCATTGACAATTGCTCCATATCAAAAATATCTTGTCTTTGAAAAGCTAGCATCTCAGGGAGAGCTGTTTTTTGCCTAAACATCACCTTTTCCTTTTCAGAATATAGGAAGTTCCACTGTGTTTTCCTTTTCAGAATATAGAAAGTTCCACTGTGGAAGAGCATTCAGTTCTGAAATCTAAGGTAGTATAGGTGAGGAAGAAAGGTTTGTGTTGCATGTTTCTGAAGGTGTAATTCTATCCTCAGGGAGACAGTATTCCTGACTGTTCTATTGTCTGTTCTTCAAGCCTTTATGTTTCCTACTAACACATTTTTCTTAGCAGTTGGAAATTCAAATTTCCATTGACAAGAGATTATATCAAATTGGTATTTCATACCACTCAGTGAAATCAAGAAGCAAACCAGGAAACTATTGCTTATGTATTTAAAATAAGTGGACATTTTCATGATTTACTATAGAATGCAGTATTGGACAGAAAGAGAATCAAATCCTTTGAAGTGTGGTGCTGAAAGAGAGTTCTACAGATATAACGGACTGCCAAAAAGGCATATAAATGGGTTCAAGAGCAAATCAATCCTGGATTTTTCTCAGAAGCCAAAATGACCAAACTTAGGTTTTTCTTCTTTGAACATATTGTAAGAAGACATTAGAAAAAAATGATAATGCTTGGTAAATTTGAAGGCAGTGGGAAAAGAGGAAGAATACATTATGGTGGATAGAATCGCTCAAGAAAGCCATGGCCCTGAGGTTGCAAGACCTTAACAGGACTGTTGAGAACAAGGTATGTTGGAGATCTCTTATTCATAGAGTTGCCAAATACTATCAACAGTATTTGATAGCTTCGATTGAGGCTATTTGAAAGATCATAGTCTCTCATACAGTTGTGCTCAGGTTATGTATGAGATCTTCAGAAGAGAAGCTGCTCAGTGGTTCCTTCTAGTACTTCCTTCCTATGGAAGATAGACTGGCAATCCTGTTGTCCTTCTGTCAGCCGGTGAAGACCGCTTTTTTTCTGACAGTCTTTTGGCAACTTACTGTATTTAAGAAATGGATGAGATCTGCTGTTTTTATCTGTTTATTTTTTTTAATGGGTGGTCTAAATTATTTGTAATATTATAGATCTGTTAAATGCTTTTTAACTATAGTCTTATTTTTTTATTTATATTGTATTTGTTGTTTTAATTTTATAAGTCATCTTGAGTCCCACTTCTGAGGGAAAAAGACAAAGAATTAAATAAATAAATGATAGGCACCCAATTAAAGTTTGGACAATCCTGAGGACTGACATTTTGGGCTTACTCCAGAAATGTGTGTGTGCTCTCAGAAATGTAGGGCTCATTCACATTTCCCCAATTGAACTGTTGCCTACTTTAAGTTCCTTCATTGAAATTAATAAGGAAAACATTTCATGCAGATGCTCCAACACAAAGGATCAAATAATTGGAGGCAGCAATGGTATTGTGTGGCCTTTGCAGTTGTGGGGTTGTGGAGCTGTAAGCCAGTCCTTTGTGCTATAGGTGAATGGGAAACCACTTTCATGACGCAAGCAAGCAAAGACTAGGATCACTGGTGTAACCAGGAGCTATGCCAGCATAATGTCCCAACAGGATTCCAGCTAACATTTCATTATTTTGAGTTTCTTCAGCAAGAACATTTTTCTAACCACAAGCAAAAGAACCTTATTACTTTACTTGCAGACTTTTCAAAACAACAAATGTAATAAATAGCTTTGTGGCAGTCCCCCGAAATAGCATTTTTCTCAGCTGAAGAGTGTGAATGACCCTAGACTCAGTTTATTGCTATATATGAAGTAACGTTATATTTACTGTCAGACTTCATATATATTGTAATCCAGTTATAGAAATCAAGGTTGAGGCATTTTGTATTAAAAATAACAGTATTTTCTGGAAGCAGTGAAAGTACATATTTCTGTTGATAAGCTCAGTTGCTAAATTGGAGTGCACAAAGTTGTAGCACACATTTTATAATTAACAGTGTTTGGTAATATTTATTTATAATTTGCCTTTTGTCTTCACCTGTCTGTGCACATTATGTAGCATGCAAACATGTCCTCTCTCTTTACTAAGTAAACATTTCAGTCTTCCATTATCAGTAGTTTAGAAATGATCCTCTGAAAACAGAAATAAGTCTTTATCGCAGTATACATGAGATGAAATGTGTATTCTACATTTTCCAGCTGATTCCTTTCAAGTCTTATGGAATCTTTCTGACAGATGCATTAAAAATAGCCTTGAGAAAAAAAATTCTTTTAGTACTGTGGTTTGGAAAAATTATTGTTGAAGAAGACAGGAAACAAATAACCACGCTGAAAATGAAGTCTATTGAGAATAAAGGAATAAATGAATTTTTGGCTTGTCTCAGTGGGTGAGGCAACCCTAGGGAGGGATCGGATTCCTAGAGGTTACAAATGCCTGTTGCTTTATTTAGGGAAAAAATCTCCAAAAATCATTTGAAAGCATTTTCCAGTGAGGATGATGTTGACAAACAGCAAGGAATTGTTCACAATAAGGCACACATTAATATAAGCCACATTGGATCCTGTCTCAGGAGGACGGTGGGATATAAATAAAATAAAAAGATTAAAAAATAAGAAGTACCTAAGTAGTCTAAACCAAGAACATGGATAGGGAACATATCATCCTCCACATGTTGCTGAAAGACCCACAAGCCCTCATCATCAGATACGCTGGCTCAAACTGATGGATATAGCAGTCCAATAACATCTGGTAGGATACATGCTCCCCAGTCTGGACGACAGTATCAGCTAAAATACATGTGGTCCTATAATTTATCACAAAAAGGTCATGAAATCATCATAATTTTCATCCTTATTTAAGAAGTACTTAGGACTCTTCAGGTTGATGTTGATAATTTTACTTATGATTTCAATGAAACAAGAATTTGAGGAGTAGCACCAACAATCTTTAAAAATTATTTCACATCACATTCTATCAGAATTTTTCTTTTTTTAATTTTATTTAAATAATAATAATAAAATAAGTCACATGAACATAGGAACAATAAAGAATGAAAAACCATACCAGACATACAAACCAATCAAAGAGATAATACAATTCATCTATACATACAGTGTAAATCACAACACAACAAATAGCAATACAAATAACCTAACAATATTTAACAATTAACATCTCTAGCTAAAGAAAAAAACAACAAAAAAGACTTCCTCCACTGATGAAATTTCAGCATTTCTTAGTTATAAAATAGTGGCCCTTTCTGCACCAGGCAATTACAACGGGACAGTGTATCCTCTCACAGAGGTCGTCTTCACCTTGGAGCGGACTAGGAGCGGACTACTTACTGGAGATCCGCACCTCAATCTGCTCCAAAACAACCCCAAGTGGTCCTCCAGCATGTTTTTTAAAGACCACAAAAAACAGGTCTTTATTTTCCTGGAACGTGCCATTGCGTTCCTGCTCCTTTGTGCAGATTTGCAGGTTCGCATCAATGCAAGCCTGTGATCTGTGGAGGGCGGGCTTTAGGCATGGCGAGCTTCAGCGGTTGGTCGGGACCCACTACCAACCAGAAGCCGCCGTTTTGGAAGCTGGAAGCTGCCATTTTGGAAGCCAGTGCAGTGCGGATCTACAGACCTCACACTGCTCCAATTCATCCTGGACCAAGGAGGAGCCCTGCGGAAGGGCTTCAGGGGTGGTCCACATTGCTTCAGACCCCAGAAGAAGCAGTAGGTAATGGCATGGAGCGATTCCCTCATCTTGTGCAGAAAGGGCCAGTATCATTCTATCCATAAGTAATAAGAGATAGTAATAATAATAATTTTTAAAAAAGTTTCAGAATACTAACACTAAACAGAACAGTGTCAGTATCATTATCACCATTACCAAAATTTCTTTTTTATATAATTACATAATTTAACCTCTGATTCCTTTATTTACATTCCTTTATCACAAGTACTATTAAAAGACAGAAGGGAAAAAGAGCTTGTTTCTCTTCTTCCCCCAAAATACACTCCTTTAGAGATATGTTTTTAACAACAACAAAAATTATAGACTATTCAACCACATATTGAATATATAGCCTCATGTCTGTTTTCTTAATTAACGCCTTGAATAACAGAAAAGAGTTAACATTTAAATCCACAAACATTTCCAACTTTAGTTTAAAGAAATTCTATAAAAGTTTGCCACATCTTACGAAATGTTCTATCCGCTTTATTTTCCAACATATATGTAAATTTGTCTGTTTCTGTAGTCTCCATCATCTTTTCCAGCCATTCCTTCTTGGTCAGGACAGTATTCTTCCTCCAGTGTCTAGTAAAAACTATTCAATGTCTGGTGAGAACACCCAGTAGAAAAAATTCTGGTTCTAAATCAATTTTTATCCTTAACATTCTTTGAATTTTAGATCAGATCATGAACCAGATTTTTTTTTACTCTATTACATCTCTACCACAAATGAAAAAGAGTACCAATTTCTTTATCAAACTTCCAGCATCTCTTATTAGCATTTTTGGACATTGTAGCAATCCTTTCAGGGGAAAGATACCACCCATACATCATTTTCATTGCATTCTCTTGTAAGTTGCAAGATCTTGAATATATGATTGTGTGTTTCCATATTTTTTCCCATTATGGTTTAAATCTCTAGCCCATTTAACCATATAGTCTTTGACTTCTGTCTTTGGGGTTACTTTTCACTTTCATTTCCAAATCTCTAATCTTCTCTTTTAAGTCATCAATATTTTTCCTTTACTTCTTTTTCATTTCAGCTGATTTTTCTATAAAAATTTGTCTCTTTGCTGCCTTAGCGGTATCCCATACTGTTGCTATGTTAACTTCATTGTCAAAGTTAATCTTAAAAAATTCTTCCATTTCTTTTCTACAAAATTCCATAGTCTCCTCTTGCAGTAATAATACTTGTTAAGTCTCTAATTTCTTCATTTAGTATATGATCTAAATAAGAGCTTTACCAGGTTGTGGTCACTGGAGGATTTTGTTAAAATCTCCATTGGGAACAAATCATTAATAAACAACTTAGATAGCCAAATCAAATCTATCCTCAACCAAGATTGGTGAGGACTGGAGTAAAAAGTGAAGTCTTTTATAATGGATTGCTTAAACCTGCAAGCACCCACCAATTGTAACTCTTTAATTAGGTGGGGGGAAATCCCTTGTTGTCTCTTTGTTGGTACATGTACATTCCTATCTAAGGTCCTTTCTGCACCTTACCGTCTTCTGGCACTGGGGTTCGGGGATTGCACGAGCAGCCTCCGGTGAGAGGCTCTCACATCCGGGGTCCTTCGGCTCCGCACGAGCTGCCTGCTTGCGTGGGAGCCCTGCCTCTTCCTTCCGCAGCGCAGCCTGGGAGTTTGCCAGGCTGCGCTGGGACAGGAAGCATGATAAGCATGGCTCCAGAGGCTGCACATGCCAGATAAGTGTGTGCAGAGCCCGGGAGCAATGCATGATCACGCACCATTTTCAGCTTCTACCCGAAAATGAAAAGGTGCACAATTGGCGCCTGCCAGCCCCTGGAGCATTGCGCAATTGTGAGTGCATCGTGCGGATCACTCCTCACAGTCACGCAATGCTCCAGGCCCTCTTTCGCATGGAAAATGCTGTGCAAAAAGGGCCTAAATTAGGCTCCACCACTCTGTGGAAGTTACCACATATGCAAACATTTTCATATTGATATTTCTCAATGGATTTTCTAAGATCTTTGTCAAACTTCTTATTTTCAGTACATGAGACATAGATTCCAACTATAAATAGTGTTCTTCCATCTGTAGTAATTTCAACACCTATGAATCTTCCTTTTTCATCACTGAAAATTAATGTAAGAGATAAGAAGGGTTTGACATATATAATGACTCTTCTTCTTTTAACAGTTGCAGCGGATGTAATGTTTCTCCCACATTCTATCAGAATTTTTCAAAAACAGCCATAATTTGCTGATTGGTTCCAAACATGAATGAAAATTACACTCAACCAAAGCATAAATATCCAGTTTGATATAAAACTTGGTTCATTAGTTTGCATTGTAGAGTAAAAAAATACACAAATCCAAAATGTTAGTTTGAAAATCTTAACTATGATCTTTGTTTTTATCTCACTAGATAGGTTTGGTGACTCCAAGATCAATCTTTCAGATTTGTACAGCACAGCAAATAGGCAAACACTTTATATGACACTATAGGTTACTTCCACTAGGTCCTGTTTTGCCTGCCTGAATCAGCACTATCTCCTCTCCCATGTAGCTCCCCCAAATACTCTAATAACCTAGGCTAGAAAACGCTCTGGAGCAAGTTTTTGGTGCAAGGGAGAGGGGAAGAATATCCCAATTCTATCAACACTGGCTATTTAAAAAAAACAACCAGTGGGTCTCAGCTAAAAGCTATTTTCCTAAACACAGTAATGCAGAGTAAGTCCCATTTAACAAAGTGGAATGTGCTTCTGAATAAATATGCATAAGGATATGTTATACAGTGTTCCTGTAAATAATAGCCACATAGTCTGGTGGTTGAGGTGGGAAGGAAAAAAGAGTCAATATGAGAATTTTTCAGGCCACCAA
Organism: Ctenosaura bakeri; assembly: GCA_948474755.1. Lineage (NCBI taxonomy): Eukaryota > Metazoa > Chordata > Lepidosauria > Squamata > Iguanidae > Ctenosaura > Ctenosaura bakeri. The sequence continues at coordinate 2,139,526 of CAOLHI010000350.1, read as the reverse complement.
TAAATCATCATCATCATCATCATCACCATCTAAACTAGTGCTACGCACAGTAGGTCCTTGGTCTGATGTTGGTCCACAAGCCCCAAGTTACCAGATATGGCAATTTCCAAGAAATTAAAAAACAATTTTAGCCAGTGAACACTAATAATGTACTGATCCCTGGTACATTAGAAGAAACAACTACCAGTCCTCCATAACAGAAAACCGGGAAAGAATTAATCCAATAGTTTCACTTCTATGTTTGTACACTTTTAGATGTATTGCCTTGTACAACATTTGCAAGGCTTTATAAGGGAAATATCATAGAAATCCATCTGTGTGAAAAAAAATCCTTTTCAATACATTTAAAAAAAATACTATAGAATTACACATAAAATATTTTAAGTGGCCTATTTGGCCATTTCGTGTGTGAGCTGATGAGATTAAATGTTATATTTTCATATACTGGGATGGCTGAAAATATATTCACAAATAGTAGAGCCATCTGTGGCTCCTATGTGTGCTGATAAATGCCTGCCTAACCTATACATCTGTGAAAGATCCGAGATTGCAGTATTCCATTCCTTTAAAGCCTTTTCTGAACTTCCCACCTCTTGGAGAAGGTGGAGCAGGAAGAATCACTAACCATATCTCATTCCCTTCCGTGACAAGGTAATTGGTTTGATGGATAATGGGAATGCAGTGTATATAATGTGACTTTGGCAAGACGTTTGACAATTCCAGATGGCATTCTCAAAAGTAATTGGAGAACTGGGAGTTGGCAGATGGCTACAGCAAAGTAACAAGTTCTAGAGGGGTAGTCATGTTAGCCTGTTGCAGCAAAAACAACAAAGAGTTTGGTGGCATCTCAAAGTCTAGCAGATTTATTGCAATATAAGCAAGAGCTTGCTTCATCATATGCAAACAGTATTACTTTCTATTGGCAAATAGGCATAGGGAGGTATATGCATATATAGCTACAGAAGCAAACAATTTTTTAAAGAAGCCAAAAGGCCATGGAATGGAACAATGGCTATTGATATGTGAAGTTTCTATTTCAAGGCAAAAGCCATGATAAAAGTACAATTCCTAATTCACTTACCTATCTTTCTCAATATATTTAATATAATAAACCAACAGATGTTGTACAATCAAATTTCAACTGTGTAGAATCATTTATTTTTTTAAAAAAAATCTACTTCAGCAGTTTCATAGTGGATCCTCTCTTTAAAATCTTTTTACACCTGGTAACTTGAAGTCACTATCAGACAGTTTGATTACCTGAATACACTGTTTTATGTTGTATATATTGTTTATGTTGTATATGACATGGTTGGCAGTCATGAGAGATAAGCTGTCAGAGGATGGGTAGCAGAATTGTTCCTCGTCAATGATGAGGACTGGTAATTTTGGTTCCTAAGTACATATGTGGATGCAGTTGTTGGATCTCAGTTTATTGAGGAGGAACACAAAAAGTGCCAGAAAGAGAAGTGGCCTCTGTTTGCACTGATATCCCTCTAGAACATCTTCACTGATAACATCCAAGACAAACAACCTTTCTGCACTACACTGTTCTAGTGCTATTATTCCACTTTCAACATCCTGTGGAATCCTGGGGTTTGCAATTTAGGGAGGGGCATTTAGACTTCTCAGCCAGAGAGTTCTTTGGCCTCAGTAAACTGAAAACCTCAGAATTCCACAGGATGTTGAAAGTGGAATAATAGCACTAGCTAATAGCCATTTACTTAAACTGGCCAAGACTAGACTGGCAACGGTCACCCGGAGGACCTTCTCATCGGCCGCCCCTAGACTGTGGAATGACCTGCCAGAAGAGATTTGAAGCAAAATATGCTGTCCAAATTTTTTTAAAAAATAGTAAAGACTTATCCCTTCCAGCAGGTCTACTCAGTCTATTTTTAATTGTACTTTTAATTGTACTTTTAATTATGATATATTTTAATTACAAATATTTGTATTTAAATGTTTGTATTTTAAGTGTTTCAGTGTATTTTAACTATGATTTCTTAGTTCTATCTGTGTTCTACCTTAGTTCTCTCTATCTAGTTCTATCTATGCTGTACCCAGCCTTGAAACCTTGGGGAGAGGCTGATAATTACTATTGCTATTCTATTATTATTATTATTATTATTATTATTATTATTATTATTATTATTAAACAATGTAGTGCGGAAAGGCCCAAAATGTACACCTGTGACTCTAACATCGTCACCTTTCTTCTCCTATATAATTTTTGACATTTTTGCCTGATGATGAAGCCAAGGAAGCTTCAAATACTTGCATGATGTATCTCTACATTTTGGTTGGCCAATAAAGGTAATGCTCTTTTGTGAATTTCAGATTTTGTTCTATCTAGTTGCATGACCAACACAGCTACACCTGAATACGCTGTTTTTCAAACTTAACAAGTTGTTAAAAAATTAGTTGATAGCTTTCAGTAAGTAATAATAAGGAACCCCACAGCAAGTTCAATATCATCTTTGTTTTCTTCTTCCTCCTTCACTGCTGGAGGCTTTTGTTTTTGGCGGGTTTTTTTGGCAAAGCAGGGCCTAATAACCCACCTACTGATACTTACCATAATGCCTCTACAGACTGTATGTCCGCTGCTTTTACAGGAGAGGATGAGGAGACTTGATATCACACAAGGCCAAACTACATCTTATGCCTAATGACTGCATGTACATCTGTTTTTTAGAGGTTTAATTAACTATAACCATGGTGAGCAGCTCATCAAAACTGTAGTACAAAGGGAGAGAAGATTTATCCTTTCCCTCTCCAGTCACAACCTCCCAAAAATCCTCCCCATTTGTATGAGATTAGTTTTTAAAAGTGAGTCTGTTTCCTTTTTTTTCTGAGCTCTACCACTATATAGGTGAGGGTAGTTTCAGAGGGGTCATTGCTAGAAAGGGATAATGCATTATCCCCTACCATGTTACAATCACCAAAACAATAATGAACAATGTCACAACTTGTAAAACTAACTACTTTTTAACAACAACTTTCCAAAGATCTGTGGGAACCTTGGCTTCTTTTGGTAATTTTCTATAGCAGTCCAAATACTTTTTAATATGTTGCTGGTGACATTTAAATTGAGTATAAAATATGAACAGATTTCATTCACTGAAGCATTTTACCAAACTCCAGGAGGAATGGTATCTATTTTTTCTTTTTTAACCTTATAAAATGAACAGTGTGTAAAGAAAAATAGCAAATGTAGGCACAAAGTACAGTAAACTTTGGGCACTGAAATGATCACATGCAGTACTAGGTGCAATTCTGCTTGCTGAATTACATGTAAGTTTTGTTTTTACAGTAAGCTTAGTCATGTGTAGCTGTGAATTCTCTCCATGCTCCAGTCTCTTGAATCTGCCATTGTGATCCATTGATCATCTTTGGACATCATCCAAAGTTACCTCCTTTTTATATTCTAAATATGTTGCATTGTCTTTAACCTACAGTTATCCTTTTCATTTCAGCTCCGTCCTTGATAGGTATGGTCAGGAAGGACTGGGCTTCCCAAAACAGCATTGCCCTCTCATGGCAAGAGCCTGATTTTCCTAATGGAGCCATTCTGGACTACGAGATCAAGTACTATGAGAAAGTAGGTCTTGACTAAAATGAAATAACCCCCTCAAAGCATCATGTTATTACATTTTCCCTCTTTTGTAGATTGACTTGTAATATAGCCTATACATGTTTATTAAAATAATAATAAATTATTATTTATTTAGTGATTTATTAAAATAATAAGTTTTTTTTATTGTGCTGGGGCCAATTCATATGGATGTTTTCACTACATCTGGCCAATTATTTTCAGCCTGTTTTTCACATGTAGTAAAGTGGGCTCATACATCCTTCTATATCAGTAGCACATGAAATGAGATCTAAATATCTGTAGAAATGTTCACAGAACTACTTCACTATAGATAAAATGTATGTGGTCTGGAAGGGAGCAAGGGATATCTACTAGAACTGAAGTTGTAATCTGAAGCAGCCATGCTTCCAATTGCTCTTAACTCTGTCACTTATGAGACAATAGTTTTTTTAAAAAAATCCAATATCTCAACAGTGACCCTTTATAACCTATTTGTACAGTACTTTCTTGTACAGAGATTGCAAAGAATACAGGTTTCAGGCATGCCGTTGAGATGGTGTATGCCAAATTACAAGCTGAATTTCACTAAGCCAAGAATTCCCTGGCATTGATTTTTATTTATATTCAAAAATTGGATATTATCCCTGCAAGCAAATGATCATTTCCAAATTGTAGCTCGCTTCAAAGAAATTGGTGAAACAATTATCAGAATAGCTGATGCGTACAACACAAAACTGAAATCCAGTGTCATGTTAAATGGTCTTTTTCTGCAGTAGACCCAGTCACATGATCCCACATCCTGCAGCTAGCTATGTTAAATGAGACTGCCACATGTCTAGATGAAACATGGTGCAGGGTGGAAAGAGTGTGAGGCCCAGACACCAGTCTAGGGAAGCAAAGGGCTATGATCTTCTCCTATCTCCTGCTCCTTGTAGAAATTATGTTAACTGCATAATAGGCTATCTAAGGTTCAAGTATGAACACTGTGGATTAAATGACTGGCTGTAAGAAGGGGAAGGACTCATCAGAGTAGAACTTGCTCAGGCACCCAAAGGAGAGAGAGATCTATGACAGTCAGGAGAAACCAAAAGAATCAGCAGGAAGACATAGGTCTCTCACATACAGCTCTCTGGTTACCTTTTCGCCAAAGGCTCAGTTCCCAAAATTAAGACCCTTTTTGCACAGCATTTGTCTTGAGAAAGAGGGCCTGGAGCATCATGCGATTGTGAGGAGCGATCCGCACAACATACTCACAATCACATGACGCTCCAGGGGCAAGCAGGCGCCGATCGCACACCTTTTCATTTTTGGCTAGAAGCCGAAAATGGTGCGCAATTGGGCATTGCTCCCAGGCCCCGCACACACTTACCTGTCATGTGGAGCCTCCTTGCGCTTTCTGCAGCAGTGCAGCCTGGGAAACTCGCCAGAGGCTGCTCGTGCAATCCCCGCACACCAGCGCCATAAGATGGTGAAGTGCAGAAAGGGCCTAAGTCACACCATGCCCAGATTCAAAAGAGGTTGATTTCTCTTCTGCCACTCTCTCTAGGCTTTCTCTGAGAAAAAACACCCTCTCACTGAACCCCCGCTTGGTTGACTGAGAACCTCTCTGGCTGAAGGACTGACTCTTAGCCCTTCCTCCCTGAAGTCTGGCCAAAAAGAATTCAATGTGCCTTCTATATATACATTTCTCTTTCAGCTCACCAACCCCTCCTTCACACTAGTAGGCTGGGTTTCTTTCTTGAGTGGCTATTCTGGTTGCCTAGCAATGGGCTTCTCTGCCACTCAGGATAGCCATTTCCCCAAACTCCATCACAGAAGGGACCAGTGTAGTTTTGCAGACCAGCTGTGAGACCACAGGCCCAGCAGCTCTTCCCTGAACCACTGGGCTAGAAGTTGTTGTAGGAAGTTGAACAAGCAGCCCAGCCAAAAGAGAAGACCTAAGAGTCATCACTGTGCCCTGTGAATGTAGCAGTAGCAGGCTTGGCCTGCACTCAAGGGAGCTGTAAGGAAGAGACTGGGAACTTTGGAGTGCCAAAGGAGAGCTTACCGTAGGGGTTCTTAGCCTTTGATGATGAAAAGCAAAGGACGGGGGACGACTGTGGCCTACCAGTGCTTTTCAAGAGGCCCTATTTGGACAAGACCCACTATTGTAAGGTAAGGGGAAGAAAACCCTGATCAATGAAACATAGTGAACCCTAATACCTCGTGTAGGCTCATGGACTTCCAAGGGCAAGGGAGTGTTGGTGTTCCCCTTCTGGAGCAGGACTCCACACTAGCATTTTGTTTTGTTTCTTACTGTTTGTTGCTTTGTTTCAGTTGATCCTGATCCTGGCTTTTATGCTAAATTAGGTTTCTCAGTTTTAGATTCTTTTCAAACAAACAAACAAACTTTGCCATGCTACAAGTTTAGGTAAGAGCAGGGAGGAAATAAATACTTCAGGGTGTGTTTGTTAATTCTTTGGTTAGTGTCCCTACTCCTTTTAGTTTTATTCCTGACTGCTTATATCTTTTTACCTACTGGGGAGATGGAAGTTGGAATTTAAGTGGGCTCACTATACTAAGGACTAACTAAGTGCTTGGGAACTAATTGCAGAAACCAATAGGTTGGTTGCTTACTTTTTATTGGTTGCTGATTTGAAAAACCCTGATGTTAAGCTACACAATGGGAAAATGGGGGGGGAATGGGCCTGAGTTAGAGTCCAGGTTGCCAACCAGCTAGCTTCACTAGTTGTGATATGCATAGCAGCACTTTGTTCCTCTGGGGCTTTTTTCATTCATTCCTCTCAAGAAAAAGAAAAATAGCCACTACAATCAGTTCTATAATGTTTACTTAAAGCAGTACTAGTTAAAGGCCCTTTCCGCACGTTACCTGCTCGCAGAGGTGGGGGTTGCCATTCGCACAAGCAGCCTCTTGCACGAGGCACTCACATCGCTCCTCCGTTCCCCCGCAGCTGGCTTCCTGGTCGCACAACTGTTGCGTGAGTGCCCTGCCCCTTCCTTTCGCAGCGCAGCCTGGGAGCTGTAGGCTGCACTGGGGAAGGAAGCGTGACCGGCCTGGCTCGCCCAACGCACCACAGTGCGTAAGGGCACTGGGAGCATTGCACGACTGCACAGTATTTTCAGCTGCCAGCCGAAAATAAAAAAATGTTCACGCAGCCTGCTTTAGGCTCGTGAGCATCGCATGAATGGGAGTGCGTTGTATGGACCGCTGCTCCCATTTACGTGACGCTCAAGGTGCCCTCTCACAACAGAAACTGCGTGCGAAAAGGACCAAAGTGGTGTTTTGTGGATGAGTGCTGATCCATGGACCGGTGCTGATCCATCCATGGATTTTGATCTGTGGAAAGTTTCCAGGAAAAAGAGGAACAATGTAGCTAACAGGCTACAAATATGGTGTCATTCCCTGGCACATTGTAGGCAAAAAATCTTGCCAGTTCTCCACATCAAGTAGCTTAACAAGTCCTGTTTTGAAAGATGACTCAAGGTGAATAATTTTTCCAGGTGTCTTGCTTTTATTTCAGATTTTAGTAATAAATGTCCAGTCCTTCTCTACTCCTTATAATAAATGCAGAATTAACAAACTGTTCTTTCTGCATGGAAACAAATATGCTTCTTTATTGCTACCTGGGTACTGAACATAAATGAAACTGAAACTGAAAAGTAGAACAAAGCAAGGTCCTAGGACAGGAGTTTAACTCTAGCCCATAATCATGCCATATATGCAAGTGGCTCTTGCGGTATATGTGTGTAAGTGTCATTGAAGAATTAAGAAAACACTGCATGTTGAATCAGTGTAAGACATTGGTCTGAGTCCATTTTTAAGTCAGTTTGAGTTCATTTAGGAAATTAATGGAAGGAAAGGTTACTCTCCCTTACTCCCTCATAGAATCACTGGAAGTGTTGCTCCAAAGCATCAGAGGGCCTCCCAATTATGTCGGATGGTGGGATTGTGTAAGAAGTAGCAGTTGCCCCATATTGCACTGGGAATCTAACATGTTGACTTAAGGAAGCTCAAAAAAAGTTTTCTTTCTGTTTCTCCCTTAGTCATCCCTGAACATTATTCCACATTGTTCATGAGGGTCTCCTCCAGTTTCCCAGAAGAGCTTAAGAAGGGACAATATGTGGCTGCAGGGGACAGTAAGCTCTCTTTCTATGAACGTCCTCACTTGTCTGAGGACTCAAGCTGTTGAGGCTTTTTGACTCAAATCCACTTTTGACTCAGAGTCATAGTATATTGATTATCTTCATTTTCTGCAGGCCTACTAATGATTTTGAAGTGTCCTTTCTCCTTGCTCTTGTCAAAGCAGTTCAGTTAACAACCTATTATTATGTATTCCTTACTGAGCACTTAATAGCTTTATAGTTTTTTGCAGGAATACACCTGCTACTCATAAAAACCTTTACATTTTAGTAGATATTTTACCCAACTGATACATCTTGCATTTGCAGTGACCTTGTACAAACTGTGCTTTTCTTAATAGCTCTCAGTTTTTCATCAAAAGCATATATCATGCTTGTTCAAGAATTTTATATCAATACGTATCATGTTAGTAGAGATGCAGTTAAAAATTGAGGAGGCATTTCAAAGGAAATACATGATTCCATAACTATATACATGTGAAGTTGCATTAAACTTTACTGCACCATCAAAGTCTGTTTGTTTGTTTTTAGTTGTGCAAATACGTTGTCGCATTTTCCAGCAGTGAGATATTACAGCAGATTTCTATTGTTTTTCTGGCCGATGTACTTACATGTGTGATAATTGTGTCCATCTTTCTGCTTAAATACAGTAAGATTCTTCCTCAGGTATTCCTTGCTGGCAGTAAAACAACAAGCCTCTTTCTGCAACGCATTAATATGGCTAACCATCTGGAATTTGCTGGCACAGAATTGTGTTAGTTTTAGAAGCCCAGTTCCTCATGGGGATTGCTATTGGCTCTGCCTTTCCCTCCAGTTCCTTCTATCTGTGAAAATGTTCTGGAATGATACGTTAATGCCTTTCCCCGCTTTTTGAATAGCTATGGCACGTGGTGAGACTACACATACATGCATGCATTTCTGTCATTTGTCCAGTTATCCCTGAACAAACACCTGGCTGTACCTATATGGAAATAGCCTTGTGTAAACTTGTTGTTGTTTCTGCTGCTACTGCTGTTGTGTGCCTTCAAGTCATTTCTGGCTTATGGTGACTCTAAGGCGAAATTGTCATGGGGTTTTCTTGGCAAGATTTGTTCAGAGTGGGTTTGTCCTTGTGGCTGAGCGAATGTGACTTGCCCAAGGCCATCCAGTAGGTTCCCATGGCCAAGTGAGGATTTGAACCCTGGTCTCCAGAGTTGTAGTCCAACACTCAAACTACTACCCCACACTGCCTCTTCTTTAGCGTAAACTAGAGACTGATTAATATATTGTATTGCATTACATTTTGCAAGCCAATGATGACTAACATCTAGGTGCAAATTGTATTGTTGTACTACAGCTCCTAGCATTCCATACCATTGACCAAGCTGATTAAGGCTGCTGACACTGAGGAGTAACGTGGTTCCTTGCCCTGGACTGTATTTTCCCCTTTTGTACTTCACTGGAATTCAAAGACTACAATGCAAAGTAATATAAAGTAAGATAAAGACTGGCAAGATAAGGCCGTTGATCATGCAAACAGCCTTTCTTCAGCCTCATGGACACTATTTTTTATCCTTGTAGGCTACTTTTGTGTGTGTTTGATTTAATTATTAAGCTGTTATGGCCTTTATTTGGGCTAAAATAATACAGTTCCTGCCATATTGGAAAACCTGCCCACTTTAAAGTACTTAGAAGGGATCTCCAGTCACTGAACAGTGGAGAAATTCAGTACATCAGTGGTCTTGGATATTTTATTGGGAAAAATATTAATAGTAATCCCTTACAGATAGGGTTTAAAGTGTTAAGGTCATACAAATAAATAATTTTTTATAGTTGGTTCAATTCACACAGCAGAGCTTAAATCCAGTGGAGAAATATGAGCCTAAATTTATAAGATCCCAGAGATTACACAGACAATGGAGGTGAATGCTCTCAAATCAATATTTCTGGTACTTTAAGCACGTTGTAGAATGAGATTGTCATTATCCTCAGCATTACTTTATCTCCTTTTGTTCATGTCAGTGGGAATTGGGATTAATGACATCACCTGTATTATTTTGGGCCAGTTTCATAAGCATACACAACATAGCATTTGACATATTGATTCTGAAGCTTTTATATAGGAAAACAAACTTTATTGAAGCATTATATGGCAGATAGAAAAGTAGCAATCAATATTTGGGCCATTTCAGTATTTTTTTTTAAATATAGCATAGACTTTCCACCTTGACAAACTGTGTTTTAAAGTTGATTTAAGGCATGAGACTGACCTTTCAGCGTTATTGAACCTTATAGATTACTTGTACTTTGATCTTTAGCATCTCTTCTTGAATTCTTGATTCCACCAGAAATAAATTTAATATTTGTTATCAAGGCTATCATATATCATATATGATAAATTACCCATTCTGCAAGATATGATAAAGAGTTTATAAATGCCTTCTTCAGCCTTTGGTTTCTGACTGTTCCACATCTCTACTCCTCTCATCAAGATTTCTTCTTTCTTTCTTCTTCCTGGGTATATAATCCAATTAAAGTGATATTTCAGTGCAATTGACCTCACTCAATTATTTGTGTGTATTTTTATCATCTTGTTGGCAGCTTTGCTAAGGCACTGGCTGGAAATCAAATCTAAAACTTCCAAAGGGCAAAATACATATTCATTATTTCAACCTTATTTCAAGCAACAAAACTTGTTTGGGGGGCATAAACATGTGATTGATTATCCCAATATACTTTGATCATCTTTGCTGTGGAAAACTATTGCAAGCAATTTCAATTAAGGACCTCAGTATTTAGTGGTTGGTTACCATGGCCCTATCCGTTACATTAGAATGGATGCCTTGCTTATGAAAGTTAATATTCAGCCAAGGGCAGATAACCATTAGCAACTGTTGAGCATCCATAAGGTTAAATAATTCCCTGAGGAAACCCCATATGTCAACTAATTACATAATCTGAACATTTATACATTCAGTGAGGCAGCTATCCTATAAAGTAAGGGCGACTCATTTTCACAGAGTAGTTCTTTAGGTAATCAAAATAGCATAAGCATCCACAACAGGGGAGTGTCAAGAGCCTCAGAGGGACCTCAACATTTTTGGAAATACCAAAGAAAGGAAAGAAGAAAGAAAATGGAGTCATGCCTGGTCATAACAATAGCACTTTATACACACAGGGAAAAAAAGTGCCTGTGGAAAACCTGCAAGCAGGACATAAGTACCATTTCACCCTCCATCTCATGTTCCCCAGCAAATGATGTACAGATGATGTACAGAGGTGGTCTATGAAAATCCAAGCTATAGCCATGAATGACTTTAACACTCATGAATTTGTCTAATCTGCTTTTAGAACCATTATCCCTTACAGCACTGGCACTGTCATCCTGTGGCAGTGAATTTCATAGTTCAATGATGCAGTGTTTGAAGAAGTGAGTCCAGCTCCATAGCTGCTGGATGCAGGATGCTGACTGTGATTGTGAAGAAGGGGGGGGAATTGAAAAAGCAGGGACAAAATTTAATGGACTACCCTGCGAGATGGCATGATTGATTGGCTTGAAGCAGAACAAAGGCACTTCACGCTACAACATTTGATTGCAGGTCCCACTTATTCATTATCTAACAATATGGTTTTATTGCCAATCCATTATAATTACTAAATGGAGTTCCTCGTTTGGTATTTGTACATCACACACACACATACACACACACACATACTCTTGAACAGTTTGTCTTTGTCCATGTTACTTTAATTTCCTGAATCTCATTCGTAATGCTCTTCTTTGCAATTATTGAACACATTTTAAGATGATTTTTTTCAGCTATCAACAAACAGCAGGAACTTTTGGTGACCAGATTTCCAATGGATATTTGTTCACAAGCCCAGATTATCTTTTCCACCATTTTCTCAACTGTTGCAATTTCTTTCCAGTTTTCTCCATGGAAATAATTAACTCTTCATGCAAACTCTTCCAATGAGACCACAATCACTATCTCCTAGCTTTAGATTTTTTTAAAGATCTCTCACTTTTTAAAAACATTTCAAGTTTTTTTCCTATTTTTTCAGAAGTTGCTATTCTTTTGTTTCAAGTTAAATGTGGGCCTTTCCGCACTGCACTGTTATAGTGCTATTATTCCACTTTCAACATCCTATGGAATCCTGGGGTTTACAGTTTAGGGAGAATTCTCAAAGACCCCTCAACTGCAAACCCCAGGATTCCATAGGATGTTGAAAGTGGAATAATCACTCTATAAGAGTGTAGTGTGCAAATGGCCCTAGTCTTCCAGAATCCTACTCCAGCACTCAAAGTACCATGTGACTCTCCAGGATATCCTGAGGATATGGTGTTTCTCTGAAATATTTAAATATACTGGATCTGGTCAGATAGGCCAGTACAATATAAATGTTCTTGTTAGAGAAACAGAGAAAATGATCGTTATTAGTAATGAAGGAAGCAAAAGGAAAGTTTTCTCTCTAAATTACTTTGGTTATGGAAATGGATATATTGTTGAGCTACTGTTATAAGAGGTGGACTTGCCACAAGCTACTTTTAACCAGTAGAGAGTTGTACAGTATGGATTCATGATAAACTGCTTTTTCTCTTAGATATGAATCCTTCTTGCTGCCTACAAGATGTCTTATGAAGCCAAAATTGGTACCTAAACAATAGCATTGCGTTGTAGACTTTTGTTCGTCTCTTTGTTTTGAAAATAAATGTTGCATTTGTTATCTGCCCACAAAGTGAGGCTTCCTAGGATCTATGTGAATGTCTTCATTATCTTTTTCAATACATTGCATTTTAGCTTTAAGGGGGAAGATGACTTTTTTTTGGTATTTTCTATTGCAACATGCATGAATTTTAACAGGGTCTGATTGCCTTCTTGTTATTGCCATAATCTTAACATTTGTTGAACAGGCAATATTTAATTGGGTTTTAGGGAATATAGTCCTATAATATTCTATTTGCTCCTGGTAGCCTTTGTATATTCCAATTATACATATATAAATATTTTATATCTTCCGTGTTCAGTTTACATGTTGATTCCTATTGCAAAATGTAATAATATACTGGAGACTTCATTAAAAAAATAAATAGCAACTTGAATATACCCTGTAGTATACTTTTTTTAAAAAAAAAATAGTCTACCCTATTTTGAATTATGAGCAACATAGATCATTTAATTTTTCCCCCACCAGTGCTTCATTTTCCCTGAACACTACAACTTAATCATACAGCAATTGTTACATTCATTTTCTGCTGCTGAGATAGTGGTAATGCACTGTTTCTCCTGATCAGTGTTAAAAACCTTGCTGTGTCATAAATCATTTCACTTCAGCTGCATTGGATTAGAGCTAGTTAGGCCAAAGGATTTATATTTGTATTTATACACCTTACAGCACAGTAGTTTATGTAAAAAATACACTATCCAAAGCTTCACTCCTTTGTTCTTCTTCCTGCTTTTTGCTCCATATGTTTCAAGTGAAATTTATTTTTACTGGCATAATAGGATTAACAGGGTAAGAAGGCCTTCTGTCCTTCTTTTGGCTTGATGGCCACATTTTTATACTTCTTTTTTGAAAATCACATTCCATATTCTTATGGTGCCCTGTGGGTGCCAGGTATTTGTTATGCAGATACTTATGGACATTTCTGTTCTGACCTGAATTATAGACAAAAATTCAGTAACCTTAAGGCAAAGTAGAAAAATTGAAAAGACAATGAGAAGGAGATGGCAGTTGACTAGTGGGCTATAAATATGATTCTTGTTCCATATAAAACATATGAACTGGTTGCCCCATAAGTTGCCTCTCCAAACCCTGAAAAGGCAGTTGGTTAATATGCAATGTAAAGGACATTCTTGGCCACAAACACAGTTAATGCACTTCACCCTATCAGTTTCAGCGTACTGAAGCATGCTGAACTGCATTGCATTGCAGCCACTGGGTACAGAAAAGTGTCTGATGGACAAGGAAATAGGTAATTATATACTTTTCTTAAAATGTCATAATCTTCATAGGTATTGAGCTGTTGCCCTAGTGAGATGAAAACTGTCTAATTTCATTGGTAGTTACATGTGAAATAGGCCTGATTATGATGAACTCCTGGAGGGCTGACAGCACATGACCTGAATGCACTGCTTTCAAGAAAGCTGTAACTTTCATAAGGAGTTAGGGAACAGTAATTAATAAACAAGGATGCTTGATGGAAAGAAAAACGCAAGAAACTCAGACTTATTCTGTAAGGATAGTATTCTCTACTGCCTCATCCTGAAGAAAGAGGTTTATTCTAACTGAGGAAATCTAGTGCCTGAGTTTGCCATTATAATCTTGCCAATATCATTTTGCCCAGAGGCTGCTGTTGAAGTCTGTTCAAATGCACTAATATTAATTTTGTCCTTTACCAGTTTTCAGTTATGCATTTCTTATAATGATTATCATTTTAGCTGATCTGTTCTAATATTTTATTAAAACATATTTATAGCCACTATCAGTTTCCTACACTCTTATTTGTGTACTGTATCCTTTGCCTTTGTTTTGTACTTGAAATATCATACCCTGAAGAATTGTGATTTCATCAGGGTAGGCAGTCAGTCTGGCAATGCTGATCATTGCTGTTCCATGCCATCCTTGTGTTCATAGTTGCTATGGCCACTTTGTCAGCCATCTGTATTTAGCTAAGATAGTCGTTAGATGTTTCCACAGGAGCTGTATTCTTAAGGTTTGATAGGCCTTACTAAAAAGTGGCACTTGGCTAGCAGAGCTTTCAGGAGCCTAGGCTTACTTCCACACTGTGATGAGTGAGCTGAGCAGGACTTTGTGGAGATTCATATGCCATATTATGTACAAATATGCATACAGGCACCTCTCTTGTATTCCTGTGAAAAACACAATATGAGAAGCAGTTCCCTAAACACTTAGATACTTAACAGGAATTTGGCAAACAGAGGTGTGTGTTTTTTCTCCCAGTTTTATTGCATGGGATATTATATGCATCTATAAAAAGAATAAAAGGATATTAAATATAACGTTCTAAACCAGTGATAACATAAAACCTTGTTTCAGGCTTGCAAACCTAAAAATGAAGAGTTAATTTTCATTTTCTTTTACCCACAGGTCTACCCACGGATAGCGCCGGCATTTTGGCACTACCTGCGGGTAGAAGTGAGTAGCGGGCATTTGAATACTCCCACATCTGTATGTTAAATTATCTTGGTACTTATTAAAATCCTAATTTTTCCATTATTCAAAGTATAAAGCTGCCATTTTAGCTGCCATTTACTTTGGATGTAGTCTTGTACTAATTACATATTATTTTGACTCCAGTGTAATTACTAACCCAATTCACAAGGACACACTTCTCACGAGATGAACAATTATACAACATTTAAGATATATCTAAGCCTAGGTTGTGCCATACATCATGGTGACAGCTTTCACCTCTTTAATGAACACACTTTGCCATTCATCAGAAATTTAGTTCTGAAAAATTATTATTATTATGAAGCTTTCACAACTCAGCTTGACATCATTTCCCCCTTTCCCCCTTTTTTGTCTCTCAGGAGAATGAGCAGCTGAGCTATTCCTCCACAAGGTCGAAGGCTCCAAGTGTTATCGTCACAGGCCTCAAGCCAGCCACCAAGTACATATTTCATATCAGAGTCAGGACTGCAACAGGATACAGCGGCTATAGCCAGAAGTTTGAATTTGAAACTGGAGATGAAAGTAAGTCTTAACTGAAGACACAGAAAGGTGGCATGTAGCATCTAAACAGCTAGATATTGGCCATAACAGGGCTAGTAAATTCGATTACTGACACAAAATCTACACTGAATTTTTAAATGCGCTTTAAAGGTGCATTGGTTCAAAACAAACTGTGAGTTCTCAATATCCTGAACTATTCCTGGACTTTTTCTTCAGCTATTATTTTTGACATAGCAATTTTCCACTCATGACAATCTAGCTCATGCTGGTCTCCAAAAGAAAAGAAAAACATTTATGCTGTTAGATAAGAATATACAAACATCCTGTTGCTTGCCATGAAAGGGGTCAAGCTTTGGAAATATTCAAATCTATTGTGTCCAAAGGTTCAAGCTTCTTGTGAGTTTTTGATTTGGATACTTGAAAAAAGCTTTAAAGGACACTCACAAACTGCCTACTGTCGCCACTGCCCCCTGCTCCCTTTGTACTATGAACCCAGTAACTTACTTTGGGGTGAGTAGTAGGAAGGTAGAGCTTACTACCATCTCTCTGTCCTGCAAGATTACCATAAGTCCAGAATCTCTGGTGGTAAATGAATGTGGTGTTCACCTTGCCTCTGCTGGAGCTAGACCATAAAATGCACAACCCTACTTCATACTGCGGGTCAGCAGATGATAAATTAGTGCCAAGAAGTACATGCTCTGGTCAGAACTTGTGAGACATTCACAAACCACTGCATGCTCCTAAGGCCACCCTAGTATGAAGGGAGCTAAGCTGTCATTTAGGTCATTTCAATTAATTCAACACAAAGTTTAACACATTGTTTTTAGGACTTTCCATTTTGAATCTACAAATGCCACAAATAGAATTCGAAAGCTATTAAGGGTCACCTGTCTGAATGCAATTCAGTGGCAAAATACAATTAATCTGACCTGGCCCTGATTATTACTATGGGACTATTACTGTAGTGTTCTGATAATAATAAGGTCAATAATGCTAAGAGAGGCTGTCTGATAAACATTACTTCAAAAACGTACTCTTGAAAGAAGATTTCAGCTGGATAATAATTTCATATATAAAAGTAAGAGCATATCAGTGGTTAGGACTAAGCAAAATCTTGGGGTTCTATTTAACAGTGTATCTTCCTCCAAACGAAACTACTGTCAGATCAAGTTCCCCTTCATACCTCCGGGCCAGAACTCTGTGAAGCAGATTTGGGGGCACA
The DNA here is from genome assembly GCA_948474755.1 of Ctenosaura bakeri. Classification (NCBI taxonomy): domain Eukaryota; kingdom Metazoa; phylum Chordata; class Lepidosauria; order Squamata; family Iguanidae; genus Ctenosaura; species Ctenosaura bakeri. The sequence goes on along the minus strand of CAOLHI010000350.1, from coordinate 2,122,892 downwards.
CTGGAATCTGCACAAAGGAGAAGGGGGATAAAAATGTTGTATGGTGAAAAAATTACTCATATGATACTGGATATAACTCTAGAGCTCCAACATCTGTATCTGTAAAAGACTGCATTTCCAGCTTGCTTCACTCAGAAAGAAAGTTTGGGAGTGTTCATTGTCATGAAGTCAGTCTCTATACCACCTTCATCTGACAGAAATGATATCTAGAGCTGATGTGGAGATTGCACAAAGTTAGGGCAACTCATGTGGCAGGCACTTTGTACATGATGGTAGTTGCATATGGCAATCACTGTGGTGAAAGATCTAAAAAAAATCCAGTTTGCATATCATCATTTTCAAGACTGTGGGGAAACAAATGTAAATGAATGAAATTAGTTTAATTAGCTTCATTTAATGCAAATCACAGTGAAAACGTATTCACCACTTTTTCAATGGAATGCATTTTATTTAATTTACAGTCTTTGGGAGTAAACCATGTTGAAATCAATGAGTTGGACTTCTAAGTGTGTGTATGTTAAGAAGGAGATTCACTATTAATAAATGTGCATTTGAAATAAGCAGGCCTTTTTTTTCTTTTTTTCTTTTTTGAAGAAAAAGGTTGAGTTCAGATGGACACTGATACTATTAGGCTGTATTTAAGAACCACCTTTGGACTGCAGTTTTCTGTTTGTTTATTTCCTTAAAAGTTATATCAGAGATCCAAATGATGAAAACTTATCAACAGTTCAGACCACGCAGTTGAGAAATTTGTTTAAAATTCCTGTGTACTTTAGTAGAAATATAACAGGAGAATTTCAGATCTAAGAAGTAATACTGGGAAAACGGTGCCATCCAATTAAAGGCTATATGAGGTACATGTGAGTTTTCTTACTGAATAAAGAACTGATGATGCATTTATGCAAGTTAGAAGCACAATCAAGGGATGTAATTGAATGTGGAATTTAGGCCTGAAGTGGCAATGGAATGTTTTAACTTAACTTTGATTATCTTCATTAAGCAGTTTTAGTAGAACCATACAGTAAAACAGATAAAATATAATAGTGTGTTTAAACTTTCTGCTTTGGAACCATTTTCAATGCATATGCCTTGTTTTGTTGCTGCTATAATAAACCTAGACTTCCATGAGACTTAAGCATTACTCATGCTGGCTTGCAAATTCAAACATTCTTTGGAGTTTTAACAGGAACATTAGAATTTTTCTGCTTCAAGAGAAAGGTAGTCCGGTGCTGACTCTCCAACAATGAATATTGGAAGTACCACTAAGAATTTTATGAGCTACATGTGAGGGAGATGGACTTTTATCCTCATGACTTCACAATCAGATCTCGGTGCAGGATTACATCTCTGTGTCTTACTCTTTGAGACAAACGTGCATATTCATATATCAATATTACTTATGTGCTTCTATCATGCACAAAAGAATAAGCACAAGTGTGGGAGTATACATATGAAGGTTTGATGTGTGGGAAAGATATCTTGTGATATTCCTCCTGAGTGTGCTTGTCACAGATATAACCTTTACACTGTGTTATATTTTCTTAAATTTATTTCTCAATGAGATGATGTTAGATGGTTCCTGAAGTCGACAGGACTATCATCTGTGTCAGATTTGAATACCTGGAAAAGCGTAACTCATATAATCCAATAATAATATTTCTCTGACAGTTGTGGAGGTAGACCAAAAACAAAGGTCTGGATCTAGTCTCAACTAGCATAAACCCATTAAATCCATAGTGGATTGGTGAGTCATCAAATACGCAAATACCATTGATATAGGACATCAGCTTTAGTTGGTGTTAACAACAGCATTTAAGTCATAATCTGTAAACACAGTACAAGCTTATAAATGATTACTTACTTGTAAGTGTGTATACAGTTCTGTGCAAGCACAAACACAGATAAACCCTGATTATCATTATCATCATCATTTATTTATTTATTTATTTATACCGTGTGATCACTGTCCATGGCATTTTACAAGTAAAAGAACAGCAAAACAGTTCCCTGCTGTCAGGTTTCCAATCTAATTAAGGCATGACAGAAAAGGAAAAGGAGATGGCAGAGTTGGAGGGAACTGAGTCCATCAGATACTGCTGGCTCTTCTTTTCCTGCAAGGCCAACTGCAGTGGCAGTACGGATCGAGGAAGGGCCTTTCGGGTGCTTCTGGACATGGGCATGATGGAGCTGTGCCTGCCTCTTCTTCTGTCCTCTGTTCTCTGAGGGCAGGGCCGTGGTAGTTGGGATGGAAAAAGGGCTTTTCATTCATTTAACTCAATGCAATTTACATCAAGGTAAATATATTAATCCCTCCACATTCACTAGGGTTAGGGGCACAGGACCCCCATGAAAGTGGAAAAACCATGAATAACTCTAGACTCTCCCAAACCATATTTAACACACACAAAAAGCATGATCACCATATTCAGCCCACTGTGAATTTCTTTGAGACATCAGGGTTCCTTCACAAGGCAGAAGTGGGTAGCTGGTGGTGCTTACTGCCACCTCCACTGCTGGCCCACACCATTTTTAATAGGGACTTACTAGCCTTCTTTGCAGTTTCTCAGGCCATTTCCGCATTAGTATTTTAAAATGGTGCAGAGCGACCTCCAACGGAGGTCTTCTGCACCATAGAGTGGACTGGGATGGACTACTTTTTGTAGTTCCACATCTCAGTCCACGCAGGAGCAACCAGAACTGGTTGCACAGCATGTTTTTTAAAAACCTCTTTTTAGAGGTTTTTAAAAAGCACGAAGCGCGCAATCCCATGCTGCTCTGTCGCCCAGCTCAGAAGCAGATTTGCAGGCGTGCACAAGTGCGTGCCTGCAGATCTGCCAGGGGTGGGCTTCCGGCTGGCGAGCTTCTCCGGTTGGTGGAGAGTATCCACCAACCGGAAGCCACCATTTGGGATGCCGGAGGACTGCGGAGCAGCGAACCCGCGCTGCTCCTCGTGGCGATGGACTCGCCCGGCCACTGGTAAGCTCTGTTTTCAGGCATTTTCAGGCATTTCCCCACCACCACATGCGGAAAAGGCCTCAGTCTCACAAGGCTTGCAATCCCTATTAAAAATGGCATAAGGAGGCAGCAGAGGCGACAGCAAATAATCCGTGGCTAATCAAATCTGCAAAAGTGAAACCCACAAATGTGGAGGGCTAACTATACACAATAAGATTCGGTTGTTGGTGACTTGTATCTCCTGCAAATACTGTAGATCCCTTTTTCCTTCTGCCACAAAAGAAAGCCAAACTTCAGTGATAATTCTCAAAACAGAAAAATAATTTCCATTTCCTTTGCGATGAAATATTAGTTTTCAACTTTGATTTAAAATCATAAGATTTTCATCCTGTTAAAATAATTTGTACAAAAAGGAAACAAGGGAGGTGAAGGAGAATTGAATATATTGCAGAAAAGGGTTCTTTACTATTTCTAAAGGCACTTTGGCCCGTCATAGCTGACTTCTGTAGAACGTTTTTCTTAGTTGCTGAATGGAATGCAATCTGTGCTGCTTCAATTATTTAGGATGAAATTAGATACATTATTACAAGGAGCAGCCAGAAATTTCGGAATGGTTATTAATGGTGGTGCATCAAGCAGAAAGAGGACTGTCTGACCCTCCAGGAGTAATAAGGAAAAGTTAATTAATCAAAGTGAATGTAGTTTTTATACAAAATGTATATATATTTGTGTGGGGGAGAGAATTGCCTCTAATCAATAATAGGCTTACAAGGCTGACTAGGATTTGGCTCCCAATATAATCTCGTTGTAACTTAACTTGTAAGATGTACACCAACCACTGAAATGTCCACCAAAAATGGACACAAATATGGCTTATAGCAGAACAGATAGGCAAAGAAAATGCCGCGTTTCTCTTTTTGGTTGAATTTGGAGAATATTTCCTTCCTTTGGCTCAACATTCCTTTCTATATGTTCTCTAGCCCTTGGGAAACATGCTTCTTTTCCTTCTCTCTTCTGCTTTACCAAATCCTGCCTACCCACCCCATTTTGTTTCCCAACTAAAGATATTCCCAGAATTGTTATTATTTGTTCCCACATTCTGGAATTCCAAAGTCCCACATTGGGAGATAGGTGAAATATAAATTAAATAAACAACAAAGTAGAATTGGTGCCTAAGGAATCCTTATTGTTGTGTAAAGTTTTATTTCAAAATTTTTACATCAGCAACATGTATAGTTTGCTATAGCTTGCATGCATTACCTTCAGGTCTTCCCAATCTTTTCCTTTACAAACATTACCAATAAAATACTAGAGGAAAAAGCAAGTTTACTGTGATTATAATTATGGCTGTATTGGCATTATTTTTTTAATTATTTTTTATTTTAAAAAAACATAGTTTTAAAATAACATAAGAGTTTACATTCCATCATCTAATTTCCATTCTAGTTTGACAATCTATTGTTTTTGCTCCCCCACCCCTTGCTCCATTTTAATGCATTTTCTCCTGAATGTACCCTCTTATCATATTACTTAGCATACCACTATATATATATATATATATATATATATATATTCTCTTTTTCTTATCACTATTGATCATATTATATACATATTATATACATCATATTATATCATATTATATGTATAAAATCCTATCCATTCCTAACATTATAGTAGATCTATTTCCATTATAAACCATTTCAATATTGTACTTTCCTGCTTTCTATATTCTGTAACTATATCCTTTTTCACATTGTACGCCTTACTTTTAATCCAGTCTGTCACACACACTCTTTCTCAAATTGTTGAATAGTAGTACTGTATTTACTGGCATATAAGACATACTTTTTTTCTTAAAAAATACCCTTTGAAAATGGGGTGCATCTTATACACCAGCCAATATATTGATGCTAAAAACATAGGGAATGAACTGGGAGCCAAAGTTCTCCTTGCCCAAGCAAACAGTAAGGGAAGGGGTAGTGGAATCCAGGTGAAGTAGTCTTTACCTTCTCTTCCTCTCCTGTGCATTTTGACTCTCCTAAGGACCAAGGAAAACTGGTGCAACACTCTGTTCATTCCCCTCCTCTCCTGGTGCAGCATTCTTTTTATTTCCCTCCTGTCCTGGTGCAGCACTCTTTTCATGCTCCTCTTCTCCTGGTGCAGAACTCTTTTCATTCCCCTCACCAGGGAACTAAAAAAATTTTTTCCTGAAAAATACCCCTTGAAAGTGGGGTGCGTCTTATATGCCGGTGCATCTACTATGCCAGCAAATACGGTATTTGTAACAAACTGGAAAGTTTTTCTGCCTTTTTCATTTCCATAATTTTAAATTTCCATTCTTCTAGATTTGTGCCTGTTTTCTCTTTCCAATGTTGAACATAACATAACCCGACTTCAGTTATTAAATATAAAATTATCTTTTTGTTGTTGTTCAGTTCTTTCTGTGAGTCCAATATATTAAGTAAACATAGTTCTTGTTTCATTTTGAACTTCATATTGATAATCTTCTGAATTGTATCATGAATATTTCTCCAGTGGCTTTTTGCATATTGGCGCATCCACCACATATGGTAGTGGGTACCTAATGTATCTCCGCATTTCCAACATAAACCATTCTTCTTTTTTGTTATTTTTTTCAATTTCTCAGGGGTCATGTACCACCTCTGTAGCATCTTGTAATAATTTTCTCGGAGATTCAAATTTGATTCAAATTTGGTGTAAAAATTATATCTGTTTTCCAGACTTTAGTCCATTTCTCCAATTTAATTATGTGGCCTATATATTGGCATTATTTTGAACTAGACCACTTTTATAAGTACATTTTCCATCTGAGGCTTAAAGACGGAGGCAATGAAAGGCAAGATAGCCCTCCGGATGTGGAATGTTCAGAATAGTGGTGCCATTCTGCTGACCTTAGGGACATCGTTTTGGCAAAGAGCCGTTTGTTTGCTGAAGCCTTTTAGCATATAAATAAGTTTAATATTATGCATTTGACTTTTATTTTAAAGTTGATATTGACTATCATTTTAGTCTATGCTCAGACAACAGTTGGTTATTTTATATTTGTTTCTACAGAATTGTTGCAACCTGTTGAGAAACACACCTATCATGTCACAAAATGTGTTATTTCAGGATGCTTTGACTGTTTATGAACTTGTCAGACTCTGATTTGAGCACTACTGGTGAGCAAAGGACATGGTTTGAAATGTTGCCCACCCCGCTCCAATTATATGGGTTGGGGTTGCCAAGTTGCATAAAACATGGTGTATAAAGCCAAAAATGGGAGAAAACAGCTGGGATATGAGATATTAAGAGCTGAAGGAGAGACTGGGCAGGAGAAGAGTGCACAAGAAGAAAGGAAACTGGTTCTAGGATTGAAGAAAAAGGGAGAGAGTCAATAGCAAAACCAGAGCTGAATTCACTGAAGAAGGCAAAGCTGGAGAGGAGCAACAACAAGAACCAGAGGTGAAGACTTCATTGTAGGGATGTTATTCTTTGTTAAGTTTCTTCTCGAAGGTAGCAACAAGTAATTTCAGCACTTTTTTCCCAACTGAAAGAAAGTCTTTGAAAACCATGCAGTTTTCAAAGGCTATTCGCAATGTGGAACTTACTCTGCACAAAATTCACACATTGGTTGCCAATGCAGAAAACAGCATTTTCTGTGTGGGAAATAATATTTAAATGCAAAGTATTCATGCACAGAAAATGCTGTCGTCTGTGCCATTCAACCACGTGCTAATTTTATGCAGAATAAATATCAAAATACAGCATCTTCTGCACATAAAACAGTATTTTCTGCACAGGATTTAATATTTCTGTGTTGAAATATTATTCTCCATGCAGAAAATGCTGTTCCCTGTGTCAAAATATGGAGATCTGGGCAAAGCCAGTGCTATGACAAATCAAGTCTGCTTTAAATTCTCCCTTCCTAGAGAAGCAGTACCCTTCTATATTTTTGCCACCCACTGGCTCCCTCTCCACATTTATATCTCTACTGCTTTCCCTAAATCCACATCTAAATCCATTGGTTAACCCCAATGAATGTGTCACTCGTGGTAGCATGTTTAACAGATCCAGATCAAAGAGGCTCAATATGGAGATTACTTTTTACAAAAATATAATAAAATCTTCATTGAACAAACTGACAAGAGAAAAGGTAGTTGACAAATTAAAGATTAGCAAACAGTAAAACACTAGTGGGTGGCTCTGTTGCTACACACACACACACACCAGGCTTTGTCACACCCTGTATAAAACGTCCATGTGAAAATGTTGCACAGCATAAGTCCTAGACTGTGAAAATTCTTATCAGTCCACATTTCTTCTCATTAGGGTTTCTTGACACTTGAAAAAGATGTTTTTCAACCATTTTTCAAATATTTTCAAATATCTGTTCTATCACTACTCCATTTGTAGTAACCCTCCAAAGAGCTGAAAGCCTACAAGTAAGAAAAGAGCTGGGTCCAGAGTATCTGTTGCTGGAACAGAAGAAAATCTTCTAGAAGAGATGTCTGCACTCTGAAGTTCCAATCACTGTGAAGTTCCAGCAGTAACAAACTATCTAGCCCATATCTGAGAATTAGGTGGGATGCAATCTGATAGTAAAATTGAATGTTACTGAAGTAGGGGCTAGAATATTGGCCTGAAGTCCTTTCTAAGTAGCAGTTTAAAAAAAGCAATATTAGCAATTTTTGAAGGTTTAGTATGTCAGAACTATAGGGAACACTAGAAATTCTTAAGTTATTGTATTATTTGTTTTAAAATAAAGAAATGTAGTTCTGCTCTTAAAATCTCTGTGTTTTGTTTTGTACCTAGGCATATCTTCTTAAGGCAGGATTAGGGTTTATATGATGATGCAGTGGAATAGTGATTATGGTTGCCCAGTAGTGGGGGGAAAAAGCCATTGGATGAGTCAAATAACACACCCCTTATAGTTTTTATGTCTTCTAATGTATTTTATTAAACTTGATATTTTCATTGTATTTTTGGTTTGCATTTTAATTTTTTTTGTATGTAAGTTAGAGAACTACAGCTAAAATGGATGATTAATACATGTAAATAATAAAACAAACATAGGTTGATCAATTAAACATTGCATAGAAAGCATACTGATGCTATTGTAACATTGGTACACGGCAAATTTGCCTTTTTTAAAAAATGTCCCTGCGTACATTGCTAACTGAAGCAGGAGGAAAGGCAAAGAGACTAGATAAAGCCACATCAGACTTCACACGCTCCAATCCCCCATTTTTGTGTGGAATTCATCCCAATTAATGAGAATGAGGACAGTACAGAGTGAATTTCTGGCTCAGTAAAGGAACGAAGTGGAGGTTTCCTGACAGTTCCTGTCCTTGTTTGTCACTCATTTCTATGAGCTTTTATTCATCCTCAGTTTCTGGGTCTGTTGAGCATGGTATACTGAAAGTTGTTTTGGTGGCTGAGTGTGGAAATATATTTGAGATGAGGGCTGGGAATAGATTGAACACAAAATCTCTGGTGGGTAATCAAAAAGAGTTTGCATGTAGTTCTGAAGATTTAGAGATTCTCTTCCAGAGTCAAGGTGATAGCTTCTCCAAATTCACTCTGTTACTCACTGCCATCTTCCTTATCTTTACTCTTTGGCTCATGCCAGAAAAGAAATTCAGGAGAACAAGGCAGACATAATTGCAGGGGCTAAGGACATAATAATTTGATATTTGATTTCAGTTATATGACAGAGTGAATGCAGGAGGCTATAGAAATATACCCCCTTTTAGAATCTAACAAAACATTCACAAAACATTTTTCTTTCTTCTAATAACTGTCTCTCCTTGTACCACATCAACCATTTTCAATGATGTTTTCTATGTTATTTATATAATAATTGAGATTACATTGATTTAATCTCAAAAAGCCCAGTAGTGTGTCAGACGCAATTGACAATTTCAGAAAATCAACCATATCTCACAAAGCCAGTGTTGTCCTGTTATAACATAAACAATGGATAATGGATTAAACCATTGATGTGGCGAAGTTTAAAAAAAAAAAGTCTGAATGGCACAGCAAAGTACCTGCTAGTGAGATATTGGGAACAGGTCATAAGGCAATAAAAACATATGTGGTATGAGAAGAAAGTTAAGAAACATGAAATGCAAGAATACTGAAGGAATTAGGAATTTTCCATTCTATTTTCAGAGTTTTAGATGATTAACTTCATGTTTACTTGGAAATCTCTCGGAACTGAAAGTGATTTACTCCCCAGTAGTTATGCTTGGAAGCCAGTGTGTGTAGTGGTTTGAGCTTTAGACTACAATGCTGGAGACTAGGGTTCAATTCCCCACTTGGCCATGGAAATCAACTGGGTGACCTTGGGTGCATCATACTCTCTCAGCTCCAGAAAACCCCATGCTATGATCACCTTAGGATAACCATAAGCTGAACATTATTTGAAGGCACATAACAGCAGCAGCAGCAGCAGCAACAACAACAACAACAACAACAACAACAACAAGAGTTACGCTAACAACTGCAGCTTTCATTTTTAGCCATATGATATTGTGTTGAAATATAGCTTGGACAATCTTATCTAGATATTCCTATTGCCTCAGAAAAAGAGCTGTAAAATATCTACAGTTTTTTATATCAGCAATTAGGAAAGGCATCATTGACCACAACGATCAGCAACAACATCTTTGAGGGAGAATATGTAAGATCTGCAAGATGAGCGATGATTACAAATAGATAACATAAGACTAAAGATTTAGTGCCAAGATTTTGTATTTCTTATCTACCAAGTATGGCACTGAACAGAAGGCCTGCAGCTTCTATTCAGCTTCTTAATCAACATGGATCTAGCTAGTGGCCATACATGCGTATTTATTATTTTTCTAGTTAGACAGGGAACTGAGCATACCAGCTTTCACTATGCAGTTGCACTCCCAGAACCAGCTGCCAGGGTAGTTTGCATTAAGTACTCTTTTAAATGTCATGATTGCATTTGTGTGCTCAGAGCTGAGTTTGCTCAGGAGGGAAAACCACATGCACATTGAGACTGGAAGAAAAAAGGCCACAATTTTATTTGCTATAGATGTTACAGAGCTGGCATTGCACATGGGTTTGGATACAGACATTGGCCAACCCGCCTGTGACCAATGAGCTTGATCTGCCAGAACCATTTGGTGTCAGGTGCAATATCCAACTTCCCACCAAGGAGTGAAGTGGATGTGTGCTCTTCTGCACAGTGCATGCTTGCTTCCTGCCCTGTGCCCCAAAAAGCCTTGGTAATAGCTATCCCAGATCCAGGACCCATGTCAACCACCCAAAATTTTGATGAAATAAATCCCTCTCAGGCTCCCAAGGCTGACCTAGCCTAACAGGGAGAGGTGTGTGGGACAATGTTCTGAAGCTAAGTGAGCTCTGGCCAAAGGAAGTACATTTATATACCCCCTGCCTGGACCAGAGGGAAGACTGCAGTCAGTTCTGGCCTGGGCAGAGGCAGCCAATGAGTTTAAACCATTTCGCTGCTGGCAGCCGAAGCCTTCCTGGTGCTGCCCAGCATTGTGCAGGCTTCTGGGGAGGCAGAAGTGACTGCCAATCAACTGAAAAGCCATGAGGAATCCACGCTACTGTCCCGAACTGCAAATTCACCAGTAAGTCATACAGCCTGAAATATCAGATGCTTGATACATGGAGAGGCTGTATCCATTCCCCTTGTGTTTTCCTCCCTCCTTAGCTGTTGATTAGTACAGTTACAGCTCAGTGTCAAATCCTGCCCCTGCAGATGCAAGATGAACAAATCCATAGAGCTAAACCTCTCTTGAAGGTTATAGCACATGAATTTACATAATTTTACTGGGAAAGTGCTCAGCTCAACCTAACCTGGATGAAAAATGTTCTGTATTCTCCTTAGGTGGGACAATTCCTGAAAGAATGGATAGGGTTAGAAAAACCTGGCTTGTTTAATTCAATGGAAGTACATTAACAACCCTGTTCTGTCGACAATCTTGGTAAGGAGAAATGTACTTACAATGAACAGTATCAACGCCTCTCATACTAGGAAACTATGTAGTATTTCCATCATATAGATTCCTCATATGTGGGAAGAGCAATCTGGAATGTAATTGATGTGAATCATTCATTGTATACCAAGTTCATATTTGGATTTCTGAAATTGCCAGCTCACAAATAATCTTTTTTGAGCTGGCCATTTCAAAATCCAAATACTAACATTGACTTTTTGAGCTGGCCATTTCAGAAAACCAAATACTAACAACAATTCCTTCTCATGTATCATACATCTGCCATTACATTAATTCTTTCTCATGTACTTCCTAAGATATTCAAAATTGTCCTTATGTTCAACCAGATTTTATATCTCGCAAGAAGATTAAAGATTATTAAACCAGCTCTTTAGAGCATGGTTTTAAATTAATTTTCTTTTTAATTACACCTTTCTCTTTGTCTAAACCAGAAGTGCACAACCTCCAGGTCCCACATTTTTCTGGGGTGAACCCCTCAACACTGATCAGCTGGGCTACAAGGAGGAAACCACTATCCTCTGCCTTCTGATATCATTATTTTCCTGCTACTAATGACAATGGGTAGCCAGCAATTTCAGTGGAAATTCTGAAATATGCTTTTTGCGGGGAGGGAGAGGTGGCAGAAAAGCAGAAGAATGTGTGTGTGTTTGTGCATATGCCCTCAGGACTGAAAAGGTTGTGCACCTCTGATTTAAGCTGTAGTTGTTAATTCCTGTCCACTAGAGTTCCAGTCCCTGCAGCTTGTAGCTATATGTCTTGCAGCTGCTCTATTTTATCTGTCCAGCTGTCTTTCTGTCACTTTCCTATCTTTCACTCTGTTGGAGGGTCTGCTGGCTGATAGATGTCAAATTGCAATAACTAAAACATGTAGCTAACAGACAAAATTGAGCTGGTAATAAGGTGCCAGCTCACAGATGGCTGAATGCTCAAACTGTTAAAGAAAAATCCTTGTACCCTTTAAATTAAGTTCAAGTCACCTTCCCCCCACCTCCCCGTGCTGTACAGTAAACGTGGGTGATATTCAAAAGTTGTGAAAAGGAAAAGGGACTGCTGCCTCCTGGTTGCATGTAAGCTGAATAACAGGGTAGTTCAGTAACTGTTGTATATATTTTCTGACTTCTGCAGATGTATGTGATATCTTCAGATTTTCAGCCTGAGCTTCAGTGTGAAGTGAAGCTCAGTTATCCTACTTCTGTTGTTAAAATGAGGTCAGATTTAAAAGACTGTTTAGATAGAGTGACTCTGAACAGATTGTGATCCACTGTGCTAAACAACAAACTCATCAACTGTGGGATGTGTCTATACAGGGAAAGGATCGTGACTGTGGGGCTCTAATGGTGGAACTTAAATAATTTATTCTTATGTAGAACCATGGTAGCTTTGCAGAAGAAGCTACTACTTTGTCTCTGTTGTGCTGCACCATCACCATTGCGGCAGACAAGAGGGTGCTGTTCTGTGGCCATCAACCCAACAGCTTACAAGTGACACAAAGGGCCAGCAACATTCCACTTAGTCCTGTGGAACTTCAGACTGCCCCAGCCTCTCAGTTTAACCTATTTTTGAACCATCCATACCCATTTCCTTGCTTGACTGCTTGCTTGTCTCCAGACCACTCATTCTGTAGTCCTGTTTTTCAGCCCAAAGCAGACAGCAACACCTAAGTTTATTGAAGGGTTAGTACACATAACTGGTTGTCTCTGGCTGAGTGGGTCACTGACTATACAAGACTAAGACAGTGTCAAGAGATTTTAGAGTAGGTAGAGAGGTGGCCTTTTATAGTGTTTGGTCAAGTCCTGCTTGTTACTCACTTCTGCAAGTATCTGGTTGGTTGTAATGGAAAGCAGGATGATGGATGCAGATAAACCTTTCAGAGGGCATTTCCTCACTACACTGGTATAGTGCTATTATTCCACTTTCAACATCCTATGGAATTTGGGGTTTGCAGTTTAGGGAGGGACATTTAGAATTCTCAGCCAGAGAGCTCTTTGGCCTCAGTAAACTACAAACCCCAGAATTCCACTGGATGTTACAGGTGGAATAATTGCACTATAACAATGTAGTGCAGAAATGGCTAGAGTCCCTACATTCTTTCTTGATAAAAAAGAAACAATGGGCAAGCCCCCAATTCTTTCAAGCAGAGAAAAACACTTTCTCAGAGGAGGAGCTTTCAATGCCAGTTCTAAGTTTTTCATTGCAGTTTGTTTCCAGGTCAACAAATGTTATCCATCCCTGCTTTATTATTTAATATAGAATATTAACAATTTGATAAAATTAAACAATGATAGCAGATGGGTACTAACAGCATGTGGAGGTGGGGGACCCCATTTGTAATTGCCTGAGCAATTATATTTTGTCACATGAATATGATAGAACTCTAGGAGACTTTGGGAGTTTATCTTTCCAAAGTCTTCAAGATTCTAAAATAAAGCAGGTGGTGACCCCAAATAAGGGTTTTTATTGTTATACTTGTGTCTGGAATACAGACTTCTGTCTCCAGGGATGTTGGCTTAGCATTGACTCTGCTGTCTTTTCAAAGAATTGGGGCAATCTTTCATTTGTCCCTGTTCTCAGTGTAGTCAACAATTTTTAAATCTAGAGCTAGGGTAAAATTTTCTTCATAAATGGAAAGAATTTAAGATTTTAAAAAATATGAATATGGGAAAAAAATAAAAGTTCCATTTGTCCATCCCTATGTGATCTTTTCAGTTTTGAGGCTTGGATCCTGTTGATGCTTTATGGAACTATAAAGGCCTATTACACCAGCACAGTACAGTTTCTGCAGGAGAGTGCAGCCGTGGCCACAATAGGAAGACAGAGAAAGCCATCACTGACAGGCAGGGAATCAGCCCTTCTGACTCCTGAATAGCTCAAGAACTATCAGAGCGTCTGTTTCTCCTGACAGAGATGACTTTCTCTGGTGCTTACCTGTCATTGCTGGGCCCACCAAGTTTTATTCCTATCATTGTCACTGCAACTGCACAGCCATCATTGCTACATACTTTAGCGCAGCTAAGCCAGCCAACAAGAACTGAGCTTGAGCGTGCTTCTGCTGCTCCTGTTTTAAAAACTGATTGTGTTCTGAGCATTTGTGCTTTATGCTTTAAATTTGTTTAAATTGTGAACTAATCTGAAAGTCCTAAAAGGGACAGCTATAAATGGCTGAGGTCCTGCATTAGGAGACATAAACCACTGCTACCCCCCCGCCAAAAAAAACCCCTACCTTTAAAGCATGCAGCCTTCCCCAACATTGTCAAGTGGGCCATTTCCATGTTAGTGGAGAGTAGGTGGATGAACTGTACTTGTGTACATTTCTTTTCCTGTAGCTGGACATGCTGTGACAGGCAACTGTAGAGAAGGTCAAAGAACACAGAAATGGTGATGTCATGGGAAGGGACTGCAATGCTTAGTAAATAGGACTTTTGGCCAGTATGTGGTCAGAATAGACTACCAACCTATGCAACAACCATACAAGTGAATTGCAATGAATTGTCTTCTTCATGTCTACCCAATTCCCTAAGTCATTCCTAATAGCACTTGATTTCCAGATCTTTGATTACCTTGGTTATCTTCTTCTGCACAAATTCCAGTTTTTCCAGTTCCTTCTTGAATTGTGGTGCCCAGAATTTGTTACAGTATTCTAGCTGAGGTCATACCAAAGAAAAATAGAATGGTACCATTACTGCCCCTGATCTGAACACTATATGCTTGCTGATGCAGCCTAGAATTGAATTTGGGGTTTTGAGGGGGCACCACATCATAGTAATAACCTATGTTTAGCTTATGACTCACATGTAGACTCCTGATGGCTGATAATAATCAAATCATGTGTGTTCTAGCTCATGTGAGCCATTTGCTCTGTCTTCAGTCTCAGAATGCATTTTTGTGTAGTCTTGACAAGAACTCCCTATACAAGTAGACTGACAATATTAACAACAACACCTTGGTGTGAGAAATTACAAGTATTCCTGCCTACTTTTGACAACCTGCAGCAAAAGTTGCTTTATTCTGTCACTAAACTAATCATCTAGTCTGAAGAAATTAAATGTTCAGGAAACATGGGTATATGCTGCGATAATTTCTTTACAATTAATTTTGTAAGAAAGACAGGACTTTGCTTATTTCAACTTAAGAAACAGGATCAGAAACAAAGAATCCACTGAAAGTCTTGTGCATATTTAACAAGCATTTTATTTTAATGTAATAGAAATCTCTCACCTCATGCCTTGTCGCATATGGTTTTTGATCTAGCAGACTGCTGTATGAGAAACAGAAGGTGATCGCTCTGCTAGGCTCCTGAAGCTAATTGGCTTCTACCTGTCTGCAGTCAGGCTTTTAATCATATTTGTTCTGTATCAGTTGATTTTAAGTCAAACCTCTTCTTGTAGTGATCTTAAGTAAAGAGAGCTACAGCCTATATTCTTTATAGATAGGTTAGACATTGTTAGCTTCTCAAATTCTGGCATCTACTTTGCAAATAATAATAATAAATAATAATAATAATAATAATAATAATAATAATAATAATAATAATAATAGTAGTAGTAGTAGTAATAGTAGTAGTAATAATAATAATAATAATAATAATAATAATAATAATGGTAATTACGATAAGGAGGAGGAGAATGAGGAAGACAGTGATATTTTCTCATGCACATACATTTCTAGTGCTTTTCTAATCAGATCACTGTAGGTTTTTTGCCATCAATTTTTATTGATGGCAAAAAGCTACAGATCCATGAAAATCCATGAAAATATCACAGGAAGATCCAGAAAGTAGCTGCTGCCCATGCTAACAGATGTATCAGCAGGAAGAAAGCAAGGACTGATTTCCTTTTGAGATACAAATTAAACAGTTTATTACAACAGATGAAAGCAATGGCAAAATCTTTCTTGAACAAATCTTGCCCTGTGATAGTTTTGCATTATTATCACTGTAAGTCAGAAACAACTTGAAAGTAGACATCAACAGACTAGGAAATTGTCTAGTTTAACTTTCCTTTTGTTAAAGATCAGTTGAGAAAATGATAAATGTTTTATATTTTTTACATTTCCATTCCCTTTCACCTAATGTCATCATCTCACCCAGCCATTTGTACAGTAATCTTCCAAGTGAGGCAATACTCCATGCATGATGAAGTGGGCTGCAGTCAACAAAACTATGGCCATTTCCACACGGGGTATTTAAAATGGTGCAGTGCGTCCTCCATGGAGGACATCTGAACCTTGAAGTGGACTGGGTTCAGACTACTTACCGTAGATCCGCACCTCAGTCCGCTCCGGAACAACCCCAAGTGGTCCTCCAGCATGCTTTTGAAAGACCTGATTTTTCTAGTCTTTCAGAAGCACAGATCACGCCACTGCGAGCCTGCTCCCTTGTGCAGATTCGCAGGCTTGCACCAATGCGAGCCTGCGATCTGCCATGGGCGGGCTTTAGGCTGGCGAGCTTCACCGGTTGGTCGAGACTCATGACCAACTGGAAGCCACCATTTTGGACACCGGAGCAGTGCAGAGCGACGACCACACACTGCTCCTCCTCACCCTGGACCAGACCGGACCACCAGAAGATCCGGTACGTTCCCTCACCCCGTGCAGAAATGGCCTATGCCAAATAAAGTTTTTTTAGTCTTTAAGGTATTACTAGTCATTGTTTTTGATACAACAGACTAAAACAGCAATTGGAAAACTTTGAAAGATGTTCTTTTGTGAGAGAAAGAAAGAAAAACCAAAGCAATCACCCACCCACTTAACAGCAACTTCCCAAAGTTTACTCCCACTGAATATAAATCCTTTCTATATGATCACCCTCATAGCTGTTGCTGGATTTCCCATTTATAGTTAAAAGGCAGAAAGAAGTTTTATTCCCAATAATACATCCATCTCATAGACTAATTTATTTAGGTGTACTTAAATATTATATTTATTACAGTATAAATATTAATTAAACAGTGATCTGTTTAACTTGGTAGGATATATATGTAAGTGAGCAGTTTAAATGCACATCATATGTCCTTACAAATTAATGTAAAGTTAGCCCTTCCAAAAAGACTTTATTTTCTTTATCATTTTTTAAAATCTATACCCCATAAATCTTAATACCGAAAGCAAGCATTTCTAACTATCTTTGGGGGTTTTTTTCTGTCTAGAGTCACTTCTTTCCTTTTTCCACCTCTTGCTTTCTTCAGAACAGCTCCATGAGGTAACAACCTCAAAGAGTGGAAGATCAGGAGTGAAGAATTGCACTGCTCCCCAGTTTTGTTTGCTTTTAGCATGCATTTAGGGGAAAATGTGCACTTGGAAAACTGATAATCTGCCATTGGAAAAATGAGAGGCTTATTAGGCTTGTTTTGTGCCTGTTACCCTCTTATATGACGGAGACAGCATGTACATAAATTAGCATTCAAAACTACAAACTGCCCAAAGCATATTAATATACCTTCTATTTGATCACCAGAATATCTTCCTTTTCGCCTTCATCTTTGGGCAGGTGCCACTTCATTACATCCTTGTCATTACATCCCCTTGAAGTATTTCTAGTTTTGTGCCTTAGTTCTATCTCAAAATTGGTGTTTCTTTTTCCACAGTTGAACAGCTGGCCTGGGGTTCCACTCAGCATACCACTGAAAGACAGTGTTGCAAGCCCTATTGTAACTGTGTAACATGACCTAGTTTTAAGTTGTCGAATTGAGTTGGCAATCTTGGTGAAAACAAGATCATCTCAGTTTTTGGAGATGTACCAGTTTTGACAGCACATATCTGATGAGGCAGCAGAAATGGTCTTTGCACTGATCTAAGGATCATTGAATAGGGAGTTACATTGATGCATTGGCCATTGCATTGTCCTGCTATTTAGTAAACTAAGGCAGAATTGGATTGTTGGATTGTTGTTATATGATAGACAAGAATGAATGACTCCTGTGAAGAAAGATCCTGTCACTGATACAAGAGGAAACCATACTTTGTGCTTGGCTTATTTGTTGGTTTGATTTAGTATGAAGCATTGGATAGAAATTTGTGTAGTTTTAATACTTGCTTTTAAAATACTGCTGCTGTACATCCAAGAGAAACTCTGCTGCTGCTGCCTTACCTCCATCCATCACTGTGTTCCTACCTTGCCCCATCCCTTTCTTAGCCTCACCTGATGCCACCATGCCTTTTGCTTTGTACCTCTTCCTCCCTCCTGTACTCCACTATTGCACCTCCCTCCTTCCTTTGCTTGTTGCCTTACCTCATGCCTACTTGTCTTGCTCCTTATACCTTGCCACTGTGAAAGTGGCCACCCCTTTCCTGTTTTCCCTTCCTTTGGCTTACCTTTCATCTTCACTATTCCTCTCACACTTGTTCCTTAAACACTACTACTATACCTGTCCTCTTCTCTCCCACCCTTCCTTTCCCTGCTTTGCCTTTCATTACCTTTACCATGACTTTCCTTTGTTTCTTGCATTCCACTACTGTATTTCTCATACTCTTTTCCCTCTTTCCAGTTCCTTGGCCTCACCTTGCACCTTCTTCACACTTTCCTCCTTCACTTCTTGCACACTGCTGCTGCTGCTGCTATTGCTTTCCTCTGAGGCTGAGAGATGATCTGCCCAAGGTACCCAGTATGTTTCTGTGGATGAACAAGGTTTCAGATCTGATCCCCAAGTCCTAATCCAACACTCGAAGCACATTGAGGCTCTATGGCAAATCGTATTGATAAATTAAAGGAATCAGCACATAGCTGTCTTTTCCTTTTCTTTTTATTGCTATAAAATAGTGGTTCTTAACCTTTTTTTTTTTTGGATCATGGACCCCTTTACTACTTTACTTTTTCCCCCTTCTTGACCTCTGAAGCAGCTACTTTGCAGTTGAAATATTGCTTTTAGAAGGCATTCTTGAAAACTTTATATGGTATGCATAATAACTTGGGTCGTGTCATATTTTTTTTATGTTGGATTTTTCCAAGCAGTTGGGATACTAAAGAGCAGAACATGATGTGAGCAGTGAAATACATAACTAGCTATTTGGTATTTGGGAGATTAGTTGTTTAATATTTGATAAAAGGCTTCATCTCTTCATTTCCAGGGCGGTCACTCCACATGCTTCACTCGTCTGTGAATATTTTATGAGACAGAACATGAAACACGTTATCTTGATTTTTGCTGTCATCACATACCAAGAAACTAATGCCAGCCATACAACAATGGTTTGCATTGCAAATTGGACATGAATTATTACTGCTTTTATATGCATTTACAACTTTCCAACACAGCCTGTACACTTCATTTCTGAAGTCATAATTTGATCCTGCTAAATTCAGTGGAGATGAAAAACTACAGCCAGAATTCTTGAAACATTTTGGATAGATGGTTTTGCAGTTAGTGATAATAATGCAGTCTAATTGCCTGTTTCCACCAGAACAGTTAAAATAGTATCTTATATCAGATGCTCTCCTATAATTACCTCCAAATCCTCTACGTATTTCCCTTATCACATTTTTTGGTAGCATGGAATGGGTAGAGTGCCTGTCATGAGGCTTAGACTGCCATGCAGTGTGTCTCTATGGCCCTGTTTAAGGTCTCGGTAAAGCAGCTAATCATTGCCCACTGATGGCTCTACTCCCATGGCTCCCGAAAGGGGAAGCAGTATATGTGAGATTATCAGGAGAGGGTTTTTTACCAAGTACCTACAATGCACAATGTGTCAGCAAGGGAGAGAGTTGTCTCATATGTAATGTTTGGCATAGAGAATCACATCCTCATGCAAGTGTGCCTGGTGCCAACATTGCAGCTGTTTCAGCACCAGTTTTTTCTTTGTCATGGCATTATGTTTATTTTATGATTATTTTATAGTGTATGCATCTTTCTTTGGATGTAGTGCTTCTGAGACTATTTTTATTTTCTCTCTTGCTTATTTATAACCATTATTCACTGTTTTAACTATATCTGTAGACCCTTGTGGTATTTGTATGGTGAAGGGCAGTTTTAAAATGTGTTAATAAATAAGGTATACTGCTGTGCACATGCTGAAAATTCAGGGCTCAGTTCTGAGCAATGCAGAATGCTTTAATTTAGCTACTGATAACTTATGTCCAACCTATGATCTTTATGATTATGTCTCGGACACAATAATACTTTCTTCTTATGTGTTGAAAACTGTTTATACTGACCTCTCCACTACCTCATATAGAAGCAATTTACAATAAATCAGTTTAAAATAATATAACAGATAATGTTAGGCAAAAATATACATAAATAATAGAATCATAGAAGGAACTTTGTAAAAACCCCAGTCCATCTATCTGTTTGATGCAGGAAATCCAAAGTTAGAGCATCCCCAATCTATGATTATACAATTTTTTTCTTACAGACCTCCAGCAATGGAGATCCCACCATACCTGTAGGTAATTGGTTATGTTGTTGGACTCTCTTATTTTTAATTTGTTTCTCCTGTGATGACATGCTACAGTGTGTAGGGCTATTTGGTTTAGAAAAATTCTTGCAAGGGAGGAATATGACAGGTGTATAAAATTATACATGTTGTAGATAAGTAGGATAGAGAGAGGTTCTTTTTCTCTCACGAAACAGAATTGGGTACCATCCAGTAAAACTGAACAGTAGAAAGTACAGGATAGAGAAAAGGAAGTACTTATGCATACACTGCGTCATAAACTATCGAGTTCACTGACACATAGTGAGCTGATACCACCAACTTAGATGGTTTTAAAAGAGGTTTAGACAAGATGGAGGATAAGATGGAAGATAATTGTCCTTCAGATGTCAGTAGCCACTACTCACTATGGAAGATTTTTCAGTGGCTACAGATGATGGCTACATGCTACTCCAGGATTAGAGATCTCCTGCCTAATAATACCAGTTGCTATTTAGAAACAGTGGGAGAAGAGTTTTGCCCTCACACTCTATTTTCAGGCTTCCTATATGTATTTCTTTGGTTACTGTAGAATATAAGATTGTGAACAAAATAGGCCTTTGGCCTAATCCAGTGTGGCTGTTCTTATGTTTTTGAATCCAGAAAGCATTCCTCAGAACATTACCAGTGTTTTCCATACTACCATCTTTGTTCACCTTCTCTTAGCCTATATGTTCATATACTTTGGAAATTAGGTGTAGTACTCCAGTTGAATCCTGACCAATAGGAAAACACAGAACTTGGAACAGTAACTTTTTAAGGCTTCAGCTTCCAAAATCCACCAGCCAGCAATAAGAAATGCCCTGTCTAATATCTGATAAAATCAAGCATAATTTCAGCAGTTAAAAATGAAAGTAAAATTGGAAAGAACCAAGACTGAGACAGGTAAATCCATGCAGGAAGTAAATTAAAATATCATTGGAAATTGTCAGGATACATCACAGCTGTAGGCAAAAGTGGGCTGTGGGTTGTACACGTCTCCCCCAGGTCTTTCCTCAGCCCCTCCCTCCAAAGGTCCACAGGCCCCATAGTGAAGGATAACTTTTTCCCCCTCAAATGGCATTTAGCCTTTGGAGGATTTATTCAAACCAGGAACTAATTGAACTATGGGTTTCAGCCACTTCTGTTTCTCATTCTTAGCTTTCCTATTAGGAATATATAGTGTTTGACCTGCACACATGGTTATTGAACATACAGATAACTACAAAGACATTCACAAGTTTAGAGCTGCAAAGGTGTTGTAAGCCCATTTGGTTGCTTAGGATTGGGAACCCTGCCTTATCAAAGTTATGAAGTACAGGGACATCTACAAGAAGATTCTTGTAGATGTCTGAAATCTTCATGCTCAGTGTTTGATGATCTATGGAAAAGCAACTAGCTTTCTGGGGACAATAGGAAAGTATCTGCATTGTTGGCCCTTTCTGCATGAGGCTGGTAAATTGGTTCATGCCATTTCTTACGAGATTTTCTGGGCTCGAAACAAGACGGACTTTCCCTCATTTCCTTCCGCACAGCTACTGCATATGTTTCATTCTGATTCCGAGGAATGCGAGTTCATGAATCCACACTGCCTCTGCCGTGGCCACTCCTGCTACTCTCCTCACCCCACCCCGCCAGCTGTGATTGGCCTTTTTTTTCATGATTTGCATATGTGCATATGTGTGAAAGTCCATACTACTCCCTGGCCCCTCCCATGAGCCCTCCCCTGACCACCGATTTGCTTTGGTGTGAATGTACGTGTCTGCACCACTGTAAAAGTACGAATTGGATCGATCTGGAAGATTGGAAGACTGATTTCTTCTGGTTTTCAAATAATGTGCTTTACCATCACATGGGGGCGCATTTAGTCGGAATTACATGCGGAACGAAAGTAAATAAACCAAACTTGGTCCGCTCCAATGTGCAGAAGACCTCCGTGGCAAAGCACATTGGCCTGCCTTAATAACTGCGTGCCGAAAGGGCCTTTGTCTTCCACAGCCAGCTCTCACATAGGCAGGATAAACATATTCAGGCTGCATAGTCAGAAAGAGAGATACAGTGGACCAAAAACAGTAAGAGTGACAGTAAGAGCTGTTCAACAGTGGAATATGCTGCCTCAGAGTGTGGTGGAGTCACCTTCTTTGGTGGTTTTTAAACAGAGGCTGGATGACCATTTGCTGGGG
Organism: Ctenosaura bakeri; assembly: GCA_948474755.1. NCBI lineage: Eukaryota > Metazoa > Chordata > Lepidosauria > Squamata > Iguanidae > Ctenosaura > Ctenosaura bakeri. The sequence continues at coordinate 2,100,352 of CAOLHI010000350.1, read as the reverse complement.
GTGCTTTGAGTGTGTGTCCCTTCATGGCAGGGGATTGAATTTGATGGCCAATGTGGTTTCTTTCAACTCTATGATCCTGTGATTCTATGAAAAACAAACTGCTGGATTTGGAAATGGAAACAAGGTTCAACTTTTTGTTCATCTGCAAAGTTCATTGGTTCACTAGCTTTTTGTGAAATCTATCTCACTGAATTGTTGTAAGGAGAAAGTGTACACCAAAAGAAATATTGATAAATGATGCAGATAATGTATAATTGTGTAAGTGATGTATAATTGTGTAAGTGCTAATCTTATATTTATTCCTATTTGTTGTTAGATATCAGAAAAAAAAATAGAACACCCAAACAATACTATTAGATATTTCCTGCCCTTGTGCCATCCTGCACTTAACCTAAACTTAAATGTTTCTCTTTTCTCTGCAACACCAGTCAAACCACAGTAAATATCATTACTGCATCTGTCTGTAATAGATGCCTTTGGCTAGTGAAATATGTGGGTTTCTTCTAAGTAAAACCATTACACCAACATTGACCACCTTGTGTTTCTGTTTCAGCTTCAGATATAGCAGCAGAACAAGGACAGATCCTGGTCATCGCTACAGCTGCTGTTGGTGGATTCACTCTTCTCGTCATTCTCACCCTGTTCTTCCTAATCACTGGAAGGTAACATTGACCTGGTAACTGGATTTTGTACAAAGCAATGGCCATGTTCAGTAGTACAGTTAGGATTATTTTAGAACTGGAACTGAGAAGTCCTACAGGGCAGGGCAATACTACCATCTTGGCAGAAGAGTAGAATAATAAGCATATTCAATAATTCACACATGCATACTTTTTTCTCAGATAAAGTAAATATCATTAGAAATGGAGATACACTGATCATCTGATCAAATCTAAGCTTCACTTAACATGAAATGTCTAATTTATAACTTTGCACTTTAAAATATTGCCACTTGGTAGATCTGTGGAATTTTTAATTATATATATATGCCTTTGTGTTATTCAAATAATAATTACAAACATATACCCAGTGCCAGAGACAGATTTACAACTTGCTATACATGGTTATGATATTCAACCGTGTCTTCCTTTTTTGAGTTAAGATGATAGGAAAAGAAAGAAAATGAAAGTCAAACATGTAGCTATTGCAAAAAAATATTACCTGATCTTAGAAACTCCATGTAAGCCTCAGTACCATCTAGCAAAAACCAAGAAATCCTATATTTTTTGCAGAGAAGAGGCTCAGAAAAGGCAGCTTTGTATAATTTGATCAGTTCCTTCTGAGAGAATATGCATAGACAGAGACTGCAGATCCAGTAGTGCTTAGAAGTTTCACAGTCCTTATGTATCACCCTCATTTTCCCTGGATGTTCACTTTTCTAGCTGGCTTTCTGAAATGAAAGTCTGTAATCTGCTTCTTCCGGAAACTGAAGTACAAAGTTTTCACTTCTTCAGATTTAGATAAATCACTCATTGTGAGAATGATTGTGTCACTCTCTTGCAAAGCCTATTATGTGATAGCGTACATGGTGTGGTGGTGTGGTGGGCTCATTGCACACCCTCAGCCCCAGAAAACCCCATGATAGGTTTGCCTTAGTGTTGCCATAAGTCAAAAATGACTTGAAGGCAATCAACAACAACAACAAACCCATATAGCCCATAAGAGTTCACTTTTAATTTAAAATTATTTATTTTTTACTTACTTAAATATTTCTAAACTCATCCACATCCCATCATGAAATCTCAGAACAAAATACAATTAAAACTATGTAAACGATGTTAAAGAATTCCAGATTTAAAAATAAAATAATTTGAATAGGACAAAAGCATATTTTAAAGATCCCCAAGTTAAAAAGGCAGAAACAGCTACAATAGTTAAAACTGTGTAAAGTACACTTTAAAAAAATTATACCCCAAAGACCTGTTTTTTACTCAGCATCTGAAAGAAGCCAACATTGGCATCAGTTGGTCTCCAAGAAGAGGGCATTCTATAAATTGGGCACCACAGCTGAGAAGACCCTCTCTCATGCCATCATGCAATATATCACTCCCAGTAGTGGGACAAGAGAAGGATCCCTCCACCAGATCTAGGGTAGGTATAGGGAGAGGCACCACCTTAAGTGTCAAGGTCCCAAGTCATTTAGTGTTTTGAATGTCATCACCAGTACCATGAATTCATGAATAGGCAGCTAGTGCCACTCCTCTAAGACCAGGGTTAAATGTTATCTAGATCAATTCTTCTTGGGCTATCTTATGCGGGGGACTGGCAATTATTTTTTCCCCAGTGTGTCAGGAACTGGCACTATATTCATTCCCATTCCTTCAAAGAAACTTGCCAATAACCAGTAGCCAATGGCTTGTAAACTTGCACTCATATAGGGACCACCACTTTGAGTAGCACTGGTCTATAAATACACCAGCCAATAATCGTGCTGCTGCATTTTGCACCAGCTATAACTTCTGAATCCTTTTCAAGGGCAGTCTTATGTACAGTGCATAATAGTAGTCTAATCAGGAAATTACCAGTGCTAATTTATTTTAAAAAAAGCCATAACTAGTACTCCAATTAGAGCTGGCACTAAGCACTCTGAGCCACAGAGCCCACATGTACTGCAGTAAAGGTGAGAGATCTGGCATATTCTCAAGCTTTTGACCCACTCCTTTATGGGATGTGCAGCCCCACCCAGGGCCTAATGGTTACCCGGTTCATGGATTTGAAAACCACTACTGCACTGGATCCTGGATCCCGTCTTATCAGGATTTAGCTTGTTTATTGGCCTTCATTCAGTCCATTACAACATTCAGACATTGGTCCAGCACCTGCTCAGGTGACTCTTACAATAAAGAGATTTATAGCTGGATGTCAACTGCATAGTGTTAGTACTCCACCCCAACTCCATTATTACCTCACCCAGAAGCTTCATATAGATATTGAACAGCATTAGGAAACAAGATGGAACACTGTAGCATGTCCACCACTTAATGGCCCAACACTATTCTCTGGAATGGGCCTCATAGATAGGAGCAGAACCAATGTACTGCAGTGCCTCCTACTACCATTCAGTGGAGCATGTTCAGTGAGGAATGCTATCATGAACCACTGACAGATCCAGGAATATCAAACAAGAAAGCTCTCCCTTTGGCTTTCACCTGAAGTAACCTGTCAGTCAAATTTACTAAGGCCATTTCAGTACTGTGTCCTGTCCTGAAACTGGGTCCAGATAAGTTATGGATATTAATTATTTATTTTTACTTTTTTATTATTTTTATTCATTTAAAATCATACAAATAAAACATTCTATATTTTTAACATTAACATAATTATGCATCAATCATTCATACACAATACATATTTATATAACGTATATCTTACAATCTGTATCTTATTCATACATTCTTTTACATAAAAGGAAGAAAAAAAACCAAAAAATAGAAAAATAAAACAAATTTTAATACCTACCTACTAACCTTCCCTTATCGCATTTACATAATTTGTGGTCAGTTATAACTTATCTGTATTTGACCAACAATTCTATATGCTCGGTACTTCAACATTCATACCACTACCTCTTTCCATTGTTACTTAACTCTTACAATAATATCTTACTCCTCTAAGCTTTTTGTCCACACATTTTTATTTCTCTTAACCTGTGTTACACGGGTGATTTTCTCTCTTAACCCATTTCACTCCATCTTATTTAATTCATTTACTACTGAAAAATACATGTTGGAAATGTACTGAGAGAGGGACGTTTTATCATATATGGTGGTCTTGCACTTGGCTATTTCCGCACTACAGTGTTAAAGTGCTGCTATTCCACTATCAACCTCCTATTGAATTCTGGGGTTTGTAGTTTAGGGAAGGGCACTTCAAATTCTCAGCCAAAGAGCTCTTTGGTCTCAGTAAACTACAAACCCCAGAATTCTACAGGGCATTGAAAGTGGAATAGCAGCAGTTTAACACTGTAGTGCGGAAATGGCCAAAGAAATACTGGAAGGGTATTCATGAATGTATTGTTAATACCCTTCAAATTAACTATCCAATGAATCCAGAAATATATTTACTGAACATGTTAGATACTAAACATTTTAAAAAGAATTCACTGAGAAAAATGGTAATATATACGGCAGTGGTTCTCAACCTTCCTAATGCCGCAACCCTTTAATACAGTTCCTCATGTTGTGGTGACCCCCAACCATAAAATTATTTATTTATTATTTACAATGCCTCCCCCCCCCGGCAAAGGCTGCCTCGCCAGCCAGGAACGGGAGGGGCGGGCAGGGGGGAAAGAGGAGCTGCACGTCTCCCCTGGGAAAAAAACTCCAAGAACGCCCCCTGGGCTCTGCTTCTGCTTCACTCTCATTTCCGCTGGGGGGGGCAGTGTGGGAAAAGTTTCCAGAGTGTCGACCCTGGCCAGGCGGGGGGGGGGGACCCAGCGCCTTTGTCTTTTGTGCCGGGAATCTGTAATTTGTAAAGTGCATGTCTCACAACACCACAGCTCTCCCCAGAAAATTCAAAACACCTCACCAAGCTACAAATCCCAGGATCCCAAAAAGATGGACCCATGACAGTTAAAGGGGTTTCAAACTGCTACAACTGTACAGTGAAGATACACTCTGTGATTTATGATAGCACAATCCTTCCTGGGCCATTTCTGCACTACACTGTTACATTATTCCACTTTCAACATCCTATGGAATTCTGGAGTTTGTAGTCTACTCAGGCCAAAGAGCTCTCTGGCTGAGAATTCTAAGTGCCCCTCCCTCAACTGCAAAGCCCAGGATTCCACGGGATGTTGAAAGTGGAATAATAGCACCAGAACAGTGTAGTGAGGAAATGGACCTGGACTAAAGTCCATCAGATGCCTCAAGTCAGGTTACTGTAGGTTGGCTGCTACAGACCCAGATTTCTTTTGTGCAGGTGCCTCCGCACCCCACATGCTATGATTTTCAATTTCATCAAGCAGCTGCTCACTCAGAGCCCCACGGAGGATGAGAGGGAAGGAGGTAACCTCTTACTCTCAGGGGACTGTGGCCCACAATTCCTCCCCACACATGCCCGTGTCCAAAACCCAAGAGGCGAAGTTTGCCGCCTTCCACACAGGCACATTTCATTCCCTCCCTCTCTCCCCCTGTAAAAAGAAAAAGAACAGCGCAAGGAGGACATCCCCTTGTCTGCCTCCTCCCCCCCCACACTTTCCCGGCATATAACCTATTTTTGGAAAATGGGACTCAAACCCCCTTCCCGGCTTTTTCAAAAACGAGATGTATAGATATATCCATATGCACATATCCCGTGCTTGGCACAGGAGGGAAGAGGGGAGAGGAACCGAGGAGGGGGCGCTTCTGGCCCAACATAACGTCTGGATGTCCCCTCTGCCAAGCCAGACACACTGGCAGCCTTCCCACATGCACCCACCTCGTGGGCTCCCCTTGCAATGAATGGGAGAAAGCGCACACGAGGGAGGGAGGGAAGGAAGGAGAAAGGAGCCTTCTGCACCCCCGTGCTTGCGATTCTAAGCAGCAACATAGCCACCCGGCTGGAAGGGACCATTTGCTGGAGGAGGGGGAGGGGAGGGCGAGGGCGGCAGCAGCGGGGATCTCGCGGTGCCCAAATGCTCCCTCATCTTCCCTCTCTGAATGCATGTGTCCCCCGAGGTCCTTGTCCCCGAGGCGGGCACCCGCGCAGGAGACTCTCCGGGGCGAGAAGGAGGAAGGCGAGCCGGCCCACCAGTCACCTCAGGGCCACAAGCCACTGAAGCAAATGCTTCCTTTTCTCCTTCCCACTGCTAAACAAGGCTGCCAAGGGAGATGCGCCCAGGTGCCCGGGTAGCCCATTGGCAAACGCCTCCTCCTGCTGTTGCCCCGCACACAAAAGCCCATGCGGGCCGGGGGGCGGCTGGCTCCCTTCGGGGAGGGCTGGGCGGTGGTGGCAACAACTTTGGCTTCGCCTCAGCTCCGGGAAGCGAAGCGGGCGTGACGGCAGGGCGGCAGCCTGAGTTGAATTTCCCAGCTTTAGGCGAAGCGACCCATGTGCGCCAAAGGGCTGGAGGCTGACTGGGGGAACAAGGGGCGAAGGGGTGCCCATGGGAACGGTATTGGTGGAACCGGGGACAGAGGTCGCACTGTGGCCATTTCTGCACTAGCCTGTGCGGGGAAATTTTTGGCAAAACGGGGTTTGTTTGGTTTGTTTGGGGGTTTTTTGGTTTGTTTGGGTTTTTTTTGCAAAACAAATCCTCTCCTCCAAAAGGCCATCTTAGTTAGGCCATCATCTTTATTTCCTTCTATGGCTCTCAGCCGGATAACTTCTGGAAACCCATGAGCGAGAAACTGAAGTTAGAAAACACCCCCTTCTGTTATCCACAGGGGGTCCCTCTTCTCCCTGACCCCCCCCGTACCTTCTCTGGCGGTGCTCCGCTCGTGGCTGGACTTTGGGGACGGTTTGGCACTGCTGCCTTCAAATAAAGCCGAAACTTTGTCCGGGCAGGCGACGACGGAGTGGCTCAAGCGGCGGCGCCTCCTTGCTTGGGGCTCCCTCCCTCCCTCGCCTAGAGAGACGCGCAGCGCATGCGACCACACGCACAACCACACGCACGTTGTGGGCACCTCAAGGGCAGTGCCGGCAGGAGCAGCACCTGCGACGGCAGCTGGCACAGACGGCAGCGGCGTCCACTCTCCCTCTTCTCCCCTGCCCACCCGCTGGCGGCAATCGCCCCCCATGGCGCCCCTTCCCCCGCCCCACCCAGGCCCCCCAGGCCCTTGCCCGGGCTTATGTCGGAGGGTGCCCTGTTCCGCAACTCTAAGTGGATCCTTTTTTTCATGTCCATGTCCCTGATTCAGTAGGAGGCTCGCCATCCCGTCTCTCCTTTCCTACCCAGTGCCTCCCTCGCTCGCTCACCTTGGCAGCTCCACGGGAGGAGGAAAAGATGGTGCCGAGCAAGAGGAGGAGGCGGCCCAAGTGAGAAAGGCCGCTGGTGGGGCAGCGGCGGCAGCAAGGAGGAGAGGGGGCGGTCAGTGACCTTGTTTCAAAAGGGGGGCGGGATAGAGGAGCCGTGACCCCTGTGAGAGGGTCATTCGACCCCCAAAAGCGTCGTGACCCCCAGGTTGAGAACCACTGATATACGGTAACAGTGGCAAGACTAGTATTTGCACAAAAATGGAAATTAAAAGAAGTTCCTGAATATTAATTATTTAAAAGTCCAATTGTGCCAAAGTAAATCCTACAATTGCATGAAAATATCTTTCCTAATTAGATACCAGATCTAGACTAACAGGATAGATGCAATGTATGGTGTTACCAATCTGAAATAATTGGTTTTATTCAGGAAAGAAATCACATTCTGGTGTTACTTTAAGAACCTTTAAGTGTTATCTTAAGAACTTTGGAAGCTATTTTAACTTTTTAATGTTTCCATATTGAATGGGTTCTTTCAGTTACATAAGGTGTAACTGCATTTCCTGAAGCTGCTTAAACACTGGCATAAGGAGATCTGGTAGGACAAAGAAGAACAAATAACATATGGGTTTGAAGCAAATGTTAAAGCATAAGATTAGACTGGTGTCCTACAGATGGGTTCTGCTTCACTCTTTAGAATCAGCAATTTGATGTAGTGTTGAATCACAAGGCTGCTAATGAGTCTATTCATATTGAAGAGTCATGAGGACATAAACACCTGCATCTGCACTTGACTGAATGATTATCTGCTAACACTGAACACTTCTGCCAGGTTTTGGATAATAAAATGAAAGGATAAAAAACAGAACACACTATGTGGGAGAGGGGAAAATAAATGCCAAAGAATTTAACAGTTTCAGTCAAGTGTGATCAATATAAGATTTCTGTGTTGCAGTAATAGTCAGATTTTGCAGGGGCTAGAAAATCTGTGCAGCAACTGGATGCTTGTGATGTCATAGGATGTTTGTGAAATTCTTGGTGGGAAAAAAAATGAAGCTCTTAATGACCAAAAAAAAAAAAAAAAAACTTCATCCAGCCTGTCTAAAAAAAAAAAAAACCCTGAAGTTCAGTCTTTCTAAGAATACCCTTTGCATAAGCCCTGAGGGGAGAAGATGTGGATAGAGAGGACGGATAAAAGGACTGAAAAGCTTAGTGAAAGCCAAGTGGATAACTATGGATGGAGGGCAAAATGAAGCCTTTACCCCTCCAAATACAAATCCTGCCCAGGAATTTTTCCTTTAATCCCCAAATTACTCTCCAAATTTTCATTTATATCCCAGATTCCTAGCAAATTTTTAGTGAGACATTGAAAAATGTTCACACTAAAACTGCTATATTTGCTGTGTTCACTTTCCCATAGCAATTTTGCTTGCCCCTTTTCTTTAGATGCCTAAACTATATTTATAAATGCTCAACTGAAGTTTTAAGTTACTACAAACCTGGAAACTTGGGGACTGAAGGAAGATTCGATTTTGCCCCTTCCGACCACCTAGTAGCTATACCCCTGATGACAGCATAAGAAGGCACAAAGACAAAGCAGAAATGAGCCCAGAGAGAAGAGTGGCTGTAAGTGGAGGTCCAAGTGGGCAAGGACCAGGAATCTGGAGGGAAAACAGTGCAGGCATAAGAAGCTGAAGGTGAAATGAAAAAAGTAGATTAGGGCCATTTCCACACATAGTGCTATTATTCCACTTTCAACATCCTATGGAATCCTGGGCTTTGCAGTTTAGGAAGGGGCCTTTGCCCACCCTTTTTTACCTGAACTGCATTGTTGTGGCATTGTGGAATGTTACAAGCAAAAAATGCCACTGTCATGATTTATCATACTTCTGGCAGAATGATCATAATCATAATATAAAGTAGAAGAAGGAAGAAACAAACAAACAAAAAAGGCTGTGAAAACAAAAGGCCTTCCACCCACCACTTTCTCAGCCTCAGAGGAAGACAATGGCAAACCCTTCTGAACAAATTTTGCCAAAAAACCCCACATGATAGATTTACCTTAGGATCACCATAAGTTAGAAACTACTTGGAGGCAGACAATAATTCCCCAATAATAATAATTCTAAAAATATGTGAAAAGACCTAAATGTTGTAAGCCATCTTGTACAATTACAGAAATCAGGATATAAATGAAATGTAATGAATGAAAAGTTTGTCATTGGCAGGGATGACTTGGGCCATTTCCGCACGGGCTTAAAGAAACGGTGCAGAGCATCCTCCAGGGAGGACATCTGCACCTGGGAGTAGACTAGGTCGGACCTACTTAGTGTAGTTCCGCACCTCAACCCGCTCCAGAATGACCCAAAATGGTTGTCCAGTGTACTTGAAAGACCACCTGAAACAGGTCTTTCAAAAGCATGAAGCACACCACTCCGTGCCCGCACTCTGGTGCAGATTTGCAGGCTCGCACCAGTGCGAGCCTGCGATCTGCCAGGGGCGGGCTTTAGGCTGGTGAGCTTAAGTGGTTGGTGGAGAGCCTCGACCAACCGGAAGCTGCCATTTTCGTCCCCAGAGCAGTGCGGAGCAGTGGCCACGCACTGCTCCGGACCAACCTGGACCCAAGCATGGAGCCAAGAAGTCCAGTAAGTACCAGCACAGGGCGATTCCCTTGCCCCGTGTGGAAATGGCCTTGGACAGATGAGGCGTCAGATTTTTAGATACTGAAACATTGTGGACATGTTTCTAAACTGCCAGGGAGTTTTTACATCTGCATCTTGGAAAAGTCTCAGCCAATTTAAGATTTACATCAAAGGGAAATGTCAGTTTTCTCCAACCATATCACAACCGTAAGGAAGCAGTGAGGCAACAGACTTGGGTGGTCTAAATTTCATACACCAGTTTGAACTAAGCAGACTCTTTTTTATCAGCAAGCTTTTATGGCTGGGGTGAGACGAGCTGCTTAGTCTTACCTATGTAGCTTCCACAAAATTAGCAGTGTTTTAAAAAAATAAAATAATGTATTTGGTTTTTTTTAAAATTAAATTAAAATTATCGCATTTTCAGGGGAAGGGCAAGTTTGGAGACTGGTATGTTTAGAGATAGTCAGCTGGAATAGTTTCAGAACACTCTTCACACATCTGGTGCCCATTAGTAAAAAAATAACTGAAAAGATCTTTAGTGTAATTAATCTTATTACTAACAAATGCCTTGATGTAGGCTATTTCCACACTACACTGTTATAGTGCCATTATTCCACTTTCAACATCCTATGGAACCCTGATGTTTGCAGTTTAGGGAGGGGCCTTTAGAATTCTCAGCCAGAGAGCTCTTTGGCCTCAGTAAACTGCAAACCCCAGAATTCCACAGCATGTTGAAAGTGGAATAATAGCACTGTAACAGTGTAGTGCAGAAATGGCTCTGAATCCTTTTGTTACTCCTGACTAAAGTAGACCCACTGAATTAGTGAAATTTACTTATGTGTCTACTCACCAGTCCAAAATTGATTCGGCAGGTCTACTCTAGCTGACATGAATCAACATGATTCATGTCCTTGTTTTATTGCATGCAGTTGTTCTAGCTGTCCTTTCTAATGAAATGGAACTGGCCTAAATTTATATTTTGAACCACAGACAATGAGTATGCATACTGAATACCATTAATTCTGTGGCATTTTAAAAATTAAAATGGTGTTCATCTTTTTCAAGGTGCCAGTGGTATATAAAGGCAAAAATGAAGTCTGAAGAAAAACGAAGAGCTCATTTGCAAAATGGACACTGTAAGTGAAATAATATGTTCTGTTTCATATTTAACTTATTAACCCTTGTGTTTTTGTATATTTTCCTGTCTGATAGATGGGAAGGGTAGTAATAGATGGTAGAAGGAGCTGGATGTCTCCCAAGGCTCATATTTTAATATCTACTATGGTCAAAATTAGTGTGTATCTGCAATGCACACTTAGAAATTCCCATAAACGGGAGCAGTTGCCTTCACCTTAAAGTTGAGGGAAGCTCCATAATTTCTACACAGTGTTCCCTAGCACTGGGGTATCTTGTGTTCAGACAAGTCTGTATGTATAAAATATCCAGTAAATAAACATACCAGTTCTGTATATATGCACCAAAGAAAGCAGTCCAAACATCTAAGAGCTTTTGTTAGATTTTTTTTTAAAAAAATCTATGTTTATTCCAAGATGTTTGTCTTAGGAAAGAAAACAATTCTGAACACCTTTGTAAGCTTCAAAATGAATGCTTTTTTTTAATAAACTGAGGATGTTTTTGTACATTTCCACCTGTTCCTCATTATGTGATTTTCTCTGAAGTTCCAGCTTCTGCCTGCTGAGAACCCTATCATATTTGTTTATTTTTAAAAAAATTCCTTCTCATTTTCATAGTGGGATTGTTTCCACAAAGAAAATGTATTCAGCATCATCTCTTCCCAGTGATTTAAATATATAATATCATTGAAGCCAGAACTGAGACTTCAGCAGATGAGTCAATTTATTGTTTTCCCTAACAGCAAACATGCCAGACCCATGCCAATCTGGAGAATAGTGAGGTGAGGTAACTTGGAAACAAAGCAAGAATTTCTGTATAAACTGAGGATACCTCAGGTTAACACGAACAACAACAACAGTAACAGTGTATTCCGCTCCAAAGCAATAGAAAGATTCTAAAGGGGGAGTTTTGAACCAAGGGAAACTGGCTTTTGGTAAAAAGATGTATTGCCTTTAAGTAGTAGGGAGGTGTAGCTCCTGTCAAAAGTGATTTATGACCCTCAGATTTGATTGATTTATGACCTGTCAAAAGTGATTGATTTATGACCTGTCAAGAAATGATTGACACCTATCAATCTCCCTCCCCCGGAAGACTAGGGGGGGGGACTTTGGAAGGGGGCCTTTACCCCCCCCCCACCCACGTGGTCCAAGCCGTCCAATGGGGCGGTTTTAAACTGGGTTCCCATGGGGCCCCGGGGGAGCCGGTGACCCCCTCAGATCCACGGGGGCCAATCACGGGCAACTTCCGACTCGCGCTGCCATTTTCCAGCGGGGCCTGTACCCCTCGAATAGCCCGCCCCACCACCCTTGACCAATAGGGACGGATCTGGACCCCTCAGAAGCACGTGCGTCAAACCGGCCAATAGGAAGGCGCCCTTGGAGAGATATATTGGGGGGGAGAAAGCGGCCATTGTTGCATGCCCGGACAAGTCCTGCGGAGACAACATGGAGGGTACTCCCCATAAGCGAGGGAATGGGAGGCGCCCCTCCCCAAGGTATGATGGTCCTGTGGGCTTTTCTATGCCTCTTGCACCTTTGAATATTCAACCTAGAAGACCGTCGCCGTTTAATGCCCCTGAAAACGCACGCGGTCCTGCGCGCTATACTTGGCCTCTTTCACCTTTCGATATTCAACCTAGAAGGCAGTTGACATTTGATGACCCTAAAAATGACGCTCCACGGTCTGGAGTATGGATACTGCTGACCAAGACCCATTTCTTGAATGCGATTGCTGTTGTAATTTAAAAAGAGTTATCCAGAGGATAGGGGAGAAGGGAATTCCCAATACCCCACGGAGCCCAGATGAAGTGGATGGTGTAGCCACTCAGACTGAAGAGGCGATGGAGGGGGGAGACCCCGAGCCAACTCTACCTACGCTGGTTGAAGAGGAGATGAATGAAAGCATGGAAATTGATTCAGGCTATGAGAGTTTAAAGGTAAGAGTTCTTTTTTATTATTATTTTTAATATTGATGGGTGGGTTACCAGTTCCAAGAAAAGGGGAATAAGTTGTTTTCTCAAAGGGCCACCCCCCATCAAATATGTATCTATATTATTTCTCTCCCCTTTTTTTCCACACAGGAAGACCTGGACGCTGATATTGCTGAGAAACAACCTGAAAAGAGTTGTGTGACTGTAAATGTTCCACCGACTCCCAAGGAGTGAACATGTATTTCTTGTCTTTCTAACAATAAAAACGGTTTTTGTTACGCATGCGTGTTCATACTTATTTAGCCGGGAAAATGGCAGGGCTTTAAAAAATCCTAAGGGATATATATTATTCACCAGGGGAAGTTGGGAGCTTTGGCGGAGTGAACACCCCCTTCAGGAACCCAAAAAAAACAGAACCAGAAACTAAGGAGAGGGGAGGTTACCCAATGGCTTTCTGGGCAAGATGCTTATACGCTACACAGACCAGCAAAAAACTCATTTTAAAAAACAAGATTATTGTATCTAAAGTGGATTCTCAGTGGCAGGCTGATCTAGTTGATATGCATCATTTTTCTAAATACAACAAAGGATATAAGTATATTTTAACAGTCATAGATATTCTATCTAAATACGCCTGGGCTTTAGCTTTAAAGGAGAAAACTGGTAGAGAAGTGTCCAAAGCCTTTAACACCATTTTCGTGCAAGATGGAAGAAAACCTGACAAATTACAGACTGATCGTGGCCGGGAATTTCTAAATAAGGCCGTAAGTGGTCTTTTAAAAAAACAGGGGGTTTTCATCATTTTGTTACCAATAATGAAGTCAAGGCAGGGGTTGTGGAACGATTTAATAGAACTTTAAAAACAAAAATGTGGAGGTTTCACGGCTAATAATACTTTTACCTATATTGATGTGTTTCCCCCTGTTTATAAAAAGTTATAATCAAAGTTTTCACCGAACAATCAAAGCGAGGCCTGCAGATGTTAATGAGTCCAATTTTTAGCAGTGTGGAAAACAGTATATGGAAAGACTACCCAAACAAAAAAGGAGCTTCCTTCACTCAGAAAAGGAGATCATGTGAGGATTTCTAAAAGCAAGGGTGTTTTTGCCAAGGGCTATGAACAGAACTTCACTACAGAAGTATTTATTGTGGACCAAGTTATCAGAAGTACAAATAGACCCGTGTTCCTGCTGAAAGATTATCACGGGGAGGCATAGTTGGGAGCTTTTATCCCGAAGAGTTACAGAAGGTTAATGCAAAACAGGATCAAGTGTACAGGATTGAAAAACCCCTAGCCACTAAAGGGCGGGGTAAGAGAAAGCAGCACCTAGTGAAATGGTTAGGCTGGCCTAGCAAGTTCAACAGTTGGGTGCTTGCTTCTGAAGTTGGAGAACCTGTGTAGAAACCTGGGAAAGAAAAAGGGGGGAAAACGGTTTTTATGCCACACTCCCCAGCAATGCCTGTGCAACATTTTTTCCACAGAATACAACTTCAAGCTTTACTATCTCTTTAGCAAGGCCCCTGGAATTTCCCAAAGGGGCCTGGGAAGTAGGTTTAGCTGAAATACAGTATCCACGCACTTGGAATACTATCAATTCTGAGACCAAATTTGTGATTGCAAGTGAGAAGAAGACATGGCCCTTCAACCTGCAACGTGGCTATTATTCCAGTGTTCCTGAACTGTTGGAAAACATGAACAACCTGATAACAGCGGACCGTGACCCCCCTGAAGTGCTTCTACATTACGATCCTGTGACCAGAAAGGTTAGGCTTAAATCAAACGGGCCATCAAAATCCTAACTGGAGGAAGACTAGCCCACATATTAGGATTACCTCACAATCAGCAAGCCAAAAATCCACCCTTCGCAGCAGACATCACGGGGGGTTTCAACACCTTATATATTTACACAGATATTGTGGAACATCAGGTAGTCGGGGACTTCTATGTGCCTTTGCTGCGTTGCGTTCCTGTGCAGGGGCAAAACCCGAATGTGTCAATATTGGTTATGACAAACCTCACTACACCCCCTGTAAGTAAGCATCACATAGACACCATCACCATAGAGATAAAGACAGACCAGAACCAAAAAGTGCCATTTCGCTTTGGTAAGGTGCTTGTGAAGCTACACTTCCGCCCCAGGAGAATACTGAATCTTTAAAGATGGTGATCCTAAAACCCCCTATGGTGACCCGGCCCTTTATAGAGATTACTACAGGGCCCAGGCAGGAAAGGGGGTTCCTGGGTATCAGGGGATCCCTGTTATGTATGGGTCTGGGCTTGGTGGGATTTTCAGAAGCCTTTTCAGAAAAGCAGTTCCATTTTTAAGAAGGGCCTGACCATCATTAAACCCCATGTTAAAACTGCTGTTCATAATATTGCTAAAGATGTGGCCGGTGAAGTGACTCAGGCTGTTATAAATAAAATGAACCCCACAGCTCCACAAGAAGGATCAGGCCTGATGTATGTTCAACGGAGGAAGGGTAAAAAAAGAAAAGCATCACGGGTGAGGTTAAAAGCCCCCCGAGCCCTTAAAAGGAAGCGCATGGGAAGAAAGAAAACTCAGAACCGGAGAACCGAAAAGGAAAGAGGAGGAGCAGGCAGCGGCGGAAACCAGTTGGGGCAGATATTTTTAAACACAATCATGGCTTTTATCCACAGTGGCTCTGAAGAATGCACAAAATCTGAATTAGACCTATTTATTATTGGGCCCACACAGACAAGTATGAGAGAAGTTTGTATATTGAGGTGCCCCCACTACAGCTCTGTCAAAAATTGCACCGTAGATTTTTTTATAGCAGGAAGTGGCGAAGACTATGTAGACCTTAATGATTCTCTCCTTTATATTTCTTTTAAAAATTGTTAAGGAAGATAATACAAACATTCCCCGAGATGCTGAAGTAGGGCTTGTGAATTATCCAATAGCCTCTATCTTTAGCCAGCTGGATGTGATTTTGGGGGTTTGCCCATCAGCCAGAGCAACAACTGCTATCCTTACAGAGCCTTCATTGAATCTCTGCTGAACTACAGCGAAGACACCCTTGCAAGCCAATTTTCTGCAGGCTTATTTTACAAAGATACGGCTGGAGAACATGAATCGGCAGATCGGGAAAGGGAATAATCAGGGTTTTATTAAAAGAGCAAACCTGACAGCTGAAAGCCGAAAGGTAGATCTGCGGGGGGCATCTCCACACTGACCTGTTTTTTCAAAAAAAATTGCTGCTAAATGGAGTTGATGTAAAAATTTAAAAATTTACCCGCAACAAAGATGCTTTCATCTTAATGACTGATGAAGCAAACAGCCAGTACAAAGTACAAATTTTATCAGCTTCCCTTTTTGTGAAGAAGGTGAGAGTGGCACCAGGAGTCCGGCTAGGTCATGCAGAAGCTCTACTGACATGCAATGCTAAATACCCTGGGGGACCGTGTAAGCATGAAAGTTTTCAGAATCCCGAGAGGAAGCCGTGTCTCCAATCAGGAAAATCTTTTTTTTGGGCCAATTACCCAAACAGGTGGTTATGGGTTTGGGGGTTATAATGATGCCTTCAGTGGAGTTTACAACAAAAACCCTTTTAACTTTAAACATTATCACATCAATTTTGCGGCCTTATACTTGGATGGAGAGCAGATCCCAACAAAACCATTTCAGCCCAATTTTGAAGACGGAAACTGTGTCAGAGAATACATGAGTTTGGTGCAGATTGCTGGCAAGCGTATGAAAGCCCGGGTTTCCCCTTTTAGTCAACCGTGAGGAATATGCGAGAGGTTATACCCTTTTTGCATTTGACCTTACTCCAGATCAGGAAGGCGGGGATCACTATTTTTTGATCAAAACTGGAAACCTAAGAGTGGAATTCCGATTTGCCAGGCCCTTGCCCACTACAGTAAATATGATCGTATATGTTTTGACAATGTGATAGAGATAAATCACAGGCGAAATGTCCTTTTTGACTATATGTAAGATGGACAGCCTGCAATTAAGCCGCATCCTTTCTTCAAATCCGTACACGCGGAAGTTTATTCTATGGAGTCTTCCCTTGTGACATGCTCCCTAGAAAAGGGCTGCTACAAAGGCCTATTTGCCTAGTCATCAACACCCACCCTCACAATCTCCCTGGAGAACACTGGCTAGCTATCTACTTAACAGAAGAAAAGTCTGGTGAATTTTTTGACCCCATGGACACCCTCCAGATCACCCTCTCTTTCCTAAAACCATCATGAAATTTTTAAGAAAAAATGCCAGCAAAACCATGTTTCAACCCAGACAGGTGCAAGACCCAGACTCTGTGGTTTGTGGATACCATTGTGTGTTTTTTCTGCAGCACCGCTGAAAAGGTCATTTAAAAATATTCAAGACTTTTTTCTATGATTTGCAAAGAAACGATGAAATGGTGGTAGATTATTTAAAAACAAAGAGAAACATGTGGGGCTTGTCCCAAACATGTTCAGGCTTGCCCCAAACATGCCCAGGCTTGAAAACATGTTTCAACCTGCCCAGGGGTGTACAACATGCAGTGCTTTTCACAGGCAATCTTCCCAATAAACATACCCTCTAGGAAGGGTTTTTAAAAGGAATTTCTTGTGTATGTGTGTTTTTTTATCGCAAAGCAAGAGTCATAGACGGCAAAATATATTTTAATAATTATTTATTTTTTTTAAAACATCAGCAGAATCATAAGTGGAGCCATGTAGGAGTGCTAGTCTGTCTCTGTTTTTTCAAAGTCCTGCGGGAGAGGTAGGGTGTGCGAATCAGTCGTGGCGTGGATGCATTTGGATTTTTTTAGGTTGTCCAAAACTTCTCTGTTGGCAGGGTTCCCCACTACAGATGATGGAACATTTAGTTCTGCCATGGCCCTCATAAAAACATCCCAACCTGTTGGAGTGTGTTTGGCTGGTAAGGCGTGCGTCTGAGTAATACCCTTGACCAAATCCAGCATATTTGAGCCCTTAAAACCCCCCCCTTTATACACAAATGAGCCTTTGTCATCCCATGAAGAAATACTCTGGTTTTGCTTCTTTTTCTTTAACAACACCTTTGCTGCATTCTTGTATCTAGCAGGCAGGCTTTCCAGAACTTCTTGAAAGAGTGGCTCAAAGGAGCTTTCCAAAACATTTTGAGATGCCTCGGGGCCGAGGTAGAATCAGGTTTAGGCTTTCCACATCTTGAGATGACTGCCGTGGATGAGGTAAAATCAGGTTCAGGCCTTCCTTTTCTTTTTCCTTTCCCCCTACATGTGTTAAATACTTTTGAAGCAAAGCCTCGTATTGTTTAGCTTTTTCATATTCTGTTAAGTCAGTCCTCTGAAGAATCCTCTGCATCTCTGCATCCAGGGTATAAATGGCCTTAGTTCTGATGTTCTCTTCCTTAGGAAATGATCCCTTTAGTTGCTCTAGCTGATGGCTAGGGACCAAATACATCTTTTCTGCATGTTCCATTAGTGATTGGCAAAAAGACTCGTTTTTGGGAACAGCAAAACTTAAAAAGGGCCCAAGAAAACCCCCAGACTGCTTCACCAAGTACTTTTTTCTTCTCAGAGAGACTCTCCTGTTACCCAGTGTTTTTATTAGATGGCGATTCTTTTTAAATACACGTACCTGGGGGGGGAGATAGAGGAATGTTGCCTTTTAAAGCATTGAGAGCTATTTCTGAAATGGCTGCCACCAGGTCATCTGAAGCTGTGCATAAAAAGGCTTTCCTCTGGGATGGGGGCATCTTAATGAGCAGTTTTAAGAGAGCTAGGTTTCTTTCTACACACCCAGACATGTTGACCTGAAGGGGATGCGGAAGCAATATTTGGGGAAGGGAGTTAAAGGGGAGCCCTTTTGTAAGCAGCTTGACCCTTCTTCACAGTGTATACTGCAGGCCAGTCTGGAGGGAAAAGGCCGGTTCGTAACCTATAAGATTCTGGCGTAGTAGCCTGTAAATCAATGACAAGGTAGCCATATGCTTTGCTCGTAGCATCAGCAAATGCTTCCATGAAAAATTTAAAGTTTTTCCTGGGTACATTTGACGAGCCAACGTAGCAATTTGTAATTTATCCCTTGGGTTTTTAAACAGCACCATGTATTTTGCTTTTAAAAGTGATGGTGCGGATGTTTTTTCCCTTGCAGAAAATGTTCTGTGTGATGAAAAAAACACTCAGATTCCGGTGGTGTACATACTGGGTAAAGGCTTTTTCAACTTCACTATTATCAGAGGCAGACAGCATCAAATCGTCTATCACCAAGAAGTTTATTTTATTGAGGGGTAACAAATCTTCATTATCAAGTTTATCAGGCAAACCCTCTACAAACTGAATAAAGGGATATTTAGATAGAAGTTCTTTGAAACAATGGTTGCCAACAGCTATAGCACCACAGAATATTCTCAGGTAACACAGAAAACATACTACAAGCTTTATCCAACATATTTTTTACAAAAACAGTTTTCCCACAGTTGCTTGGTCCTGCTAGAAATGGCTGAGAAGGGATTTTGCCACGTGTATCCATATTCAATAACCATAAGGGAGAGTCTTAAACCCTTCAGTAATGACCCTCTTGAAAACCACCCTTTGAGTTTTCCTAAGCTCTTTTGTATGGATAGACCATTGACGCTTATTTCTTACAATACCTGGCTGCTGCACAACTATCTCATGAGTGCCTTCTCCGTTTCTGTCTGAGACGTAGTCAAACACCAGATCTTTAAGACTGTCAAAATTAATTTTTTCACAGTTAGCAACATTCAGGGTAATCCCTTTGACCTTCATGCAAGCTGTACCACCAGAAAGCTTGTACCCATATTTTTTTAGGGCCTGCTGACACATACTCTGTGATATATTGATCTGGAACTTGGCTGGTGAGGTCCCCTAAGTAATCTCCCAAAGGAGGGTTCCATTCTCCCTCCCGACTCACAAATATCACACTGTCTGTATCGTGGTACAGAATTCTGTCTTGAAGCTTATCTAACAATTGGTAGAGTTCAAGGCGAGCGTAAGCTGTGGTAAAGCAAGCTATGAACTCATTCTTTCTACCTGAGGTTGTAATGCGGTCCTCAGAACTTTTCCCCAAAAGCACACAGCCTCCTCATCAATAAATTCAAACATTGAAACATTGTAAGTGTCAGAAAATAAAAGGTGGAAGAACTCATCAGGATCCCTCACCACTTGTGTGTTAGTAAAGGTTCGTTCTCTGCCCAAATTTTCCCCACAATGAATTTAAAAACAGTTTGGCAATTTGTCTCTTTGCAGGGTTCACAGCAATTTCTTCCTTCCCAAAAGCACACCCTCCTTTTCATGAAAATCATCTATATATTTATCTTTATCTTCTTCACTGACACACCAGGGGGGGTCCCTGAAGCCTCCTGTTTCTGGCGCAGATGTAATTTAATATACTGTTCAAATAAGGGGGGTTTCCCTTGTTTTCAAAATGCCACACTTCATAGATTTTATCACTTTGTAACCCTTTTCCATAGCCACTTTCAGTTCAAAAATACACCAGGTTCCCACCAAGGCCCTCTCCTCATCTGTGTGATTGCAGGGGTCCAACTGGCGGTATTCTGCACAAGTTGCACAGAGCACAAACATCGTTTACCACCGACTTTACTAGGAAGAACGGGGAAAAACAGCCCACGGGGGGGCAGTATTTTAAGCTTGGCGAAGCCAAAGTACTCTGAGAGTGGTTGAAACTTCTCATAGAAAATTTTGGGGTGGCCAAGAGGATAGTCTTTTGTTTTGTTGACAAAGGGGTATAGGCTGGTAAAATCATAATATTTTATCTCCTCACCCTCTTTAGGCTTGTAATACAGACAGACTGCATTTGTACGACCCCCAAAGAGAGCATCTCTGGGTTCTATGGCTTCTGGAAACTCAGCTTCAGCAAGAAAAATGTTTAGTTGATCATCTGTTTTTAACTGGTTTCTCCACTCATGTTCCCAGATTGTCCTGACTTCAAACCCCCGACATTTCAGTTCAGCAGCCCTTTTCTGTGTGGAGTTGTAAAAAAACTCATATGTTTTCCCCACCAGAGGGTTCCAGTCCTCTGGTGGGTAACACAGGACACATCCATGAAAAAAACAACCGCAAAAATTTAAAAGCTGTTTCTTTACCATTTATGACAGCGTGGCCATCAAAAAAATTTTCCAGCTTTGACCTCTCCCACCTTTTAGAGCATGCTGAATCTGAATGTTTTCTTTATGTTCAAAAGGGATGAAAGCCACTGAATTGCAGGGGTTGAGAAGCGCTTACATTGATTATGGTACCTATCAGGCTGTGGGATTGCAAGGGTATCCTCTTCCAAAAAAATAAAGCGGTACATTGCAAAACACACACTAGCCAGTGTAGGGTATTAAAGGGTCTATGGGGACCCAGTTTTTTCCCCTCCCCTCTCCGACTTCTTGTAAACCTTTGTCAGATTCATGATTTCATGTCTGTATTTGGTACAAGCTTGTGCAAGAATATTGACATCCTGCTGGCAATAGAATGCCAACTCTTTCTGCATGTCAAAAGTTTTTGTTTTGTTTTCTGCATACCATGCTAAAAAGGCTTCCTTTTTCCCCAGGCTTCATAAACTGAACACCATAATCCTCAGCTTTGGGCATAGGACCAACATAATCCCAGTTTTCAGGTGTATTGAAAAAAAGTGGGAAATGTCCTTTGGAGCCGCCAAAACCGAGGGCCTTTGGAAGCTTAGCTAGGGCCATCGGCAGGTGACTGAGGGAATCAATGAATTTCAAACCTAACCCTTTCACTGTAATACATATCAGCTTCCCTCCTTGAGAATAAAATCCCCATCCAGTTTTTCTTTGATCAGTTCCTGAATGATAAAGTAAGAATCATAACATTTTGAATTATGGGCAATGAATGTGGTATCAGCAAACTGCCCATCTGTTATGAAAGTCTTGATAAACTAGACATACATCCCTGACCCTTAAATTCCCATGTTTGGCCAGCAGGGGGCCATGTGGGCTTTTCCCCTCCCCCGGGGTTATTTTATGCCCCTTTTTCTTCCTTTTTTTTGGTTTAGACCCTCTTTAAAACACTCTACAGTTTTCCCCCTTTAAAGGCTTTAGCAAAACAATAATTAGGGACATGGACACCTGTGATTTTAAAAGGGTTTTTAATACAAAAAATATGTACCTGGTGGAGGTATGAGGGTACTTAAGGGTTTTTTATGAAGCACAGATGTTTTTCATCCTTTTTAAAAAATCCCCCCAAAACACAGAGCATTGTCTTCCTCTACAGTCACCCTCACAATGGTCATATTTGACATAACGGCCACATTTCTGGCAGAACTTCCTAGGAGAACATGTGACCTTTTTCTCCAAAGCCAGGGTTTTATGTCTGTTTTGACAGGCCTTGGATCTACACAACAGCTTGCACTTATAGCATCTTTCCATTTTATCCACGGTAGAGGCACAATCGGTTTCCTGACACATGCGACAATAGTGCATACAGTTATGGGTATGTACATATACACTATTGCAATATGTGCAGAGATTCCGGGCTCCCAAAAAAACCTTTTACATTGAGTACCCCATAAAAATGACCTTCATGCAATAATACAGTGTATGTTTTTGAATACCGGGGTTCCTGTGTTTTAAAAAGACCCCCGCCATTGTCAGAATAACGTGCAACATGGATATTGACCTTCAAATGCTCTTCAACAAGTGAAATGTCACTAAGGGATACTTTTTTCTGGTTGACCCAATAACTCCTGATGCAGTTTGCTAGCATCTCTAAACAGTTCTGCATCAGTGGGGATTTCACTAGCCATTACTGCCACAAGACTGGCAGCAAAGCACAAATTGTTGCCCACATTGGTTGGGTCTACCAGGTGTTTTCTTTTTTTGCAATGATTGAGCTGTAAGGAATAGACCGTATGGCTCTTGAAACCCCCCCCTCCCCTGGGAGCACGCACAATGGTGACAACCAGACTGAGTGTTCCATCTGCACAGATCTCCATATTACTTTGTAGGAGTTTGCTTACGTGAGACAAAAAAGCCTCAGCATTCAAAAGATCCCTGGCTCTTAGAGCTTCCCCTACAGAGGATTTGCTAAACCAGGAGCCTGCAGACGTAACTGAATATAGTCCCCAGGAAATAATCTGGCATTAGCGTTATCCAGAACTTGCTGGATAGCCTGGTGTAGCGCAGCCACAGCCTCTGCATATGACCTTATGCGGCTTTAAAATTTTCAAATCTGAATTCTTCAGCAATACGTAATCCTGGAACCTCTCATTGAACCACTCCCATCTTCCAATCCTCTCTGCAAAACAGGACGGGCTCTGGGTTATGTGGGGGTGGGGAGACGGGTGCCGGTTCTGGGTTATGTGGGGATGCTGGCTCTGGAGTGCTTGGGGAAGGAGGTGTACTAACACCTTCAGGATCCAGGAATTCTGGCACAGATTGTTTTTAAAGCCTCCTGAGAGGGGATCATTTGACCAGCAGGTTTTTTAATTTTTTTCTTAGCTCCCTTCCTGGAGGATAAAAGTATCTTTTTTTTCTCTGTTTATTATTTTAATAGACCTTTTTCTCCAGTAATTCTTTTCATTGTTAGGTTTCTTTTTTCGTTTCCTACTTTTTAAACTTTAAAAAAAGGTTTCCCCCACCTACTTGCACATTTTCAAAAGGCGCATCAATAGGAACCACATAGTTAGACTGGTTTTTAATAGTATCATCAAATGCATTCACCCCGCATTGTAAACCATCCCGTAAGCTTGTTCAGAGCTGCTGTAATTTTGTGCAGAGCTGCTAGCTGATGCTTCAGTCTTCTAGCCCCTGTTGAACACACACATATAATTCCCGATACTTTAAAATATCCTGTTCAACCATTTTTGCAAACTGATCAATTGCAGAGGTTGAGGATTCAGGTCTTTGTCTTTTATGAGCTGGTTCTTCACTGTTGTCTAAACAAAGGGAAAACCCAGGCATCAGTAATTGAACCTCCCCCATCTCTCTCATCATTTATTAAACTTTTTTTTCTGTCCAAAACAGGCTTATGATAACCATACTCACCAGTTGCCACATCATTTTTCTTTTCAGCTTTGTGCTTGAGCGACGTCTTATGCTCTTTGGTAATAACTGCAACAGCAAAGAGCTCTATTAGTAAATTCTTATGCTTTGGCAGGACACCCTTAACCACCAGCCCCACGCCAATAAGCACAAGTTTCTGTTACACCAAAATCAGAGTCTTTCTAGTTCCATGCTTTTTCTTCCAGACCCTGTCTTTTCTTAGCTTAGCTTAGCTTAGCAGGGGCACAACTTTGGGGATTGAAAGCCCGGCTTATGATAACCATACTCACCAGTGGTTTATTTTTTTTCTTTTTTAGCTTTGTTCTGGGCGAAGGCCCCTTGGTAATAACTGCAACAGCAAAGAGCCCTATTAGTAAATTCTTATGCTTTTGGCAGGACACCCTTAACCACCAACCCCACGCCAATAAACGCAAGTTTCTGTTTTTCCAAAATCAAGTCTTCTAGTTTCCCTGCTTTTTCTTCCAGACCCTTCAGAGCTAGGACCTAAAAGGGGTGGGTGGGTAAATATTAAGCCTGTCTTTTCTTAGCTTAGCTTAGCTTAAACAGGGGCACAATTTGGGGAGTAACAGACCCTTAAAAAGAAACATAACACTTTTACCTGCTTGTTCAGATGACATGGCAAATTGTGTCAATGCCTGGAAGTTTTCAACAACAACAAAATATGCACCTTTTTAGAAAGAACAACCAAAATGAGAAGTGATGTAGTGAGACATATCATGCTTCATTGAATCTGAAGGTAAAATAAACATGGGACAGCCTGAACACAGAGGGGAAACGGAACCCTGCATGGACATGCTAGCTTGAACAGGCAGTCTGTAGAGAGGCATGCTGAGACATGCCCAAGTTGTCCAGAGGAAGAAAAAAAACTAGTGCGCATGCTTTTTTGAAACAGACTCAAGATAACATGGAGGGCAAACATTCAGTCTCTTTTTAATGTTATTTTCGTATGGTGTGTGGAGACTCACCCCCAAGGCACCTTCAAAAAGAATATTTATTTTTACAACAAATTTCTTCTATGGTTCAAAACGAAATTGAGCAAAAAACAGCCATTTCCCTTTTAAATAGATTCAGTTGATATTGCCAAGCGCACTTTTCACTTAGTGATGGAGACAACGTTTGAAGATGGACAGACCAACTGGGGAAGAATTTAAATATTATGGGGTTTGCTGGATTTCTTACTAAGACTTTATTGCAGAATGGAAACCCTTTGCAAAGGGGAATTGCTACAAGATCTTTCACAGTATTATGCAGAATGCTTGATAAGAAAAAAAGGAGCCTGGATCACACAAAACCGCAGAAAGGTAACTCTATTTGTGTAAAGTGTAATGACCCACATTAGTGTACAGTACTTAACAATGTTCTTTTTCTCTTTTTTAGGGAGATGGGCTTTTCATGATGTTTGAACAAACACACTCCCCCAAACCCCTTATGTAAAGGATAGGCTTTTAGCCTTGTTAAAAAATTTTATAACCTATAGATGGCTTTTGCTTCCTGTTTAAATGATTTATTGCAATTCTAAATAAAAAAAAATTTAATTTTTGAACTGTTTTTTTGGTTTAACACAAAATCTAGACAAACACATGCATCTGGGTTGTAACCCTTTTAAACACACACGCACACACACACACAGAGCATACACAAATGGAAAAAATATATTAAAAATTGTACCATTTTAAAGAGAATGAATGTAATGCTTGCTTTCAGAAATTAATAGAATTCCTTCCCCACACAAAATGCTCAAAAGGAATAGAAAAGAGAGAGAGAGAGAGAGAGAGAGAGAGAGAAAGAAAAAGAGAGAGAGAGATTAATAGAGTTCCTTCCCCAACAAAATGCACAGGCTTTGAATATGAACATGCTTACCTATCCTAAGGGAGCTGTTTCTTGTTAGCACCTCCTTAAATTTTCATAAGCACAAGAAGGCTGTTTTATAGTGTTTAGCCAGAAAGGCCTGGAAATATCCAGCATTCCTTCTTTTTCCCCGTTTTCAGATCAATAGGTCTGTCTGATCTTTTTTTGCATAGGCCATAAATAAGCATCATAATTAAGGACTGATCTTACAAACAGTAGTTCTTTAATGTTAAAGAAGTCTGTTAGCCTGGAAATATCCAGCATTCCTTCTTTTTCCTGTTTTCAGATCAATAGGTCTGTCTGGGTCTTTTTTTGCATAGGCCATAAATAAGCATCATAATTAAGGACTAAACTTTCAAACAGTAGTTCTTTAATGTTAAAGAAGTCTGTTAGCCTGGAAATTTCCCATTCCTTCTTTTTCCTGTTTTCAGATCAATAGGTCTGTCTGATCTTTTTCTTGCATAGGCCATAAATAAGCATCATAATTAAACTATCTTACAAACAGTAGTTCTTTAATGTTAAAGAAGTCTGTTAGCCTGGAAATATTTCCCGCATTCCTTCTTTTTTTCCCGTTTTCAGATCAATAGGTCTGTCTGATCTTTTTCTTGCATAGGCCATAAATAAGCATATAATTAAGGGCTAAACTTAAAAAAACAGTTTTTTTAATGTTAAAGAAGTCTGTTTAAAACAGAAAAGGGCCCGGGAAAATTTTTTTCCTACTCAGGGTTTGGAAAAAAACAAATAAAAGAACAGATGATTTTCTTTTTTTCAACACTTTTTTTTTTACAGAGGTTACAGCAGGTTTGTTTTTTTTCAACAGTTAGGAACCATTTATAAGGTCTCTTTTTAATTACAGTTTGGACATAATCTATATATTCTTTGTCAGTAGGCTTCAGCAGATTTTTGAGACATTGATAGGATTTTTAGCCCTCATCATGGTGGTTAGAGTGTTTAAGACTTGATACACGGTTTCTTGTTTTAATTCAAGAAGATTTAAGGCAGACCCTAGTATGATGATTTCTTGAAATACATGTGCAAAGCTTATTTTACTGCATATTTTCCTCAAATGTTTAGATATAATTTTTTTATTCCACATTAGACAGGTGTGTGACTGCTGACCCTCAGATTTTTCTTGACAAGCCCAGCATTTTCTCTCTAGATATTCTTCAAGGACTTTATTTATAATCACATAAAGGATGACTCTTGTCAAAGATTTCATTGCTCTCCATCTTTTCTTTGATGAAATGGGTTCGGCTTCCCGGCCCAAGATCCTTTGCCCTTCTGACATGTGCAGGTTGTGTGGCCACCAGCTCTACAGAGTCCTAAAATTCAACAGGAAGAGTTTTAAAATGTGGCCCATACAATATGTCTCACCTACTGACCCCCATATATGTTCACAAACCTGTATTTCTCCTATGGCTGCCAGCTTCAGCAATGCTGTTGTGCATGGCTCCTGGACAGTCCTTTCAGCAACTTGTACCTCACCACAGCTTGTCCCAGGTTCCTGAAAATGGAGAACAATGATTATTAGTTTCTGGTCTCCCCAAAGCCCCCCTTCCAGATATGTTTCCCCTTTTACCTGCGCTACAGCATTCTCTGCTAGAGAGAGTCTAACATAGTGTGCCACATTTGGGACTCTTCCTCTGGTGGACAATTCTTTTCCCTCCAAAATGCATTGCTGAGGGGTGGTTGGCGCCTCCATGTTGTCTCCGCAGGACTTGTCCGGGCATCAAAATTTCGCTTTTCTCCCCCCCAATATATCTCTCCAAGGGCGTCTTCCTATTGGCCGGTTTGACACACGTGCTTCTGAGGGGTCCAGGTCCGTCCCTTTTTGGTCGAGGGTGGTGGGGGGGGGTATTTGAGGGGTCACACGGCCCCGCTGGACCAATGGCAGCGCGTGCCGGAAGTTGCCCGTGATTGGCCCGTGGACCCGGGGGGCACGTGGCCCCCGTGGGGGCCCCCTGGGAACCCAGTTTAGAAGTCGCCCCCTTGGACGGCTTGGACCACGTGGGTGGGCAGGGGTACGGCCCCTTTCCCGGGTGTCCCGCCCTAGTACTTCCGGGGGGGGGAGATTGATAGGTTTTAATCATTTCTTGACAGGTCATAAATCAATCACTTTTGACAGGTCATAAATCAATCAAATCTGAATCATAAAAACTTTTGACAGGAGCTACACCTCCCTACTACTCCTTTTCACTCCAACACAGACTGACCGCTGTAAATGTCTGAAATACCTCTATCACTATGCTCAAAACCTTTGGACAAGAAGATGATTTCCATTTTTCTGGATTCTATTACACTCTATCCCCCTTTTCCCCCAGCTGTATACATATATTTTATTCCTGAGGCCTTAATATCACTCAGTACTGCATCTGAAGAAGTGGGTTTGTACCCAAGAAAGCTTGAGCTGAAATAAAAACCAGTTAGTCTTGAAGGTGCTGTCAGATTTCCTCTCCCCCCCCTCCTTTTTTATGCTGCAAGAGACTAACAAAACTACTTGTTTGAAAACAGTGTCATTTCAAGACACTTTTAACTGGCCAGATAATTCATAAATAAATAATAGGAGGATTGTCCAATCTCTTCAAGAAGGTAAAAAAAGGGGCACTATCTCTGATAGCATGATAAGTGGGCATATGTCAGAGACTATGGGACTCAGTGGTCCTCCAGGTGACTTTGGAGAGTCACCCCCACCAAATTTAAAGCACCTTTAATTTTTTTTAATGTACTCCAGTGCCACCATGAAGTTTTTTTTCCCAGTAGAAAATGACTCCAAAGTCAGTTTCCCCTCAAAAAAAAAAAAAAAAGGAGGAAGGAAGGGAAGGGAAGAAAAAGGAGGTGTTGGGGACTGCTTGTAGCCTGCTGACCACACTTTTTTCCACCCTTAATAAAAAAGAAGATTATGCTCAGTTGGGGGGCTGGGTCCAAAGCTATTCCAAAACTTACATACGTGATCTCTAATACAATAGCATTCAAGTTCACAACTGGTGATACTTTACAGGGATGAGAGGTTTCCCAAATCTCCCTCCTTATTCTGGATGGTTCTGATTGAGGATGCTTCTGTAGTCGTTCTTCCACCCCCATCCCCAAACTATTGTTTGAGTAGGGAATGAGGCTGACCATCCATTCCTAAACAAATTGTTGTGAAACCCTCATTATAATTGTGGCCATTTATAAACTAACACCAAGTACAACCTTTCTCCACAAGTACTGATGCCAGAATATCTGAGCAAAGCCATTTTTTGGAAGAAGGTTTTTGAACAATAGCGACATCACAGTTATAACAGTAGCATTTTATATTTTATTTTATTTTTCTAGATCATGTGTTGCATGAATCATTCCTGCCTCATGGAAAAACTATCTTTCTGTGTTTGCAGTGCGATTCCCAGGAACCAAAACATACATTGATCCAGACACATATGAAGACCCATCACTTGCTGTTCATGAGTTTTCTAAGGAGATAGACCCATCACGAATTCGTATTGAGAGAGTTATTGGAGCAGGTAAAAATTATTTCACCTTTCATTTGCAAGTATGATTGACTGAAAAAAAAACCTTGAATGAAAACCTAATGCTCACTGTAGCTTTTGTTTAAAATTCAAAGTACTCCTGAATCTTCGCACACTACATTAAGTCTTCATGCACATGTTGATCAGATCATGGATTAATTGATAAATACACCTCTAAGTGAACAAAACAGATCGCATCTTTGATGGAAAATCTAGTTATGTCTACCTAACTTCTGTCACTTACTATTGCTGAAAGCTCTAGGGGAAAGTGGCATATTCTTCCTTTTTTGTCCACAGTAAGAGTTGTTAGTTTTGGTTATGTGCCATAAGAGGTCACATCTAGTTTGATGACTAGCTAAGTGTAACTGTGTGCACGAGTCCTGAATGAAATCTGTGCAAGCTTAAAGAGGTAAATTGTTCAACTATGAAAATCATAGAATCATAGAATCATAGAAATGTAGAATTGGAAGAGACCACACAGGCCATCCAGTCCAACTCCCTGCCATGCAAGAACACCCTCAAAGCACTCCCAACAGATGGCCATCAAGCCTCTGCTTAAAAATCTCCAAGGAAGGAGAGTCCACTACAATCCAAGGCAGCACATTCCACTGCCGGACAACCCTGACTGTCAGGAAGTTCTTCCTGAGGTTCAGGTGGAATCTCCTTTCCTGCAGCTTGAATCCATTGCTCCTTGTCCTGGTCTCTGGAGCAGCAGAAAACAAGCCCTCTCCTTCCTCTACATGGCATCCCTTCAAATATTTAAACATGGTTATCATGTCCCCTCTTAACCTTCTCTTCTGCAGACTAAACATCCCCAGCTCTCTAAGTCTATCCTCATAGGGCATGGCTTCCAGGCCTCTCACCATTTTGGTCGCCCTCCTCTGGACTTGCTCCAGCTTGTCAATATCCTTCTTAATTGGGGTGCCCAGAACTGGACACAGTATTCAAGATGAGGTCTAACAAAAGCAGAGTAGAGTGGTACCAGTACCTCCCTCTATCTAGACACCATACTCCTATTGATGCAACTGAGAATTGCATTGGCTTTCTTGGCTGCCGCATCACACTGCTGACTCATGTTCAGCTTGTGATCTATGAAGACTCCTAGATCCCGTTCACACGTACTGCTATCCAGCCACGTGTCCCCCATCCTATATTTCTGTATTCCATTTTTTCTACCTAAGTGTAGGACCTTACACCTCTCTCTGTTGAATTTCATTTTGTTCGCCTTGGCCCAGCTCTCCAATTTATCCAGGTCATTTTGAATTTTGATCCTGTCCTCTGGCATATTAGCAACCCCTCCCAATTTGGTATCATCTGCAAATTTGATAAGCATGCCCTCTATTCCTTCATCCAAGTCATTGATAAAAATATTGAACAGCACTGGGCCCAGGACAGAACCCTGTGGCACCCCGCTAGTAAGAGTATTAGCCTCTATATTTTGTTTCCTTGTTTTGTGGCCAGCTAGTGTTATGAGAGCTAGTATGGTATAGCAGTTTTGAACATTGGACTACAACTACAAATCCACACACAGCCATGAAAATCCACTGGGTCACTTTGGGCAAATTACACTCTCTCAGCCTCAGAGGAAGGCAAAGGCAATCCCTCTGAAAAAATCTTTCCAAGAATCCCCTGTGATAGGGGTTAAGGTCACTGTAAGTCGGAAACAATTTGAAACAATTTGAAGGCACACAACAACAAACCGTAAAATGATGTGTGTGTGTGTGTGTGTGTGTGTGTGTGTGTGTGCAATTGTTACATTAGATACATTACAGTTTGAAAGTATACAACCAACAAACAGTAAAAGTTATGTGAGTATCTGTGTTTGTCTAATTGTTACATTAGTAACCTGTTTTTCCTTCAGGAACGTGTCTACATTTTTAATAAGACACTGTTTTTTGTTACAGTTGTTATTAATGCAAGCTGAAAACCATTAATGTTTGTGGATTTGTGGAAAAGGGTGGTTTTTCTCTCATAAATTCTCCTACAAATTCAAGAACAATATTACTAGTTCCCTTGGAGCGTGCTTCTATACCCTTTTAACATGGTCCTTTTTTCCCCCTTAACTGTTAGGAGAGTCGTGCCTTATCTGTGTTCAAATTAAAGTAATTCCATCACCAACGGGGTAGCCTGATCTCCCAGATGCCTAATAAAAGTCATTGCTGAGATATTAGTCTCAGATACTACATCTAGACCTCGATCTAAAAGGCAGTTAAAGTACATAATAGAACCCAATACTATCAAGAAAGCCTATTATTTCCTTTCACTAGTCTACATAACACAAAAAGAGAAAACATGTGTAAACCATTACCTTACATTGTTTTATTGAACAGAGTTATTTCATGAGACAAATAAGAACTTGAAAACAGATCAGTTCTTCAGTTCTTTTTTGTATGTCAATACATATTCTGTTATGGTATTTCCCATCTAGTATCATATCAAAACTAATTGCATTTTGCACTCTAGTAAGCAGTCATGTAATGGTTCTGTTAACAAACAGGGTGAAAAATGTACATACACATGAAGGAAACTTTTTTTAACTCAGAAGATAGTATGAGCAGAGAAAGTTTTACATGTATATTTAATTTCTGAAATGAGATAAAATATAATTGCTACTGTATTTTCCTGTAGTTATACAGAAAAACTTCCCACAGAAAATGTTATTTCCTTTGACATTGTTTATTCAGTGCTGTAAAAAGAAATGCCTTATTCTAGAAATATTAAGCTAAGTAACGTTGTTGCTGTTGTATGTCTTCAAGTCATTTCTGACTTATGGCATCCATAAGGCAAAACTATCACAGAGTTTTCAGGGGCTGAGAGTGTGTGATGCACCCAAGACCACCCAGTGGGTTTCCATGGCCAAGCAAGGAATCAAACCCTGGTCTCCAGGGCCATATTCCAACTTTCAAACCACTATACCACATTGGCTCTCAATGTACAATACTGGCTGTCATGCAGATCCAGGACTGCTTCATCCACTGGAGATCTGCTCAAAAGGCTTGTTATGACAAAGTAACCTTAGCAGCTATGCATTGTTTCTGTCCATGGATTTAAAAATTCTCCCATGTGAATCACTAGTCTATTGTAGTTAAAACAATCACTTATTTTCTCTCATTGTAACTTCCAATCCAGCAAAACTTAATCTCTCAGCTAAATCCTATTAAGGTTAAAGAGCTTGAATAATAGAGATTTGGCAATTCATGACTTTGAATTAGATATTGCTACAACTCATTTTTGCAGGACTGTGCCCTATATGTTTTCTTCTTTTTCATCAGATGTATAATACATACTGAATTATACAGTGTAATAAATACTGAAGAATCATTTATATTCAAAACTTAACATCGCACTCTGAAGAAGTATGCAATGCACCATCTGGTCAGTTTTCTTGGGATCATGTTCAGTTGCCGGTGCCTGATGATTGGCAATATGCTCGAATGAATTTGGCTATTATGTATTTTTGGAGGAAACAGGTTATCGAGACCCATTTCAGTTTGGTTCCAGGCAAACGCAGAGAATTTAAACAGCCCCAATCACTCTGACTGATTACCTACTCCAGGTGAGAAACAGGAGAATGCTCCCCTGTATCAACATTCCTGGATCTCTCAGGGTTTTCCATATAATCATAGTACCTGGACTGACTCTGTTGAATGAGAATAGGAGGCACTGCAGTAGTATGGTTCCACTTCTATCTGTGAGGTTGGTTCCAGACAGTAGCATTGGGGATTCCTATTCAGCCCCATGGTCATTAAGCTGTGGGGGTACCACACCTTATTCCCCATCCTGTTAAACATCTGTATGAAATTTCTAGGGAAGGTCATAAGGGGATTTGGGATGCAATGCCATCAGTACTCTGATTACACTCTGCCCTGCTTCTCCTTACTAGTATAACTGTGTGAAGACTATGCAAGTGCTGGAGCAGTGCCTGGATGCTATACAAAGCTGGATGAGGACCAATGAACTGAAGCAGAATCCCAATAAGATGGAGGTTCTGTGATGTTGTGGTTCTCAGGACCTGCTCTGGATGGGGTTATGTTACCCTGTATGTTGGGGGTCCCGGGAAGGGCGCCCAAATAACCAAATAAAAGCACAAGTTGGAAGAATTAAGCTCGAGCACTCTCTTAAGCTAACGAGAGGCAGGGTAACTTTAGCTGAGATCTTTAACCCTATGTATACAACGTCAGGTCAGAGAGTGGCTAGACAAGGTTTTAAAAGTAATAAATAATATTTTATTAAGAACAAGCAACACAAAAGACACGACAAATACTAGCTAACTTAGAAATGGAAATGGAGAGTTTCAAGGGAGTGGGTAATACGACACCTGGTCTCATAGTCCTGGAGAGATGGACGGGGTTCCAGGAGAGAAATCTCAACGGGGTTCGCTGAGGGGAGTTCCTTCAGACTACCGGCAGCAAGGCGGGACGGAAGTCCAAAGTAGTGCGAGGTAGTCCCAAAAGTGGGGACTTTTTATAGGGTGGATTGTGCCCACAGGCTATGCTATACTCGGTGAGAACAAAGGAAATTTGGAGTTGGACAAAGGAGTTGGCAAAGGTCAGGTTTTGCATGATTAGCTTAGCTCTTAATAACAATAGCGTGGCCGGGACGCTCATGGCCCGATATAAAAGAATGGCTCGGCTCTCGGCCGTGTGGCTTTGTGTGGGTATACGCCGAGCAAAGGCGGTTTGCAGGGAGGTTTTTCCCTATAGCAACGGAGAGTCTTAAGTTGCCTGCCTGAATGAGGTTTTGGAATATACAACCATTAACGACCGCACACAATTCGTGCTTGTCCAGAGGACCTCTGCAAACACATGGGGTAGGGTGGCAGAGTAAGGTCAAGCAAAGGCCGAATTATTTGATATCAAAAGGATATCTAGTGCTCTCACCAGACATATCATAACTGGAGTAACAGTTACACTTTCTGTGAAGGAGCCCTCCCCTTGAAGGAACAGACGTCACTGGAGACCTAATTGGACTCTGTGGCTCAGAATGCTTGGTGCTATCTTTGACTGGTGTGTCAGCTATGGCCTTTCCTGGACAGGGATGACTTAGTCACAGTAATCCATGCACTGGTAATTTCCTGATTAGATTAACACAATGCACTGTATATGGGGCTGCCCTTGAAAACTCTGTAACTGCAGCTAGTGAAAAATTCAGCAGCTAGTCTGCTGATCTGAACATCATACAGAAACCATATTACATCACTGTTAAATTATGCTGGCTACCAACCAACACATTTCTAGGCTGAATTCAAAGTGTTGATAATGGCATTTAAAGCCCTAAATGGCTTGGAACCTGAATACTTGAAGGAGTGCCTGTTCTGACATATGCCTGCCCAAGGCCTGAGGTTTTCTGGAGGCACTCTCCTCTGTGTTCCACCAGTCAGGGCAATATGCAGTCTGAGAACACCCCAGTTATGTAATACCTTTCCTCTCAGAGTCCTGATTGATACCTGACTACTATTATTCTTGTGCTTATGGCTTATGAAAACATTTTGGGACTGTTTATTTTTTATGATCAACACATATGCATAGTTTTTAATTGTTTTATAGTAGTTAGTTATTTGCAAATAAATAAATAAATAATCTTGTAAATTAGACACAATCTGCATGAAAGATATTCTTTGCTATAGTTGGTAGATAGTTAAATACCTTTCCAGACCTGTGATTCTGTTATACTAGAGAAGAGAAAATATCTGTGCCCTTTCTCTTCACAATTTTCATCATCAGTTACTTAAGGGTATTAGATGTTAATTCTCTCTTCCAAATCCATTGTCAGCACATAGAAATGATATATGTCCATTACAAAAGAAAGCATTTAAATACACACACACACACACACATGCATACACGAATACTCAAATTCGTAAAAGGTTCTTGTTTGCTAAAATATTCACAGGAAATAAAACAATTTCCCTCAGATTACAGTATATTTTCTTTTTTGTATATTCAGTTTATGGAGACCCTAAGGTTAACCTATCACAGGGTTTTCTTGGCAAGATTTGTTCACAGAGGGTTTGCCCTTGCCTTCTTCTGAGGCTGCGAAAATGTGACTTGCCTGAGGTCACCCAGTGGAGTTCCATGGCTGAACAGGGATCAAACCCTGATTTCCAGAGTCATATTCAAGTGCTCAAAACTTGAACATTGGCTCTGATTCATGCTTTTATATTATCACTATTTCCAAGTATAAATACGAATTAAGTAGTGCTAAGCAGTTCCTTGTTAATGTCTACATTTACTAGATTCAAAAAGATTATTCTAAAATAAGGAACTCTTGCTTAAGGGATCAACAAAGTATTTTATCTTCTATATCCGTTATATGCCACAAGATATATTTCTATGGCGAAGTTTTATTTATACATGTATTTAAGGACAACTTACTTTGAGCAAAGGGAATTAATAGTTTGCACTTTAGGATAAAATGTCTGCCACCAGAGATGTTATTTACCTCAGGAATTAATGTAGTGATATTTTATAGCTGTATCAGCTAAATATGCTGCTGATAATATGAAACCTTTTGCTCCTTGTGGACAGGAAAGACTGATTAAAGCAGAAGCAGCAGCAGGGAGAAAACTTATAATGAAAATAAATCATAATGACTCACTCTGAGAAATGTCAGGATTATCTTCTATATTTTTGTAACAGCCCACAACAAAATTTGGAGTTGATAACTGGTAGTTAAAAATCAGTGATGGGCTAAGGGTGAGATCAGTTATATGTTTGATGTTTGGAAGGAGATTTTTGGGCTTGGGCCACTTATCTTACACATAAAAACTATTTGATTATAAGAAGACAGAAAGAACACATTCTAAACTGCTACATTTTTATAGATTTTACTGGATCTATCATATCTGACCATCTGTCATAAAATGTACAAATTGTTGTACCTATGTAGATTGCTAACAATCTAAAAACTTGTTTTCAATTTTAGGTGAATTTGGAGAAGTATGCAGTGGTCGATTGAAAACGCCTGGAAAAAGGGAGATTCCTGTAGCCATAAAAACTTTGAAAGGTGGATATGTGGATAGACAGCGACGGGATTTCCTTCGAGAAGCAAGTATCATGGGACAGTTTGACCATCCAAATATTATCCGCCTTGAAGGAGTTGTTACAAAAAGTAAGTTATTTCAATCATTTTATGGAGGGGGGTTGTCTTCTTGTTCCAAACATTTCTTGTATTTTATTTTATTTTTTTTTTGTATTTATCCTAATCCAGTAAGAGCAGTCCACATGCCAATGAAATGTTCACATGTGTGTGCTGCTTTATAGGGAACAGTACATACACAATGGTGTTTTATATAAGTTTGGATTATTGTATTGGAACCTCAGGCCAAGTACTAAATATTTAGGATGCATTCTGAACATCTCTTAGTTGGGGCCATAGTCTTGATTATGGTTTCACCTGTCCAAAATCCATACCATTGGTTTAAAAAAATAAGTGCTCAATATAGACATATTTTTATAGTATTTTCTCTAAAAACTTAAATTAAGATAGATGCAGCTATTTTACATGCATTCAGTATGATTTTCCCATTTTAATTTATGAATACTAGGATTTTAAAAAAACCAATGTAGTTATGAGGGCTGCAACAGTTATCAGTTGTTTTCATATTGGGAGCAAAAGACAAATGAAAGAGTTTCTGAAAAATCAGTCTAATATGCAACCCTTCTTTGTTCTAATCTGAACAAAGATTCTTACTCAAGGTACATTAGAACTAAGTTGACTGCAAAAAAAAAAAAGTTTTCCATCTAGTAGTAGTGTGAAAACTCTCTTTCATTATAAACCACAGTTCCTCAGAAGTAATGTGTCAAGGGCAGCATGCTGTCAGTGGGAGAGGCTGAAGGTAGTAGTGTGCAAGACCAGAGCCAAAGGTGAAGAGCCAGTTCTTTATTTCTCTTACTGCTCCTTCTCTCTCCCTCTCTGTAGTCCTTCCTTCCTTCCTTCCTTCCTTCCTTCCTTCCTTCCTTCCTTCCTTCCTTCCTTCCTTCCTCCCTTCCTCCCTCCCTTCCTTCCTTCCTTCCGATCACTTCCTTTTTCCTTCTTGCTCCCCACCTAGAGGACTGACAATAGGGACTGATTATTTTCACCAGAATTTTGAATTCTGTACATCTCTTGTACAGTGTCTTTGAAATGATGTTGAGAGCTGTGTGAAACCCACAACAATACTGTAGCCTAATAGCATGAACTCTATTAGAAGCTGGTTAGCTGTTTAAACAAGCAGTTGTGAGTCAAAGAGGTTTGCCTTCATTCGAAGGGAGTCAACTAGTTTGTTGTGCATTACAGATAAAACAAATTAATATGCCACATAATTCAGAAAACTATATGTTAAACTATACCTGCTTTATTAGCGTCTTTTCAGAAAGGTGAAAATGCCCACTCATGCAATTGAGAAGCTTTTACACATAGCCAAATATGATTTTACAGTCCTTGGCCTTTTAAGCTACTGTTTCTTGAGAGGTTCTCTTAATACTGATGGAGGGGATAGCAGACAGCTTTTCAAGCCACATGATAAACCATACATGCGTGGAAGAAATCTGCTAAGGGTAGTTATCCATTTAATTTTAAGACTTAGACAGTGGAGATAATGTTTTCCTGACAAGATTCTTATTCTCATCATCTCATCAAGTCTAATGATTTGCAATTCCTCCTTATGTTCATTACTGTTTTTAAAGTGTTTTAAGGTTTCTGTAAATGGAAGTGTTGACAATATGAGAAATGTATGTCCTCATATCACTGCAGTATGATTAAGCCTTTCTTTTACAACTGTAGTTTATGTTCTGTTTTATAAAATATAGAGAATGACAGTAAGCCCTCCATATTTGATGGCTTGATTTTCATGGATCTGATTATTTGCAAGTTTCTTCCACCCCTCCCCTCACCCCCACTGGCACGTCTTTTCCAGGGAGGCTTCCTTCTGGGAGGCTCCAATCAGGCTGTGCAGCCCTTTAAAAACCTGCCTCTAGTCCTCCTCTTCCTCCATCAGCTACTGCCTGGCCAGCTAAAGATGGCTCACAGCCTGATTTCTGAGCACAACAACTCCTCTCTTGGTGCCCCTCAATACCCAGCGGCCCTCTAGCTCATTTCCCAGAGGAGAGAGCAGAAGGTGAGCTGTGTCTATGAAGACATCCTTGACCAGATGTTGTTTACAGACTTGTGGGGCTGAGCTTGTTTGCTTGTTTTTGTTAAGTCTCTTTGTGCTGGCCGTGTGCTCTCCCTGAGCACATAGTCTAGCTGACTAACTAGGGGGAGGAGCCAGCTAGGGGGAGGAGTCTTATTAGGAGGTCCCAGCAGGCAGTTGAACTCCTCTACTTCAATCCTTCAAGTTCAACCATTCAAATTTAGGAACAACCCATCCCTTCTTGAGTCCCTAAAATTTAAGAAGAGTTCCTTTGAGCTTGGCAATCAGCAAAACAGACGTAGCTTATATAGCTGAATTTGAGAAAGAAAGCCCAGTTATTCTTTCTAGAGCTACTCCCTGTACTACTCTCTGTAGTATCAAATATGGAAGGTGAGGGAGCTGCCGCAGTCACCTGTAGTACTTGTGGTATGTTATTTTTCTTGCCACAAGATGTTGTTGGGTACACCTGCAGCAAGTGCAAGCTGGTGACCTTCTTGGAGGAGAAGGTTCGGCAGCTGGAGGCACAAGTTTCTAATCTTCGTCTTATTAGGGAAGGTGAGGAGTTTTTGGATAGGACAGAGAAGACCTTCCTGAAGACCAAATGCGCGGAGGAGCTGCCAGATGAGGAAGTCAGCACACTGTGCCAGGAAACGAATGCTTGGAGGAATGTCACATAGAGGAGTAGAAGGACCAGGAAGGAAACAGAGACTCTCAACCTACAGAATCGCTTCAAAGTTCTTGACCTTATGAACAATGAGGAGCACCAGGAGGAGGGAACAGAATGTCAACAAGAAGGAATCCTACTTCAGCAACAAGAACAAAATCAACACTCCCAGCCTCAACAGAATGCCCAGGCAGTCCTAGAAGAATCTGCTTGTCAAGAAGACCCGGACAAGGGTTGTTGGGGACTCCTTGCTCAGAGGAACCGAACCAGTAATTTGCAAACCAGACAAGCTCAATCGAGAGGTCTGCTGTCTTCCTGCGGCCAAGATCAACCACATAACTGAGAGACTAACCAGGCTGGTCAAGCCCACTGACCATAAGCCCCTCTTTTTGGTTCATGTTGGAACCAAAGACACTGTGAGGCGCAGCTTTCACCACATCAAAAAGGACTAAGAGCTTATGGGGACAAAGCTTAAGGACCTTGGTGCACAGGTAGTCATTTCGTCTCTCCTCCTTGTTCATGGCGCACAAAGGGAAAGGGCAATAGCAGAGGTCAACAACTGGCTCCACACATGGTGCAGCCAGCAACAGTTTGGGTTTTTGGATCACGGCCTGAATTTCCATGAGCATGGGCTTCTGGCAAGGGATGGACTGCACCTCACGAAACTTGGGAGGAATGTTTTTGCAAACAGTCTCACAAGGAGCATTAAGAGGTCTTTAAACTAAGTTCCGCTGGGGAGGGAGACAATATTATTCAGGGCAAGGATTCAGCAAGTGAAGGGGGGAAATGCCCAAATGAAATTGGCCAACTAGTACAAGCTTCCAATGATGGGAGGAGTAGAAACTATAGTACAGGACTTGCAGGAAGGGCCCAGGGACTTAAGTGTCTCTACACTAATGCACAGAGTATGGGAAACAAGCAAGATGAAC
Organism: Ctenosaura bakeri; assembly: GCA_948474755.1. Lineage (NCBI taxonomy): Eukaryota > Metazoa > Chordata > Lepidosauria > Squamata > Iguanidae > Ctenosaura > Ctenosaura bakeri. Next base: position 2,060,687 of record CAOLHI010000350.1, on the reverse strand, counting down.
TTGAACTCCTAGTACAACAAAATAAATATGATTTGACAGGCATCACTAAGACCTGGTGGAATGAGTTTCATGATTAGAATGTAGGAATAGAGGAGTATAGCCTATTTTGTAGAAACAGACCAAACAAGAAAGGAGGAGGAGTAGCCTTGTATGTCAAGCATGTCTTCACCTGTGAAGAGATCCATGACTTAAACCCAGAAAGCCAGGTCAAGATCATCTGGGTAAGAATTAAGAGAGAGAGAAACAATAGGGATATTTTGGTGGGGTTTTACTACAGACCTCCAACCCAGGACTGATGACGCCTTCCTCAACCAAATGACTGCACATTCAAAAAGGAGAGACACAGTAATAATGGGAGATTTCAATTACCCAGATATATGTTGGCAGTCAAACTCTGCCAAGACAGCAAGGTCCAGAAAGTTTCTTGCTTATCTTGCAGACAGTTTTATAGTCCAGAAGGTGGAAGAGGCAACAAGGGGATCAAATATTTTAGATCTGATCCTGACCACCAGGGATGACCTTGTTAATGAGGTAGAAGTGGTTGGATCTTTAGGGAGGAGTGACCATGCCCTATTGGAATTTGGCATTCAGTGGAAAGGAGAAGATAAGTGTAGCCAGACACTCATCTTAGATTTTTAAAAAGTGGACTTCTGTAAACTTAAGGAGCAGCTGGCTGGAATTCCATGGTCAAGAACAGTGAAAGAGAAAGGAGTTCAGGAGGCATGGGAATCCCTTAAGAGGGAGATACTGAAGGCACAGTCCAAAACTGTGCCAATAAGGATGAAAAATGGAAGGCATCTGAAGAAACCAGAATGGTTGACTAAAGAACGTTCAGCTGAGCTAAGTGTTAAGAGAAACATGTATAGGAAATGGAAGAAGGGGGAAACCGTCACAGAAGAATTTAAGCAAGTAGCCAGGAGATATAGGGAGAAGGTCAGAAAGGCTAAAGCACAGAATGACCTTAGGCTGGCCAGAGACATTAAAAACAATAAAAAGAGTTTTTTTAAATATGTCTGCAGCAAAAGGAAAAAGAAGGAGACAATAGGGTCACTGCGCAGAGAAGATGGCGAATTACTAACAGGGGGAAGAGAAAAGGCAGAACTACTTAACACCTTCTTTGCCTCAGTTTTTTCCCAGAAGGATACAAGCACTCAACCTGGTGGTTGGGGAGCAGGTGAGGAAGCAGAGGAAATGCAGCACATAATAGGTAGAGAGGTGGTACAGGAATACCTGGCCACATTGGATGAATTCAAGTCTCCAGGGCCAGATGAATTGCATCCTAGGATATTAAAAGAACTGGCAGAGATCATTTCAGAACCACTTGCTATAATCTTTGAGAAATCTTGGAGGACAGGAGAAGTTCCAGCAGACTGGAGAAGGGCAAACGTTGTCCCCATCTTCAAGAAGGGAAAAAAAGAGGACCCAAATAATTATCGCCCAGTCAGCCTGACTTCAGTATCTGGAAAGATCCTGGTGCAGATCATTAAGCAGTCAGTTTCTAATCACTTACAGAGCAATGCGGTAATCACAAGAAGTCAACATGGATTTCTCAAAAATATGTCATGCCAGACTAATCTTATCTCTTTTTGTGATAGAATTACTAGCTTGATAGATGAAGGGAATGCTGTGGATGTAGCATATCTCGATTTCAGTAAGGCCTTTGACAAAGTTCCCCATGACATTCTTGCAAAGAAGCTGGTAAAATGTTAGCTGGACAGGGCTACTGTCAGATGGATCTGTAACTGGTTGACTGACCATTCCCAAAGGGTGCTCACCAATGGATGCTTTTCATCCTGGAGAGAAGTGACTAGCAGGGTGCCAAAGGGTTCTGTCCTGGGCCCAGTGCTGGTATCTTCATCAACGACTTGGATGAAGGAATAGAGGGCATATTCATCAAATTTGCAGATGATACCAAATTGGGAGGGGTTGCTAATATGCCAGAGGACAGGATCAAAATTCAAAATGACCTGGACAGATTGGAGAGCTGGGCCAAGGCTAACAAAATGAAATTCAGCAGAGAGAAGTGTAAGGTCCTACACTTAGGTAGAAAAAATGGAATACAGAGATGGGGGACACGTGGCTGGATAGCAGTACGTGTGAAAGGGATATAGGAGCCTTCATAGACCACAAGCTGAACATGAGTCAGCAGTGTGATGTGGCACCCAAGAAAGCCAATGCAATTCTCAGTTGCATCAATAGGCATATGGTGTCTAGATCAAGGGAGGTACTGGTACCACTCTACTCTGCTTTGGTTAGACCTCATCTTGAATACTGTGTCCAGTTCTGGGCACCCCAGTTCAAGAAGGACATGGTCAAGCTGGAGCAAGTCCAGAGGAGGGCGACCAAAATGGTGAGGGGCCTGGAAGCCATGCCCTATGAGGATAGACTTAGAGAGCTGGGTATGTTTAGTCTGCAGAAGAGAAGGTTAAGAGGGGACATGATAGCCATGTTTAAATATTTGAAGGGATACCATGTAGAGGAGGGAGTGGGCTTGTTTTCTGCTGCTCCAGAGACGAGGACAAGGAACAGTGGATTCAAGCTGCAGGAAAGGAGATTCCACCTGAACCTCAGGAAGAACTTCCTGATGGTCAGGGTTGTCTGGCAGTGGAATATGCTGCCTCGGAGTGTAGTGGAGTCTCCTTCTTTGGAGACTTTTTAAGCAGAGGCTGGATGGCCATCTGTCGGGAGTGCTTTGAGGGTGTTCCTGCATGGCAGGGGGTTGGACTAGATGGCCCCTGTGGTCTCTTCCAACTCTACATTTCTATGATTCTATGATTCTAAGAGGGGCAAGAGAGGAAGTACAGGGCCACCATGCTGATTCAGACCCCTTCCCTCTCTTTTCCCTGACCTGGTTTGGACCCTGGGTGCCTATTCCTTCCACCATGCTTCAGATCCCTTCCCACAGACACACATGCGCACATTTTTGATATTTGTGATTTTTCTACTTTTGCAGGAGTCTTGTGCCCCTAACCCTAGCTAATGTGGAGGACTGATTGTACTGCTGTAACACAGCATAGAGTGACAAAAACAGATGCATGGAATTTAATAATAATACCTCATAATTTAAGATGAGGTATTATGTAATAACATGAACTGTGATGCTACCGTGTTTGTTATTATTTGTGTCAAAAAACAGTCTTGCACTGCTCATTATGCCTGACAGTATTACTGAGTACAATTTTATCCAAAAGTTCTTGTCTTGCTAAAATAAATATCTGAGCTATTTCATCTCATCTATCACGCTCCATCCTTGGGCTTTTTTATTTCCTTCAACTTTCTTCATAGAAATATGAGATGCCTCCAACAAAATTCTCAGAGTTCCATGTGTTCAGGAGAGTGCCTGGTATAAGGAGCATAGAGATGAGACCTGACATTTCCATACTATAGTATGGTTTTTAAGAATGTAGGCACCCTGGGAAAATTGTTGTTTCCATGGTGCCTGGGACTCTGCTTTTGCAGAATTCAAGGAACCTGGGCTGTGAATAGACCTCACAAAAAGGCCCAGAAAGCCCACGAGGCTTTCACGCATATTTTAGAAGTGAAAAATTTGAGGTGGCAATGGGAAACCCAAGTTGTTTCCGTTTTTCCAGAAGGCCGCTTGCATAGCCACAACCAATTCCAAATGAAGTCAAAGGCTGGTCTTATTAAGATTTCATCTACTAAATACAAAGTTTCGAAACTGCATCCCAGTGGCATTGCTCAAAGGAAAGAATGCTTTTAATAAGTTTAAAATGACAAATTTTGTTGTGATGCTTGCATGCTATTAATCTAGCTAGTGAGCCATCAGAGAACATATTACTCAGAATGGTGTTCTGTTGTGACTAATAGAGTTCCCTAGACACAGATGCTCACAACCTACAAGCAACTCAGTCTTTCTGTACCCTTGTACTAAATCTTTCAGTGGAAATGTTAATGCTTCCTTTCATCATATAAATACTGAATGAATGCATAATGACTGCCACTTTTGGATACCAGTGTGGCTAGAGATGCAAAGTGCTATAGGTTGCTGCTTCTGGAGTTCCACTGCTGTTCATTCTTTTAACTGTTAATGTCAGGTGATGCGTAGGAAATAATCGTTGAATATTTGTTAATATGAGAATCTGACCTCTATAATCTGAGGGGAGCCTAATGCTTCACTTGACTAGTAAATAGAATGCAGTGATGACTTTAAGCCTCTTGTATTAGGAAAAAAAAAGTTGCTAAGTATTTTCTGGTCCCAGTGAGAATTCCAGTGTAGTGCAGAGTTTTAAAATAGCCCACACTCAAAGGAAGGGTTGATTGTTGGGTATCAAGTGTTTTGCACCGAAACATCCAGAGCCAAAAAAAGCACACAGGGAAAATAAAACCATATGAAGTAAAATGAAGGTCTGGATACTTTTGGGATTCCCAACTTGTTACTTCCGGTATGGCACCCTTGGAGAGGGCTCCCAGATATCACTTTGATATCATTTAATTCAGCCGTTGCTGGACTGGCTCGCAATTACCTCATTCCACGTGTTCGCGGGTTCTCCGGACAAGCACGGACAGAGAGCGGCCGTTAATGGTTTGCATTCCATTCCCCGTTGAAGCCAGCAACTCAAACCTCACCTGCAGCTTTAGGGAACTTCACGCCACACACTCCACAATAGCCACACGGCTTTCAGTTAAGTTACTCTTTTATGTTGGGTCATCAACGTCCCAGCCACAGTATTGTCTTCACACGCAAATCCAATCATGCTAAACTTGACCTTTCCAAATCCTTTTGTCCAGCACCAAAATTCCTTTTGTTCTCCCCGGGACTGCCATAGCTGAAAGGCACAAACTTCCCTATAAAAAGCCCTTACTTTCAAACAGCCCTCGGATCACCTTGGACTGCCATCCTGCCTTGCCGCCGGTTTTCTAAGGGACTCCCCTCAGCTCCCCAGGCTGAGCTTTCTTCCCCAGAACCCCTCTTCTCTCCAGGACTACAAGACAGGTTGTATTGCCTTTCCCAACAAAACTGCTTTTCTCATTCCAAGCTAGTTAGTTTATGTCTTGTCTTTCGTGTTTTTGTCTTTAATAAAGAATTGTCTATTATTTGGAAAACCTTGTCTAGCTACTCTCTGACCCGCTGCTGTATACATAGGTTTAAAGATCTCGTTACGTTACCCTGCCTCTTGCTAACCAAACAGTGTTCAGGCTAATTTCCCCAAAACTCGGTATTTCAATTGGCAACCTGGGTGCCCTTCACGGGACCCCCCAATTCTCAGGGTAACAAACTAACTGCTGACTTGCCATTTAACCATTGATTAATTTGGGCTAAATTAGTTGATATTAGGCAAGTATATAGACTTCTTCTTGAAATCAGTAAATTCTCATGCCACTCTTCCAAAATTCTGATTTCCTCTGAATGTAGCCAACCTCCTGACAACTGGTGTAGTTCATTCTGCTTTGGTGCCTCATGGTTTGCTGAAAAATACCATGGGACAATTTTTTGGTCCCCATATGTTATATTGGATGAAATTTAAAAAATAGTCATCTGGCAAAAATTGCTGGGACTTTTTTTCCTCTCAGCTATTTCTTGTATTTAAAGAAAAAGACTATGCACAGCAAGTGCCTGAAATTTGGGGACACATTTCACAACTTTATTGGTGACAATGTTCTAAAAGCCAATACTGTACCTCCTGAACAAAAGGAGAATTTGGATGACTGTTACAGATTCCCTTGCCAAGCTGCCCCTGCAGTTCCAAACCTCAATTCCAGTCACTCACCCTGCATTTTTCTTCTCTAAATCCCTTCCTGTGGCCTCAAGGTGATTCCCTGTTATGAACCAGTGTCTATGTTGTTTTGTAAGCTTGTTGTGAGAAGTGTGACCTGACTCTTTATCAAGCTCGACAGAGACAGCCAGGGACCATTTAAACAAAGAATAACAAGTGGAAATTTATTAATACTCAGAAAACAAGACATTCATCCTAGAACTTCTTATTCATTTATACATAGCTCTCCAAAACCAGAGCCAGTTCTTATTTCTATCTGATTCTCTTGTCTCTATTCCATCTGTTCCCTATCTCTGGGCCATCTTTTCATCTATATGCCTTCTGGCAAAGCCAAGCTTCAGTTTTTGTAACTTTTGTTCCCCACAAACCCCGCTTAAAAGCATTCCCTGAGCTGTGATCGGCTCCATTCAGCCCGGCTTGCCCAACTCTGTTCACAATGACTAAAATGTACATATTATTCTTATACAAAACAAATATCCTTAGGTAAGTTCTTGACCCAATGCTTGATTTAGAAATAGCCAGTGCTGCTCAAACTTCTAACCCTGTACTAACTTTCATTGGTGCTCTTCTATGATCCTTCAGGAGAACTGTGCAGGTGTTTTACCATAGTACCCTAGGAAGTTATTTCACACATTCTCATATGAAAAATCATAATCCATAATCAAAGTTTCAGCAATACTATCCCCATCACACAATTGATGCAGGGTCCAATAAATTTAAAGACCCTCACAGACTCTTTTTCCCTTGGTCTTTGCTTCCCCATCTCAGAAAAACCAAACTTCATATCTTTCCTCAGGGCTTACTTAAGAACCTTTGCTCGGTTAGTTTTTTTTCCAAAAAAATTGAGGAAATTTCTCTTTAATTCATTTACATTTCTTCCGTTCATAACTGAAAAGTCCCCAAACAGTAACTCTCTGTAACATTATTGTTGTTGATTTTTTGAACACTTGTCCATGAACAGTAGTGATTTCCTTTTGAAATTTTGTGGTACATAAGAAAATGTTTAGAATTCAAATTTGTCACTCAGTTCTCTAACATTTTCCTGTAACAGAAGCTTCACAAAACTGAATCAATTTCCTATTTAACCTTATTTTGGGATTCATGAAATAACTGAAAATACTGAAATAATGGCGGTCTTCTCTCTTATATCCTATGTACAACCTCTTGAGAGTATATGATTGGATATGGAGATTTTGAGCCCTATAAACATATTTTCCAAATTTGTATACTTAGCTTTATTTTTTTTTATTAAAAATAAATTTTATTAAACATACAGTTTTTCCAAAGCACAATCAACAACATATACTTACAAATACAAAATCATATACATATACACATGTACATCTATAACACATATACATCTATAACACGCCTATATATCCTATCTACAACCATATCAACATTACATGCATCACCATACACAACACAACATAAATACCAATACACATACATGCTCATTCCTTACTTCTTTTCTTGAATAATCTAAATGGAGATACAATTTCATTTCCCTGCATCTCCTTTACTAACTAACAATACTTCCGATCTTAATCTTCCAAACATAACCCATTCTTCTTCCACCATACAATCCCGAACTTCTTTTTCAATACCATTGAGTGCAACTTTTCTCATCTTGTTCTCCTGCTCATTTTATTCTTATTTTTACAGTTACTGACTTATCTATGTTCTACTCTGCTTATACTCTTAACTATAATTCTTATCCTACAACTTACTTACTTCAATTCATAATCAGTCCTATTACGCTATTCCCTTTATTTCGTCAAATTCATATTTTTTCATTAAATCACTTTAATCATACATACCTATCAACGCACTTTTACCCCACCTCTCTTCCCAAACTTCTCTTAATATTTCCCATTCTCGATTGAATGTTTCTCTCGATTTATCCTTTAAATACAGCGTTAGTTTGTCCATCTCTGCAAAATCATATACTTTCTGAAACCATTCTTCTACCTGGGGTATATTCTCCATCTTCCAATATTTTGCAAATACGATCCTTGCAGCATATATCATGTAGCAAATAATTCTTGAATATTTTCCTCTAATTATTTTATCTAACCCATTTAAAATATTAAGAAGGTAAAATTCTGGGGAAAATTCAAATTTGGTTTTAAATATTTTCTCTATGTGTTTGTGTATCTGTAACCAGAAGTTTTTAGCTTTTTTACATTTCCACCACATATGGAAAAAGGTTCCTATTTCTTGACACTTCCAACATTTAACTATTTTCTTATTTTTGTTCATTTTAGAAATTCTAACTGGGGTTAAGTACCATCTATAATAAACTTTATAAAAATTTTCCTTTATGTCATAACAACTAGTAAATTCCTGATTTGTCTTCCAGGCATTCTGCCACTGCTTCAAAGTTATTGTATGACCTATATCCTGGGCCCATTTTATCATGTTTATTTTAATTACCTCCTGTTCCAATTCTAAATAATAATTTATAGATCTTACTTAGAGGTTTTTCTACTCCTGGCTTCAATATTTTATCAAATTCATTTTCCTCTAGAGTTATCCCTTTATCCTTCATGTCCTCTTTATATCTCTCAGCGAGTTGTCTATGGAGGAACCAATGAGTTGAGAAACCATCTGTTATCAATTCATCCCTAGTTTTTAATTTAATCTTATCTCCTACTCTTTTGGTTATGTCCTTGTATGTTAGCCATTCTTTTATTCTTATTTTCTCTAACCTATAAAAAGCTTCATGAGGTGAGGTCCAATGTGGAAATTTTAGATACAATTTTCCCCTAAATTTTAACCAAATTCTCAAGATCGCTTTTCTAACATAGTGATCCATAAATACTCTATTATTTTTATATTTATCATACCAAATATACGCATGCCAGCCGTAATATAAATTAAATCCCTCTAAGCTTAATACTTTTGTATTTTCCAATAAAATCCAATCCTTTAACCAAACTAACGTGGCAGCTTCATAATATAATTTTAGGTCTGGCAAGCCTAGACCACCCTTCTCTTTTGCTTCTTTTAAATATTTCCACTTGATTCTAGGTTTCCTACCACTCCAAACAAATTTACTAAGATCCTGTTCCCACCTTTTAAATGCTTCATCATTCATCATTATCGGTAAATTTTGAAATAAGAACATTAACTTCGGGAGTATATTCATTTTTATCGCGGATATTCTCCCTAATAAAGATAGATTAAGTCTTTCCCATTTTTTCAAGTCTTCTTTTATTTCCTTCCAGATTCTTTTATAATTATTATCAAATAATTCTGAATTATTTTTCGTTATCATTATTCCCAAATACATTACTTTCTTTACTATTTTAAACCCTGTCATATTTATTAATTCTTCATCTTGTATTTGCGTCATGCTTTTTGTAATCATTACTGATTTATCTTTATTAATATGTAAGCCGGCTATTTGTCCAAATTCTTTCATTATTTCCATGAATATACTTTTTTTTTGGGTCTCTAATATTATTACCATGTCATCTGCAAATACCTGAATCTTAAATTCATACCCCCTAATCTTCATTCCCCTTATTTTCTCCTCATTTCTAATTTTAGTGGTTACCATTTCTAAACACATGATAAATAACAATGGTGAAAGTGGGCATCCCTGTCTTGTACCTTTATTAATCTTAAACAAATTTGATTTTTCTCCATTTACTATCAACCATGCTTTTTGATCTCTATAAATTGCTTGAATCCAATCTTTACACCTTTTTCCAAATCCCAATTTATTCAACACTTCAAATAGAAAATTCCAATTAACATTATCGAAGGCCTTTTCAATATCTAAAAACACTAATGCTAATTCTTTTTGATTCATCTTTTGATAGTACTCTATTGTATCTATAACTACTCTTATGTTATTTTTCAAGTGCCTGCCTGGTAGGAATCCGTTTTGATCCTCATGTACCCACTCAACCATAAACTTCTTCAATCTATTTGCTAATACTGCGGTGAAAATTTTATAATCTATATTTAATAATGATATTGGTCTATAATTTCTCTTATCTTGTTTATCTTTACCTTCTTTAGGGATTAGCACAACATTAGAATCTTTCCACGAATTTGGTAAATTTCCATTACTTATAGAATTCATTACTTGAACTAACAAGGGTGCTAACAGATCTTGAAATGTTTTATAATACCTTGCTATAAACCCATCTGGTCCTGGTGCTTTCCCTTCTTTCAAATTCCTTAGTGCCTCTTTAACCTCCTCTAATTTAATAGGTTTGTCTAATTCTTCTCTTTGTGTTTCTGACACCTTTAATATGTCTATTTGATGTAAAAAATCTCTTATCTTACTTTTCTGCCGTTGTGATTGGCCATTTTCTTTAAATAGTTCCTCAAAATAATTTACTAATATATTCTTAATTTTGCTCTGTTGATAGTGAATAGTCTGGCCTTCTTTTAATTCTGTGATATTACTTTTCTCTCTCTTTTTTTTAACCTATATGAAAGCCATCTCCCTGGTTTATTTGCATGTTCAAAATGTCTTTGTTTTATATATTTCAACTTCTTTTCCATTTCTTCCATGGTTATTAAAGAGAATTGTTTTTTTAAAATTTGAATCTCACTCTTAATTTTCACATCTTTAGGTCTTTCCTTTAACTCCCTTTCTTTCTCCTGCAATTTATCTAATATATCTGCTTCTTTTCTTTTCCTGCATTTTACTAACCAGGCTTGTTGGCTTATAAAGAACCCCCTCATCACTGCCTTACTAGTTTCCCACACTGTCTGAACTGATTGCTCTTTCCCAAATTATTTTCTAAAAATTCTTTTAGTACCTTATGAGTTTTCGCTACTATTGCTTCATTTTTTAATAAATTCTCATTTAAATTCCAATTCCCAGTCTTATCACCATAACACAAATTCAACAATATTGGACAGTGATCTGAGAAAGTTCTAGGCAGTGTTTCCATACTTAAAATATTTTTTTTCAAATCAGAAGATATAAAAAACCTATCTATTCTGGACCATGTTTTATATCGATCTGAAAAAAATGTGAAATCATCTCCATTATTTTTGCTGCTTACTTCTTCTAGGGACAAATAATCTAATAAGTTGAAAAAACTTTTTGGTAATTTCCCCTGCTTTGCTTTACTATTTCTTAAATTTATTCCTGATCGATCTATTAAGGGATTCAAAACTCCATTCCAATCTCCCATAAGAATCATTTTATATTCCCCTAAATCAATTAATATCTCTAACAATTTCTGATAAAATTTGCTTTTATTTTCTAGAGGGCCATACACTGCTGTCACTAATACTTTTAAATCTTTAATTTTTACTTCTACTACTACTACATGACCTGCCTCATCACAATATATCTGTTTTGCTTCATGTTTGTTACTCACATATATTGTTACTCCCTTCTTCTTTTTGTTAATTGACGAAGAAAAGCTTTGGCCTAATTTAGGATTCCTAATGTATTTCAAATCTTTCCCTTTAATGTGGGTCTCTTGGATTGCTAAAACATCGACTTTTAATTTTTCTAAATAGTGAAAAATACACTTCCTTTTGTGAGGAGAATTTAGACCTCGGACATTCCAAGATAAGAATTTTATTTTCATTTTAATCTAAATCAATTTTATTTAATGTTACTAAACCTCTTCTGTTTGTGCTTCTCCCCAGTCCTAAGTCCAATTCCTGAGTTGAGCTGTGTTCTTCTTCTCCTTCCTCTTCTCCTTCTTCCTCTGTTTCTTCTTCTTCCCTCTCTTCTCGTCCTCTCTGTTCCTCTCTTTGTATTCTTATTATTTCCTGCTTCATTTGTTCTTTCCTTATTTTTCTTTCCATCCCTTGGTTTATCTGGTTTTCTTCTTTTCTTCTTTCTTCCCTTCGGTCACTTGTCTGATTCTCCGTCCTGATCAATTCTTCTTTATGTCTTCTCATAAATTCTTTTGCTTTCAATACTGTGTTCAAAACAAACCTTCTCTGTCTCCACATTACTGATATTCCCTCCGTTCTCTCCCACGTGTACTTTATTCCAGCTTCTCTCAAAGCTTGAGTTAAGAAATTATACTCTCTTCTTCTTTTGAGCACAGTTGGATGAATATCTTTAAATACCTTCACTTCCATTCCATCTATCATCAATTTATTTGAGTAGCTACAATTTAACACCAAATCCTTCACCCGTTCTCTCAAAAAATAAATCACAATGTCACATGGGAGTTTCTTCCTTTTCGCTATCACAGAATTTATGCGAAACGCTCTGTCTATCTCTAAGTCCAATTGTTCTGGTTCCCATCCTATGAAGGAAGCCAGGGGAATCTGAATTTTTATATAGGTTCTCTCGATCTTCTTCTTTTAAGCCTCTTATTTTTAAAGATTTATTTCTCATTCTTATGTCCATGAGTAATGTTGTCTTTTCGAGTTGTTCTGTCTTTTCTTCTGTCTTTGCCATTTGATCTTCCAACCTCATCGTCTTTTCCTCCATCAACTCCATCTTGTCACTCATCTGTTTTAACTCTTTTGAGATATTATCTAGCTTTCCATTGAATATTTCCAATTCTTTCTTGATATCTGCTTTTATTTCCGTTCTCATATGCTTCATTTCCTTCCTGCTTTCTTTCATTTCTGTCTCCAATAACAAGGTTAATTTCTGAATTCCTTCCAGTACACCTGTTTCAGTCTTTGGACTCATTTCCTGATACTCTGTAGTCCCCATCTTCATTTCCGACGTTGATGGCTTAACTTCCGTTGATGCTCTTCTCTGTAATAAAATTTGTATCTGTGACTGGGCCCCTGCCCCAGCCTTCCTCTTCCCTGTGGCCATCATCTTGTCTAATTTTTTTTTTTGTTCGTTCTATAAACAACACTCAATTTAGTTTAGTTTAGCTTAGTGCTCAGACCAAACCACTACTTCATAGTCAATCAATTCCACTTAAACAATAGTTTGAGTTCTTAAATATCTCAAATTTCTCTAGAGTTTACTCACATTAATTCAATATTCAGTATTTTACCACAATTCAATGCTTCACTTTACACACAATTCCAATCTATATTTCAATTCCTCTTATATTCAATTATTATTATTATATTAGGTTCAATTCAGATTCTAGGCATCAGATATCCAATATCAAATCTCTAATATCAATTGTTAGCTATCAAATGTCAAAAATCTCAATTCAGTATTCAGTTCAATATTCAATATTTGATTCAATTCAATATTCAATATTCAATTCAATATTCAGAAATCTCAAATGCAGAAATATTCCAAAATTCCAATATTTTAAATCTTATTTGACCTCTAGAGGTAATACTCAGTAAACCAATATTATTGCAACAATTTATTATTCACCAATTCTCCGTCCTCTTGGCCTGTCATGCCAGTTCGTCGTCCCGTTCACCTCCGCTGTCTCACTGTCCTTTATTCTCACTGTCTCAGCTCCTCTTGTTTTCTCCCGTCGTCCGGGTCTGTCGTCCCGATCCGTCGTCTCCGTTTGCCTCTCCCTCTCTCTTGCTGTCCTTTTACTCCCACTGTCTTGCCTCCTCTCTTCCTCTCTTCGTTGCTCTCTGCCTCTCTCTCTTGCTTTCTCCGTCGTCCGGCTCTGCCGTCCCGATCCGTTGTCTCCGTTCGCCTCTCCCTCTCTCTCGCTGTCCTTTTTCTCCCACTGTCTCACCTCCTCTCTTCCTCTCTCCGTCGCTCTCCGCCTCTCTCTCTTACTTTCTCCGTCGTCTAGGTCTGTCGTCCCGATCCGTCGTCTCCGTTCGCCTCTCCCTCTCTCACACTGTACTTTTACTCCCGCTGTCTCGCCTCCTCTCTTCCTCTCTCCGTCGCTCTCCGCCTCTCTCTCTTGCTTTCTCCGTCAATCGGGTCTGCCGTCCCGATCCGTCGTCTCCGTTCGCCTCTCCCTCTCTCACACTGTACTTTTACTCCCGCTGTCTCGCCTCCTCTCTTCCTCTCTCCGTCGCTCTCCGCCTCTCTCTCTTGCTTTCTCCATCATTCAGGTCTGCCGTCCCGATACGTCGTCTCCGTTCGCCTCTCCCTCTCTCTCGCTGTCCTTTTACTCCCGCTGTCTTGCCTCCTCTCTTCCTCTCTCCGTCACTTTCCTTTCCTCCGTCACTTCTTCCATCTTCACCACCACTCTTCCGCCATGTCTGTCAGCACTCGAATCTTTTAAAAATTCCGACATTCACTAATTTCAAAATTTTAAACGCTCCTCAAAATACTCATAAATAGGCAAAGTTCAATTTCACTTTTACATAACACACACACTTCAGGAATGGGAAATAAGACGCTCCTCTCTCTTCGCATCAGCCTTCCAACGTGGCAGCCCAGCAGGGCAGCCGCTCCATGGCGACAGCTTTCGTCACCACCTCTTCAGTCCCAGAGTTTAATTCCCCAGGAACTCATCTCTTCTTTCGGAGTTAGAACAATTTTCATCTCCTTTTTCTCACAGTAAAAGTTTGTTCGGAAAACTACTCAATGGTCTTTATGCTTTGTTGTACTTACTGGGTTCTGTAGCAGTGGGGACACAGCCAGCCTATAAAGGCGATCCGTCGAGATAATGGCGGCTCTGCGATCCCTATATCAGACGTGCCTCTTCTCCTTCTCCTCTTCTGGTGACACGTTTGAATTCAGCGGATCCCCAACGAGCCTCCTCCATGATCCCCTCTAATCCAGGGACCAATTTCCTCTAAGTTGTATAACTTTTTAGAGGGATTCCCACTTGCGACGGGTTGTGGAGTCCTGGAGCTCCAGGAGTTTCCACCCGCTCGGCGTGTCTCCTCACCGGAAGTTTTTCCAAATTTGTATACTTAGCTTTAGATTACCTTTAATGTAGGTAAGATATGCTAAGAATAAAAAATAGAGCTATTCAAAATTGGATAATCGCTTACATTTTCTGATTGTTCTTTTAAAAAGTACTTCTTGTTTGCAACCACAAAAGCATTTCAGTTTATTGAAATATTTATTCTTTGAAGCTGTAGATAATTCTCTGGCTACTGCTGGCCTTACTACATTATGATGGGCTATTTTAACAAGTGAGTCTGTACAAGTATGTTATAATGGGTATAGTACTATAGAGTTTAGGTGAAGAGCCAATGAAGAATAATACATTATGTAGCCTTTCCTTAGAGGTAGTATTTGCTGTAAATTATCTTATGCTATGTTTTATAAACAGGGGTTATAGGGCAAATTATTTCAATTTAATAGATTAATTTAGATGATTAACCTAAATTAAAACATGAGAGTTTCATTTTTAAAAACAAAACTAGAGCAGTTCAATTTGGATCTATGGGAGTACTAAAGTATGAGCAATTTTTTAGCTGATACACAGCCTAAATCCATTTGCTAGTTCCAGCTAGAGTAAATCAGTGGAAATTGCCTAAGTGTTGACTTACCATGTTCCTATTGAGGTAATGAATCTAATCTATTTGGGACTAACACTAGGATTTAGGCCACGGTATCCCTAGCCATAAGATAATTATCAGATAGAATCTTGACACTGTGAACTCACTGAGACATACACCACTGTAAGTGGTTAATGAATCACTGTCCAGCAGAGAGAAACAGAGTTGATCTACAGTGCTTAGGCACACACATTCACCTCTGCTAGCCATTAGTTATTAAGCTGTAACATTGCTTGAAGATCTTACTTCAGTTACTAGGAGAAGTGATACATCACAGTGTTTTTATCTATTGACCTACAAAACTCACCAAGCCACTAAATTACTTCACACCAATAAATTTTAGAGCTTGGTCCAATCAGTAATTATTGAAGAATGAAACAAGAAGTGCTTCCACACAGTATAAGAAAAAATATGTTTGTTTTTTTTTACAGTATCAGAAACCAAACTAATGTAAAAGTCAATTACAGTTTATGGTTTGGATTCTAAGTTTCCCTGGAAGGAATGCTGTTCATTGGATATTCCCACCAGAGGGAAGGAAACAAGTTTCTTCCTCCTGCAGTCCCTCTATCACCAAGATTCTGATGTGGAAGAGGTGTAGGCTCTAAAAGAGGATTGGAGTTAGCAACTGGGGTCAGTAAAATTGACCTTGGAGCTGGGTCAGTAAAACTCACCTTGTGTCGCCTTCTGCCAGCACCAGTTTCCATTAGAGTAGGCTCCTTTTTAATGAACATAGGGATTCCTTTCATTCGTAGAAGGGCTTCTTTGGAAGAACAAAGTAGACATGGCCATGTTGAGTTTTTAAACTGTTTTACTAGGGATGGGACAAATCCAGAATTTTCTGAATCTGGAGCCAAATCCCTGGAAGGTTCTGGGAATCCATGAATCTCATGAATCTTGAATCTTTCGAATCTTTTTTTGAAAAAGAGTTTAAAAAGCAAGGGAAAGAAGGATAATCTTGTGCAAGACACACTTTCTCAGCCTTAGCAAAAGCCTAGGCAAAGGCAAACTTCCCTCTGAAGAAATCTGGCCAAGACAATTGTCATAGTTTTGCCTCAGGACCTCCCCAGATTGAAAATGACATGAAGGCCCTTTCTACATAGGCAAGAAAATGTGGATTAATCCCACATTTTCCTGCCTATGTAAACAGGACCACTACAGTACAGAGATAATTCAGGTCAAAACTGGCTTTTCTTTGCATAGCGCCTTCTGGCATCCTATTGTAGTTTGATGATGCACCAGTACACTTTGGCAGAGAAGGCTGTGATACCTTGTAAAACTCCAAACCCCAGAATTGTGTATGAAAGAGGTTTGCAAGGGAGCTGTGCAAAGGAATGTTTCAGCTGTCCTTGAAATCTCAAGCCTGTAACTTCTAGTCAAGTACTGAACTTGAATATGAAATGTTCAATTTAAATATCTTAGAATACAAGCCCAGCTGTAATTTCTGAAATTGTTAGCAAAGGCCATTATTACTCCAAGGGAAAAACTCACCTACTTACTATCTTCCTTTGTATTTCTGATCACCCAGGTTTTCAGGAGTCCCTGTCTCCAGGTTCTCAGGCGTCCCAGTCTCCAACAAACTTTCTGGTTGGCAAATTCGAAAGATTCGGTTTGCCTATTTTGGCACAGGGATTCAGATTCGGGAATCTCAAATCCTTACCTAGGATTCGAGGATTCGGTTAGCCCGTCCTTAAGTTTTACAAACAAGAAAGGAATTCCTCTTGATAATGGAAAGTGCATCAGGAACAATAAACAGGTATAACTACCTTGGGTCTCACATATGTTTGAATTGACTCAGTATCCAAGCCAGTATCTTTAGAAAGAAGGATCATGTGTATTTTTTTTCCTCCCTTTTCAGTTCTTCTTATTCTTTGAGGGGAAAAAATTCACTGACCTTGCTGCAAAGCAGCTCTTTTACTGAGATCCACTGGAGAGCTCCACTCGCAGAAGAATGCTGATTTTGCCACCTTATGCCACTTCCCACAGCTCATGATGCAAGGACCAGAGTGGGAAAGAGAGTTAGTAAAAATTTTCTCCCAAAGTCCCATTAGCAGGAGTGTTCTGTGAGTGGATTTTTCCCATAAATATTTCAATGCAGTTTCACAGTTTCTAATCAAGTATCTTCACAAAGCCAGGGAGAATATTTCAATCATTTTGTCTCACTAGAGAATTCTAGCCTCCAAACAGTGTGAAAGTTATACTAACTGCATCTGAAAGTAAACTGGTATTCTCACATTTAAAATATCTATTTACATAATGCATGCACACATCCAAAGTCATTGCTAATCACTCCGGAGCCTTGTACCATCACCAGCACTTACTTTCCAACGGCAGTTGCTTCCTTGGAATGTGCGCTTGCCATCCTGCAATCCCTTGTTCCTTTTGTTGCTTTCTCAAATGAGTAACATGATGTGCTCATTACTGAAGTCCTGCCTATCCTCATTCCCATGGCCACATTTAACCAGAATTTTCTGACTGACTTCTTTTATACATGATATGTATCCACATGAGATCATCACACCATCTAAGCATAGTGTGGAAGCACAGCAGCTGTAACCCCCTAATTTACTTGCTCAGTCTCTACATCTTCTCTTCCTCTGCTTTTTTCTGCCCATTCCCTCATGGAGATTGCTGACCCCAGCATGATGGATCTTTGTATTATTTTATTAGGAATGCTGAGCAACCATGCATATGAGAGGCCACTTCTCCTAGCTTCCAGGGAGGCAAGGAAGGGCCATGTGAACTGGGAATAAGTGTGTTTGTGAGTGTGCATGTATACATCTTATATCTTAGGCAAGAGAAGTGCTTTTTTATCTTTTATTTTATTTTTAGATTAGACAGGAGAAGTGCTCCTTTTCTCAGGGAGAAGATCCACTGTTGTGAGTAGGCTTTTTTGTTCTTGGTGCTGAAATGCATAAGTGCATGCACAAGATCCCTTTCAGTTTCTGTGCTTTTCTTTCTAATGAGGGGAAGGAATATAAGGCATGCCTTCTAAGTACAGATGGGAAGGATGCTATTTCCCCATCCTGTGTGCATAATGAAAGAATATCCATAGGGCTCCTTTCTCCTAGAAATTTTGCTTTGCCCTTTCTTGTAGAGACTCAAGAACTGAGCTCCTTTCAGTTTTGCTATGCAGTGATACATCTGAAAACCAAATCAAGCTGGCCTTTACTAATTACCTTTTAGACAGAATAGTTCTTAAAAAGTGGAAGAGAGATTGCTTCAGGCAACCCCATAGTGGAGGAAACTGAAGATGGTTGAGCCAATCTACCTAACCCTGCATCATCCCCAACTGTATATGCTGTTTTTGGGCGTGGGGGGCTACTTCTCCTTAGCTCTCCAAGGAGAATAGGGAAGACTGCATGAATTATAAACTACTGTGAAGACAGTGCATACATATATTTACTCCTTTTCCCCTCTGTGAACTAGAAAGATGAGTAAGTTGAAGTAAACCCACTTTCCCCTATCCTCTCAACTGCAGGAAAGCGTGTCCTATATCTCCAAGAAGTCAAAGCACAAATGAGCTTTCACAAAAAGGCATGTAAAGGAATTTTTTTTAAAATTCTACATAAGATGGATTACATTAGGCTAGTAAGGCACTATACTGCTTGGACATCATGACGAATTGAGAGGACGGGACAGGCAACATCAATAGTGGCACATCCATAGACTTATCACAGTGGATTATTCATTCTTCTAACTACTCCTGCTTTGAGAGAAATAAAACAATTGCAAGAATATGTGAAAGTACAGAAGCCATTTATTGTGCAAACAAAGGGAAATTTTCTAAGAAGCAATGTGAATAAATAAATTGATTTAACATGAAACAGAGAAAAGTAAAAAGACTACTGAAGCATTCCAAACTCCAGGAAGTATATATCCGAATGTAGATTCATCCAGCATTTATCTCATCTAGATTATTGTTCTTTAATGCTGAAACTGCAGATTCTGAAATGTTTCCAGTTTCTTGAGTTGAGTCATATATAAAAAGAATGCGTCTTGGATCCACTTTGTTACATGTTGGTTATGCCATTTACACAAAGTATGTGTCCTGCCATTCACACAAAAGCTGTTCAATAAAACAATAAAAGCAAGAATTTGTTCACCCTGCTCTTGTTTTAGAAACAGCATTGATTTTGTGGTTTTGGGTTTAAAAAGACTCATTTGTTTTATTTAAAATCCATTGACTGATACGCCTGCTGAGAGTGGTAGGGCTAGAAAACATGGGGAGTTTGTTTTTTGTTTGAGGTCAGTCTGCTTTAGTGATTGCTTTCATCTTGTCTTTGGACGTGTCTCTCCTGTACCAGTTTTGGCATTCACACTGAGCTTGTCAGGCTGGGTTCAAAACAGTCTAAAATAGCAAGATTGATGTGGAAGAATGTTTATCTTGATCAAATATTGACAAACCAGTTCATGAACTCCTGGGAATCAGGCATTAATTTAAATTCCAGATTGCATTAGATATTGAAATATGTGAGCCATGGAAATCCGTGTTCTGTACAGTCTTTGCACTTGGCTTTCTTTTTGCTAGAAAGGAATCTGACATTTAAATGCATGTGCAAAGCAATAGCTTCATTTAATGGTTTCTGTTTTCAATATTTAAACACCTATTCAGCTGTTGGTATGTGGATTTTTTCAAATAGTGATTATAAACAATAGAAATGTAAATTCTGATCTATTGACCTAAAACTGGTCTTTAGAAGGAAAGTCCAGAGGAATATTTTAAAATAATGCTCTATCTCTGACAGTAGGCAATATGGGGACAACTTTCTGTGAAAGTGAGGAAGTACTTTCCTTCAGTTGAATGCTGAGTTGTGCTAGTTTTTAGCTCTTGAAGGCATAAATACAGTAGAGTCTCAATTATCCGTCCTGCGGTAATCCGACATTCCGGATTATCCAATGTCGTGGCTGCTTGGGGGCGTGGCTGTAGGCATTTCCGCAACAGGCAAGGAGAGAAGGGCGAGTGAAGCCTCGCCCCAAAACACGGCCCCAAGCCTTCCGGATTTCAGGCGGAGGGCACGCGTCGTTGGGTCTCAGGGAGTTCCAGCACTCTCGCCCCGCTGCAGCCCTTTCCTCTTCCCAAGCTGCCTCTTTTCCTCAAAGTCCCTTGAGTCTGTGGGGAAGAGGGGGAAGCACACACTTACTCTTCGCCACCCACAACCAGCACCCTCCCCCCACCTGCCCGACTTCACTGTTTGACCCACACCCGGAGGCTGCCCCCTCTTGCATCACGTGCCCCTCGGCGGCCAATCCAGGCCACCCAGGAGGTACTGTATTCAGGAATTGCTCTGGTAGGCAGAGGAATCAAGGAATCGGGCGCGTTGCTTTCCGGCCGTGGAGGCGGAGGCGGGAGACGGAGGTGTGGTGGCGGCAGTGGCAGCTCCTTTCGGCGGCTGAGGCTACTGTGGACTAAACACCTCTGGGTCTCCCTTCAGCTGCCACCGCTGCCTTCTGGGGTCTTGTGTTTTACCTGTTGCTTCCTTTGATGCTGGCCGCCTGCTCCTCTCGGTCTCTTTCTCCCGGTCACTGGAAGCGCCGTGGCCCTTTGCCCTCACCTGGAGCGTCCTTCCTGTCACTTGGGCCCCAAACCTGCTCTTTCGTGGTCCGGCTCGGGACCCGGGGGTGCTCTTGCCTGGCTCCCACCTTCCTAGCCCAGCTTCCTCACTCTTTCTTCCCCTCTCTCTGCCCTTCCCCCCGCCTTGCGCCTCTTGCTCATTCTGCCTGCCTGCCTGCCTGCCTGCCTGCCACTCAGCCTTCTTGCATTTTCTCGTCCTCTCTTCCTGTCCCCCTACTCCCCATGCCACCCCACGTCTCTCTTTTTTTGTTTCTCCTTCCACTTATAACTCACCCCTTGACCCCATAGACCTTTTTTCCATTTAATTCTGCTGCAGCCAGACTTTTCCACTTCCTCTTTGCTTGTGTCCTGTGCAACGTTCCCCTGTATCCCCCAGGCTTACCTCTCCGGATTATCCAACATTTTCGGCTATCCGACTATCAGCCCGCCCGTTTATGTCGGATAATTGAGACTCTACTGTAGTTTTAAATGTTCAGCACAATCATCCGCAGTATACCACTGTGACATCATTGGTGTTTTAAACACATTTTCTTCTTAAAGTACTTTTTGGTCTGATAAAATCAAGAGGCCGGATATTTTGTTTGGTTTAATATGCTACAGCATGCTACTAATGTCTAGCACTGAATAAGTTTTCAGTCAAGCCATAGCCATGAAGGCTTTTATTCTATGTGTTTTGCTTCTGATAGGATGTTTGCTGTTAAATGTGAACTCAGGAACAATAGGCCTAAATACAGTTCTTAGTCCCAACTAGAGTATTGAATCAATGGGAACTTGATGGGTCAACACTTGTGCAAGTTCCAGTAATTCAGTGTGTCTTTTAATTGAGGCTAATTGTATTTAGGTCATGATCTTTTTATCTAGCTTATGAAACAGGGCTGTGTGTGTGTGTGTGTGTGTATCAAATGAGTTTGGTTTTACATATTTTATATAATTTTGGCATAATTTTGTAAACTCTCATAATAGAGATGGGAGATGATTAATTACTGTACTTTCCTCCCCACTGTTCAGTATTCTCCCCATACTTGAGCCATCCAAAATGTTCTCAAGGATTTTTCTGCACAGAAAAACACATGGTGCAAAAGCACACATTTGCTGTGCAAAAATGACTGCTAGAAAATGTGGGAGTTTCTGCAAAAAAAAGCCACATGTTTCTCTGTGCAGAAAAATCCTCTGAAACACTTTAGGGTATTGTGGGGGGGAAGGGAGTGAAAACTGTACAAAAGTCTTGCTGCTCTACTATTCTTTCCAACAAGATTTCCTGACTGTCAGGAAAACATCCCCCCCCACTGGGAAACAATGGCCATTTCCGCACGGGGCGTGAGAATCGCCCCGTGACGCTAACTCACTGGACGTTTGAGCTCCCCTGTCCAGTCTACGCTTCTCGGTAGTAGTCCGTGGCCGCCGCTCCTCACTGCTCCAGGCACGAAAATGGTGGCTTCCGGTTGGTCGAGGGTCTCAATCAACCGCTGAAGCTCGCCAGCCTAAACCCACCCCTGGCAGATCGCAGACTCGCACCAATGCGAGCCTGCGAATCTGCGTATGGGAGCAGGCTCACAGTGGCACACTCCATGCTTTTGAAAGACCTGTTTTTAGCGGTCTTCCAAAAGCACGCTGGACGACCACTTGGCGTTGTTCAGGAGCGGACTGGACTGCGGATCTACGTTCAGTAGGTCCGACCCAGTCCGGTCCCAGGTGCAGATGTCCTCCCTGGAGGGTGCTCTGCCCCATTTAAAAAACCCCATATGGAAATGGCCAATATTCTTTCTATCTATACCACATAATGACTAACGCTGGGCATGTTTTGATTCTAACTGTAACAGTTCAGTAAACTTGCTCTGAAATTATTAACAGCAGAGCTGATCGAAAGATCCACCATCACAAGGAAAGTGAATCCAGTCTTAAGTTTACTACCATTCCTCCTAAGTGCCATAGGGAGCCATTTTGGGGTATGACATTTTAGGCTAGCTGAGGCTTTTTTCTCAACAGGATTTGACCCAGATGTTGACTAAGGCCATTTCTGCATGGCATCACATTCCCACTATGGGGATAGGATGGAAGCAGTCCCCAGGTCATGCTTTCGCACAACGTCATCTCAGTCCTGCTGCCATCCAGTCCCCATGTGTCACAATCATCGGATATTCACTTAACAGATTAAATCCATTAAGAAACCACGATTGCGTGACACTCACATACTTACCTGCCATGCAGAGGGGCAGGAAGTGCAATGGTGGCACTGCCTTCCCCAGCACAGCATGAGAAAGACGCTGGCTGTGCTGCAGAAGGTAGATACATGTCGCTCATGCTCCCTTCCACAGGAAGCTGGTCAGGTGCAGAGGGAAGTGTTCCTGTCATGCTCCCTTCCCAGCAATGGCACAGCTGGGGTTGCAACAGGGCAACACAGGAGAATGTTGTTGTGCAGGAATGGGGTAAATGTGTATATAGCTGGATGCAGATAGTTAATCTGAACCATCATACCATATAACTATCTGAAACACCACATAACTATCTGCATGCTGTGCATCCCTCAGAGTGTTTAACAGTACTGGAGTGTCTGGAGAGAGGCTCCTAAACCCTGCTGCTCAGTTGTGTTGTCCCACTGTTTGTACTGAACAACAAGCGTCTCAAATCAAGCAGCAAATGTTCTGTGGCTGCTGAAAGCAACATCAGTTACCCATTCTTTAAGAGACATCCAAGCTGTCTCATAGATTCTCCCCTGTTTTTGAATCCAGACTACTCTTCTGCATGCCCCCCTGTTGGTTTTAGCTCCCCCACTTCAGACCAATATCCTGACTCTCGACCTCTTGACTGCTAATCAAACACATGGCTTCTCATTTCCCCAGGTTAATTATGATACTTCACTACATAGCTTGTGCAGATTGTTAATAACTGTACTGAACAATATTTCATCAACATAGCTGGCGCAGATAGTTAATAAAAGTACTAAACAACATTGATAATGCAGCTGCATGGTGGCTAACTACCACTAGCTGCAAACAACATATCACACATGCACTCTTAATTAGTTTCCAGTTTGTTTCTAAGCATCAAAATGACAGTGTTAATCTTTAAAACTTCAAATGATCTATATCCAGCATACGTTTTCTGCATGCTGAGGTCTTCTGATAGAAAAATGCTGCAAATGTCTCAGATCATGGCCATAAAAGCCTCTTGAACAGTAACATTGTTTCTGTGAATTCTTCTGTCACTGAAAGGCCATCAAGCATATTGTTGTGTGCCTTCAAGATATTTCCAACTAAGGGAGATCCTTAGATGAACCTATCACAGGGTTTTCCTGAGAAGACTTGTTCAGAAGCAGTTTGTTTTTGCCTTCCTTTGAGGCTGAGAGAAAATGACTTGCCCAAGGTCACCCATGCATTTCCAGGGCAGAGGAGGGATTTGAACGCTGATCTCCAGAGTCATAGTCCAATGCTCAAACTACTGCACTATATTGGCTCTGATTCATGCTTTCATATTATCACTGTTTCCAAGTACAAATGCAAACTGAGTAGAGTTAAGCAGTTCCTTGTTAATGCCTATCTTTACTAGTTTCAAACAAGGAACTCTTGCTTAAGGGATCAACAAAGTATTTTATCTTCTGTATCCATTATGTGCCACAAGATACATTTTTGTGGTGAAGTTTTATTTATATATGTATTTAAAAACAACTTAATTTTAGCAAAGGGAATTAATAATTTGCATTTTAGGATAAAATGTCTGCCACCAGAGATGTTATTTACCACAGGAATTAACATAGTGATATTTTATAGCTGTATCAGCTAAATATGCTGCTGTTAATATGAACTCTGGTCTCCCAGATTCATAGTCCAGTGATCAAACTACTACACCACACTGGCTGTCAGCCATTAAGCTAGCAAACTCTTTCTCACTTGATGGCTACTATCATTACCTAGCTGGGTCAGACAAATCCCAGGATCCTCTACTATTCTGGTCAAGCAGCACCCAGACTAGCACAAGTGGTTGCTAGAGGAGCCGGCACCTCTGGATGACCAGGGACAGCGAAATGGCCAGCTAGTAGTTCAAAGACTATGGCTATTTCTGCATTAGAACTTTTATCAAATAAAGGCATGAAAATCAGATGTCAATTTCAGATTCACATTGTCCTTCAAAATATATGCAATCTGGCTTAAAATTTAAAGGATCATATACAGTGCTCCCTCTGCATTCACAGGTTTGACCCTAGCAAATTTGATTATTAGCGAGGCATGTGCTTGCCTCCCCTCCATTTTCCTCCTCCCATTCCTTTGTATTCCTCACCCCAGGACTGCCAGGCTTGTGTTTAAAATGGATGGTTTTTTTTTTCTTTTTTGGGTGAGCAAAGCCCCCTTCCCACTTCTGGGGGGGTGTCCTCTCTCCCATGTGGCTGAATTTTCTGCTGTGTAATGGCTGATGATTGGTCAAGTGCTCTCTTGGCTCCTACCCCCCTCCCTTTAAGATGGCCACCAGAAGTAACTAGAAGGGAAGAATTGTGCTCTTCTCCCTTTGAGAGGCAAGTACCTATAAGCCCTTAAAGTCTCTTTTTAATCCCCTGCCCACCAGCGCTGGGGCCAGAGCAAAGGAATAGGAAGGATTGCTCTGGAGGAGAATCACAGAGGTGGGAGTTATTGATGATTTTTCCACTTTTGCAAGAGTTCTGTGCCCCTAACCCTTGCAAACGTGGAGGAGCTACTGTAGTGAGTTTTTATGTCTCAGTGTCACATTTCCAAAATAACTGGATTAAATGCAGCTTTCCCTTTTTTCACCCAAAGAAGTATGTTTAAATGATGTTACTGGGAAATATATTTAAATTATATCCAGCTTAATGTGGTAAATGTGCTAAAGAAATGGGACTAGGATACGAACAACATAATCTACATTATTAATAGACATACAGTAGTAACAATAAACCTTCTTGCAGGAATTGACCATATTTCCTGTATTTCACATTATAGAAACTATAATTCAGGGGAGGTGGGGATTTAATTAATTAATTAAAGATAGAATTGAAGGAATTGATGGATGTCACAGAGACTGAATGTCAGATTTCAGAATATGGTTAACATTCAGGGGCCCAGTTACTGTTTAAGCACTGGAAGTCAATAAGCAACTCTTTCCTTATGTCAGTTTGGTGTCAATACTAGGAACATTTCTAGAATAGATCATTAGACAGTTAATTTATGAGCTCTTAAAAAAGAATGCTCTGATTACTAACAGCCACAACATGGTCCTCAAAACTAAAGTCATGCCAATGAAATCTGATCTCATTTTTTTTAATGAGATAAAAGCTTGGAAGATCTAGAGAATGTTGTGGAAGTAACACATCTTGATTTCACTAAAAAATTTCACCAAGTCCACCATGATATTATTGCAGCCAAACTGGTGAATCATGCACTAAACAATGCTACCAGTGGATGGATTAGTAGATGGTTAACAAGTCCAAAGAACCCAGGAAGTGCTCACCAATGATTGCTCTTCATCCTAGAGAGAAGGGATTAGTGGGTTACCGTAGAGTTCTGTCCTGGGCCCGGTATAGCTCAGCATCTTTATAAATGATTTAGATGATGGAATAGAGGAAATGGTTATGACATTTTTCAGATAACACCAAGCAGAATTCAAAACAATATTAACAAATTGGAGAGTGGGGATGAAACTAATAAAATATATTTCAATAGGTAGATATGTGGACTATACCTACATAGAATATATGTGGGATATACCTAAATATTATCAGGGAAAACCAGATGGATGACACCTGGCTTGACAGCAATATAAGTGAAAAGAATTTAGGGGTCTTAGTAGACCACAAGCTAGGCATGAGTTACCAGTGTGAACCAGCAAGGGAAGAAAGGCCAATGCAACAGAACTATAGTCTCCAGATCAAGGGAAGTAGTAGTATCAGTCTATTCTGCTGCTTTGGTCAGAGTTCACATGGAGTTCTAGGCAGTACATTTTAAGAAGGATATCAATAAACTGGAACATATCCAGAGGAGGGCAATCAAGATGTTAAATGATCTGGAAATCAGTCTGTATGGGGAATGAGGAACTGAGGGAACTGGGGGTGTTTAGCATGGAGAAGAGAAGTTTGAAAGATTATATGATAACCACCTTAAAATATTTGAAGAACTATAATGTGGAAGAAGAAACAAGTTTGTTTTCTGCTGTTCCAGAGAAGACCTGAACCATAGGGTTCAAATGACAAGAAAGGAAATTCTGATTAAATATTGGAAAGAAAGTCATGATGTTAAGAGTAGTCTGACAGCAGAACAGATTACATCAGAAAGTGGTAGGTCCTCTTTTTTTTAGATAGCTCTTTAAATAA
Organism: Ctenosaura bakeri; assembly: GCA_948474755.1. Taxonomy (NCBI): domain Eukaryota; kingdom Metazoa; phylum Chordata; class Lepidosauria; order Squamata; family Iguanidae; genus Ctenosaura; species Ctenosaura bakeri. The sequence goes on along the minus strand of CAOLHI010000350.1, from coordinate 2,033,713 downwards.
AGGCTGGATGGCTCCCTCTCAGGAACGTTTTAGCTGTGGATTATTGCACTGGAGAATGGATTAGATGACTCTTTGTGGTCCCTTTGAGCTATATGATTCTATGATTCTAAGTAGTTTTAATTAAATTGTTTCAAGGTAAGTGTTGGTTTAAGAGTTAACTATAACATAAATTGGTATTGGAATTGCAGCTTGGCTTATCAGTTTGTTCTACACGCTTTTTGAAACATAACAGATTCAATGTCAGTAGACTGTACAAACACATCATCAGAATTTTTTATGGAATTAGCATTTTCAGCTTGGTTATAACAACTGGTACATAGTGCTTCTTCTTGAACATTTGAATCATCCAGGAATTGTATCTGTCTGCAACTCTAGCATACTTTAAGTGCAATACAAGCATTAGGTCTCAGTTTGAGGTGTTCTGCTTGTGCAGTGTTAATACAGCTAAACACTTATTTGCTCACCTAGCAGAGCTTGAGCTTTTGCCATGCGCTGTGTGGAACAAATGTGTAACTTTAACACATTATATGCTGTTGTCAGCGTTCAGCTAATTTTGATGTGTTATATTACATTCAGTATTAAGCAGGCCAGCCAGAAACAGAAATTTGTTAATCTATATTGTTGGGAAAATTGTCATTCAAAAATCATTATTATAGTTATGTTAACCCATGAAAACAAGATTATAGACTGTGCAATAGCACTGAAATAGCAGGATCAGAGATACACATCTATAGAGGGACCTGAACCAAAATTTTAAACATATCTAAACCATAATTAGAACAGGGCTTCTTAACCTATTTGATAAGGGGTCTGGCATATTTTCCCCAGTGTATTGGGCACTGGGACAATATTTGTGCCCATTGCCTACAATTGTTTTTCCTTCCTGGAAGGTCTCCAAGATCCAGCAGCAGATGGCTTGGAGACTGGCAATGGTCCACACACCATTCCATAACACTCATTGAAAAGACTGGAAATGAGCAGCAGTAAGTTTACAACATGTACTCTCCTTCTCCGTTTCTCTGCACTTGAAAGGAGAATATAAATGCTCCCAATTTGTATCAAGCAGTAATTTGCCATTTCATCTGAAAGTGACATGCTGATTTATGTCAGAACCAGCTCATGGAATTTTGCAGCTTGAATAAAATGACAAAACATTGCTGCCCCATTGCCATATAGAAAAACCAACTAGAACAGCCGTTGAATCTTCCTTCAGCACTCACAGTGGTATAAGATCTTTCTCTGCACGTGATGGTAGAAAGTAATTTAGGGGCCACAGGCCCAGACAACACTTCCACTAAGCATCTTTTTTTTTTTTTTTACTTCCACTAAGCATCTGAAACATAAGCTACTACTTCATTTTGCCTAATGGTGGAAGCACTCCTCATTTGTGAAAACAATACTTTGACCTGAAGCCAGCATTTCAAACTACTTTTAAATATCCAGGATTTTAGGTTGCCACTTTGCAGCCTGAGAAGAGGATAGATCAATAAAGTACAGAGTGTAACGTAGTGTAACATATAGAGTATAGCATATAAGATACAATAGAGGAAGATAGATGTATTATAGTATGTGTATATATCAGTGAGAAGCTGACAGCAGCTTAAGGTTCGGAAGACACTTTCTCAAATGTCAATAAAGCATGAATGAAAATAACATCACACTATGGATATCAGCAGACATGTGGATATGAGCAGTCATAACCTTTAGTAGGTGTAATGTGCTCAACTGTAATCAAGACAAGGGGACATCTAGTAGATTTGACTTAGAAAACCCCCCTCACAGCTGAACTGGTTGATGTTATCCAGATGACTGGCAGCCAAATACTCCAACTGTACCACAGGCAGGATTATAGTTAAGGATTTTTGTTTTGATTGGATATTATAAACATGGAACCATTAGCTCCTTTGTTTTGATTTATTTTTACTGGATAACTTTTAGCCTGAGTGAGGCTAAGGAGAGAATAAAAAGAACCAAGATAGAGCCACAGACCAGATGAAGACTGCTGTCTTTGACAACCAGGCTATTGCTGATGAATTGATAGACTGATAACCTGCCCAAACATGCTGAGAGATGGTACCCATAAGACAAATATCTAGGTTATGCCAAAATAAATTTATGTTCCATTAGGGGTACTATTAAGATGCTTATGGCTTATATCAGATGCTATTAAGATTTAACAATGCTTAAAGAGGTAACCCCTCAAATGCCTGTGTGTTCTCAAACGTCTGTTTAGAGATGTGCAGTGCCCCAACATATAAGATTGTATTCCTTAATGGATAGATTATTATGGATATGATATAAGGGACAGAATTCTCTACATGTGGAAACTTTTATGAATTGTCTATATAATGCCTTTACAGACCCTATGGAAAGTATAAAAAATCTGAGAGGGGGAGGAAGAAGAGAAGGGATAAATGGATAAGCTATACTGTCAAGAGGGTACTATTACAAAGCCTATTAATGAAATGCAAAGAGATAAAGAGATTCAGTGTAACATTCTAATGGCCATATAATTAGTGCGCTGCGCTATCTACCTGGCTTCATGGCACCATTTGCAGGGCCGAGTCGATCCAGCAGTGTTCGTCCTCCATCCAGACTAAGGAGGATGTGGGTGGGCTCATCTGCATCTGTGACGAGTGCCGTGGTACCCAAATGCCCACAAATGTGTCAGCCAATGGGAACAGGACTTGCATGTTACCATTGGCCACTGGGCTGGGCATGGGCAGAATTGCGCATGCCCAACTGAAGTTGGGTGGGGGGGAAACCTCCCCCCACCATGAATGATCTGGCCTCTTTCTGTTCCAGCTGTTCCCCGCTCAACCCTCCCCTGGGTTGAGCAAAACATGTTCATCACAACTTTTGGGCGGTTGCATGGATCTTGGGTTCAGGTTGGTGGATACCAATGGCCTGTTGACATTGATACAAGGTATATCAGGTGTTTCGAGGGTTGCTAGGTGGTTTCAGGAGTGGCCAGCTCAGGAGGTCACACACTGCATGGCACCCCCTGTAGGCAGGGGTTTCCAGCAGACTGGCTGTCCCTGCCATTGCTTGAGATTCCAGTACTGGGACCAGAAGCTTGTCATATCAGTCAACAGGTGGGTTGATTGATGATGGAATCCAGACCCATGCGGGCGCCAACCCCTTTCTGTTCTGGAATCAATAAAGTTGTGGCCTTTTTCCTTCCAGTTGGTGTCTGTTGCTTTCATCTGCAACATATTCGACCCTGCTCACGCAAGATGTCATGAATGGATGATTACATTGCATGCGATGTAATATAATGTAATGCAATGAAAGCAAGCGCCCAAACACTGACATGTCTGTGTTTCCCCCACTTTTATTCAGGGCAGAGATGAACTGATCCTGGTCTGATATCATTGTACACTTTCCTTCTAATCTTTTCAGGATTCAAATTCACAGATTAAGAAATTTGTTTTAAAAAGCACAGACCATTGCTTGACATGCACATTTTGACCAGCATTTTGTTTGGCAAGCAATTTTTGACAGTAAAGGTCAACATTTGCAGAGCATGAAAGGTAAATCACACAAAATCAGTTTGCATGAACACACAGTTTATAGCCCATACTTCATATCAGGTTGGATCTGACATACCTGACATGCACGAAATCAATGAGGTTTAAGGTTTAAGGTGCCATGAGTAATTTAAGTTCCTATTATATCACTGGATTTACTCTAAGTGTGGCTAAATCTAGATCCAACACACTGTATTAGGTATGTTGGTATTTTAATAATATGGAAAATATAAACTTTTGATATGGTAATAAACTCTACAGTTTTACAAAGACTTTTTAAATATATATATATATATATATATATATATATATATATTATACTGCAGTACAGGAGCAACCAGGTGCAATTGTACAGTAATTGTTTTTGTACCAGAAAATCATACTTGTAATTTACTCTGAGGAATCCATTAATGAGGTCATTATCAACAATGCATACCACTGCCAAAAAAACTTGCTTAAATGAAAGTCATGAATCTCTTTAACAGCATTACTTGTTCCTTAAAATTGAACGCGCCTGACTCCCACTCGGTCTTCTCATTATGGACTGGCAAGGCTGAGCAAGATTTAACTGCAGAACACTGCAATAACATTATCTAGGCTGCATTATTAGATACACCCGAGATAATACAGAAACTGTAATTGAGGACAGTTCTACCTCCTTAGAGTAAATTTGCTGAAGAATTGCACTGAAATGCTTAATAATAGGACTAAACTCTTAGCTATTTCCATGCACAGCAATACTGGCAAGGTCAGATGAATTGCAGTATGCAGTATTTATATAACGGGCATTCAGTCTGAGTCTCAACAATAGATTGGGGAGAAAATATTTCTGATCTCATGAACCAAATGTCATTGGATAAGGTTAACAAAGTTAGCATCTTTAGCAACAGATACACATGTAATACTAGTTAATGTATGTCACAGAGTAAAGATGAAGAAAATGTTCGTGCCCTGGATTGAGACTAATTATTAAATTCAATACCTGACAAAAAAAAAAAATCTCTCATACCATGACATGGCTTCTTTTTGCTATTTTAGGAGGCACTGCAGAAGAGAAGACAGGTATTTGGTTTTGTTGGGGAAAGGCTTAAGCCTGCAGTAGGGGGGCCTCTGGAAGGGAATTACCCATGTCCCCCATGTTGTTGTCCAGTCCTCTTTTAGACGGAAGCCTTATTCCTAATGAATTTAGTTGGAGTTAAATATCATTGGAATCAATGTGAAATAGTTTTATGTCAAACTTAAGTGTAACTAACATGGTTGGGATCAACTTTACAGTTTCCTAATAGGGCAATTTTTTGTTTCTCACATTCAATCATTTAATGAAATCGGGGGGGGGTATCCTTTTTTCCTTTCAGATAGTACCCACTTTTCTAGACAAATATTCTCAGGCTTATGGACCTTTTCACTATATTAAAGGATTTTTCACATAGACTGAGCGTTGCACAGTTTACTGACTTCTAAAATAATATGCTGTTTACTCTTAAGTCCCAAGAAAATCAATAAGACTTACACATAATTAACAGCAGGACTGTACTCTTTAACAGTCAAATTTACAAAGAGCATGTAATCTTACACTCTGCAACATCTGCATTTGTGGTCCAAGCTTCACTCCAGAAGGGATCACTACAAACTGGTAACAAAGGCTCATTTTCCACATTGGTGCCATGGTCCCTCATGCCATACATACTATCTCATTAGCAATAGAAAAAGTTAACACCCCAGTCTGAGTTCCCTTCAGGTTTGCTAACTATTTTATAACTAGTTGATCATTAATAAAGGGATTATCCTGCCAATGGCTTGATTTTTTTTCTAATGGACAAGTGTGGCTGCAAACAGTAAGTCAATTAACTCTGAGGCTTCATTTTTCTTGCCTTTTTAATTGCAAACTGATGAATCCCCACCACCACCAATCAATTTCCTTTGCAAGATCACATTCGGCAATGTCTTAAGTAGCTTAACCTTTGCTGCTCAGTGGCTGAATGTCTGCCATTTCTGATGGCTGCTAGCTTTCAGAAACTTCTTCCAGCTCCTGTAAAAGTCACTAACAGCATAAAAAAAATAGTGCTATCAAAATTCCTAAGCATTCCATTTTATATGGTATGTCCCATATTTGCAAACCAAAAGGCCTGTCCCATATCTTTATTATCCAGGATGCCCTATATTCCATATTGATAATTTACAGGTCTGAGCTGGTAGAGTTGGGTGCCAGGCATGCTCACAAAAGACTCAGCCCCCAGCATTAGATACCTAGCAGCGGCATCATGTATCAGAATCATCCAGGCCATAGTATTTTTAATTTCTGTGTATAGCTATAGAAGCTGGACAGTATAGAATGCTGGCAGGAGGGGAATCAACTCATTTGAAATGTGGTCTGGAGAAGAGTTCTGTGGATACCCTGGACTGCTAAAAGGACAAATGAATGGTGACTTAGATCAAATCAAACCTGAACTCTTACTGGAAGCAAAAGTGACTAAACTAAGGCTGTTGAACTTTGGGCCTATGATGAGACACACTGGAAAAGAAAATAATGCTTGGTGAAGTGGAAGGCAGTAGGAAAAGAGGAAGGCCTCACCACAAGTTGATAAATTCAAATAAGGAAGCTACAGCCCTGAGATTGTAAGATTGGAGCAGGGCAGTTGATGACCAGGGTCCCTCAATATCTCTCATTCATAAGATTACCATAAGTTGAAGTCAACTTGATCGTAAAGAACAACAACAACAGTCTCACATTAAATATCAAATGCTAAGGGGTCGATAACTGTGAACACAACCCAGACCTACTCTACTTCCTTGTCCCAGGCTTGGCAGCCTTCCAAGGTTCCTCAGCTACCTAACGAGCTAGATAATAGCAGCTCCATAAAACAGCCCCAGGGCTGACGTAAATTCTCCGAAAAAACACAACAGTCCAGAAAGGGAATAGGCCAAAAGCCAAACCAATAATCCGAACAAAGTGTTGAAGTCCCAGGTTCAAAGCACACATGACTGTCCAGCAGTTATGAGATCATAGGTCTATCTTAAGATTTCATAACTGCTGAAAAGAATGCCAGTCTCTATTTTTGAATGCATATGCAGAATTATTAACAATAAATGTATTGCGTTAGTGTAAAATCAAAATGCCTTTCTCAGTCCCTGCAGCTTTCTCTCCAGTCCTTGGTCATTACATGAGCTCTGTGCTTACTCACAGCCACTCTGCCCAATGCACATTACAGATCAGATCAAATTCCAGGTCCCTCATAATACCCATGTGCTCACTTTGAGCCAGTCAGCCTCCCAACCTAACCTAATCTTCAGTGCTATTCTTAGGATAAAAAATTTGAGTGAGGAAAAATGTACAATACTACAAGTTCCAGGAGATGAATGTAATATAATTAACTTAGGCTACAGTCCTATGCACATTTATTTAGGAGTAAGTCCCTTACTTTGAGTAGAGGTGTATATGGTTTCATTGTTAATGTGAATACACTCTATATCTGCAGGGGTTCTGTTCCAGGATCCCCTGCAAATGGGACAAAACACATGTTCCATATTATTAAATGGCAGTGAGGTGCACATAGACACTTCAGCATGTCCACCGTCATTTTAGGTGTAGGATGCAATCAATCTCCACAATTGCTTGCAGGGAGTCCACCATATATGATTACTCTTTTAAAAAAGGCTTTTAAAATAAAAGAGAGAGAGAGAACTACAGCACTGCACTGAGGGGAGAGAAATATTTTCAAATCAGGAATACTGATCCTATTTTAGGGGACTCAGAGATGGAGAATAAATCTAAAATCCATCCAAGGGAGAAAATCTGTTTATGGGAGTGGAGAGAAAGTTCTAAGGGCACCATAATTCATAGAGGATTTTCTCAAGGAAACCCTCTTTTAGTAGTTGGAAGGGCTCTCTACCTTCTCCTGTTTTTAATTTCCTTAACACAGGCTGTTCCACTCCAAAATGGCTGCAAATGCAATTTCTGCTTCTAATTAAAAAGGGCAAGATTCTGTCCTCTCCTCAGCTCAATCAGGCCCCTGCTGACTTAACTGAATCCAAAGTACAAACTGCTTCCAGGACTCTTTTGTCTTGCTCTGGCCTGCACTGCCTCACAGGGAGTCAGAGCAAACTTTTGCAAGCAGAAGGAACAACTGAAGCAAAACTGGAACAATTTCAAAGAAGCTGAAACAGTGGGACAGCAAAGATGTATGCCTGTCCCCTCCGCCCAGACTGGAAAGTTATAGGCTATACTCTTGCAAGAACCCATCCTCTCACAAGACTTGAGGCTGAAGGAGATGGGGTACTGCTTGATAACTTGTTGTCTCAATCAGATTTTTTTGGATAGGTGGCGCACCAAGCAAAGATTAATATGTACCCCCCCAAAAGGCAACATTCAATTAGGACTGAGGAAAATGATATATATTACATATTTAGGAGAAATAGAGGCACCACTTCAAGGAGACTGAGCAAGTTGGTGAGGCATATTTACATTTAGGTAAATTTGTACATATTTATTTAGAGTGGCTCATGGGCTAGTAAACAGCCAGCATGGTATAGTAGTTTGAGGAATAGATTACAATTCTGAAGACCAGAATTTGAATCCCTGATCAGCCATGGAAACCCACTTGGACACACCATACTTTCACCTCAGGAGCCATTTCCACACTAGACTGTTATAGCGCTCTATTCCACTTTCAACATCCTACAAAATCCTAGGGTTTGCAATTTAGGGAGGGGCCGGGCGGCCCTCTTAAACTGCAAACCTCAGGATTCCATAGGATGTTCAAAGTGGAATAAGAGCGCTATAACAGTCTAGTGCAGAAATGACCAGGTTCACCATCAGTTGTTGTGACTTAAAGGCACAACAACAGCAGCAGAAGTAGCAGCAGCAGCAACAACAAAAGCAAGATGGACTGGTAATACAGGTTCAAGTTATAGGACTGGGGAAAATAATTTTTTTTCTTACAGATTTAAGAGAAATGAAAGCAACTGTCAAGGCTAATCAATTTCATCATGCACATTTAAGGCAGACAAATGCAAATGGGCAACTGGACTCTAAGTGGTTGGAATCTCACTTAGGAAAACCAATGAAAATCAGCTTGAAACTATGGAGTGCTCTTCTGGCCCTTTTGAAATCCATGCTTTCCTGGTTTGGATGTTTACACCAGAAAAAGCAGTAGTTTTAAGTGGTTTTGCAGAACAACAGTCTTGGTGCAATCCACCTTAAAGTCAATTTTATTTGGCAGATCTGCATTTAGGTCGAGAGAGAGAGAGAAAGACCATTTCCACATGGTGTCACAGTCCCATGCTGAGGACATGATGCAGTGCTCCACGGGTCATGCTTTCACACGACATCATCACAGTCCTGCAGCCATTGTGTACCCACTCATTGCAATCATGGGATATTTGCTTAACAGAAAAAATAGTTAAGTGCCTGCATTTCCATGCTGTTCCCATCACCCTCAGCCACATGGAAGGGCCAGAAACATGATCACACGTGTCATTCCCCAACACAGCATGGGAAAGAGGCCAGCTGCACTGTGGAAGGAAAGAACATGTTGCTCATGCTCTCTTCTGCAGGGAGCCAGCAGTGTGCAGAGGAGAGTGTTCTCATTGCGCTCCCTTCCTGATAAAGGCACTGCCAGGATCACAAGAGGATGTCAGTCAGAACCAGTGAGGTGCGGAAATGGCCAGAGAGAGAGAGACAGAGAGAGAGGATGGATCAAGGATTTTAACAACAGGCAAGGTTCAGTGAGGAGAGGAAAATAATATAGAATGCCTTCTTTTGCATTAAAACAACCCTGTTAATAGCCACTTCCTAAATGTCGACCCTGTGCTGTTGCACATCATGAATTTCAACTGTTACCTTTTTGCTGTTTTGAAAAATGGGCAACCCTAAGTGCTAGGAATCCTTCACAGAAATGTAGTTGCAGTTGCTTCTTGTAAATCTCATTTACTAATGTAAATTGGAGTAATTCAGATTCTTTCCAAAAGTAGATCTGAAGCTTTGGGAGTTTTTTCCCAGGTATATGTAGAAGCTTCTTCCAGTTCCTGATACTGTTAGGAAAAGAAAGAGGATTAATTTATCTCCCACCCTCCCCCAATAATGGGATTTAAACAATACAAATTAGAAAGATTTAAAAAGCAATTAAACTATTTCTCAAGTTGAAACATTAGATATGAAAAATATTAAAATTCATTAAAGGCCACAGAGAGAGCAAAACACAAAAGTAGTGTTATTGGTTGCTTCAAATCTCTGCTTTAATGTGCAGGTGATATTGTTTGAAGTTGCATCAAAACTATAACCATGAGTGAATTAGATGCTTATTCAGAAGCTTGTAAATCCTACCAGAAGCAGCAGCAGCAATAGTTCCTGTGGTCTTATAGTGATTTGTGTTGCCTTCCCACCAGACATTCTTCTTCATTGCCTATGCAGAAGGAACACTGGTACTTGTAGCTCTTGATATGACAAGCAGTGTTATATCCAGGGATTTTCTCTCTTTCATTCTCATACAGTCTTTGTTTAATTGTGCAAATGGGCTGTTTGTTCTAGACAAGGAGCTCAGGCTCAGGTCAATCCTAAAGGTGCACTGTTTCAAAATGCTGCTGGAGATTGCTCCAACACTGCTTTTTGGCTTCAGCAATTCTCACAAGATCTAGACAACAGATACAACCATGGATTCAAGGAAATATATTTCATTAAATATTCTCAAATGTAATCTATAGTTTATTCTCATTCTCTGGCTGCCAAAGCAATGGAAATTGCAGCTAGGATTGGATCCCTCTGGACTTTCAGACCCTTCTAGACCTCTAAAAAGTTTTCTTATTGTTAGAGTCAACATAAGGTTAATTTGATGGCAGTTAATAACAAGAAAGCACAATTATGAACAGAGACACTATGAGACTGCCATGTTACCCAATACTATTTCATTGATTTCTAGATTCTTGTGTAGAATCCAAGCCATGGATGGTCCAAAATGCCAATCAGTGACATATGGTAAGCTGTGATATCAAGATAATAATACAAATATGCAGTGATGTATTTAAGTTTTTTACTCCAAGTCTCAAGTCAAGTCTCAATTTAAGCAGAGTCAGCCCTCCACGTTTGCAATTTTGCCATCTGTAACTTTGGAAGTGGGGAATAAGATCCTTCTTACTTCCCCTTCTTGAAGCTGGAGGACTTTTGAGAAGTGAGTAAATAGGATCTTTCTTACCCCCCATTACTGAAGCTTCAAAAGCTTTAGAAGGAAGGATCTTTCTTCCTCAAGCCTGTTGCCTAACACATTTGCTGTTCCCCTCTGAGATATGCACCCTGCAATCTGGGGGTGAGTCTTGTCTTCTGCTCTTAGGAAGAGTTTTAGAAGGCTCCTACAATATGCAGGAGAGTCGGGCTGCTGAGCAGACCTCAAACCTACCATAAGCCCATTGTCTAACCTGTTTGCAGTTCACCTCTGAGAAATGCACCCACACTTTGAGCTTGAGACGGATTATCATGTGACCAGTAGGCAAAAAGATTTGGAACCATTGTTGAAAGCTGTAAGGCTTCTGGATGAATGTGTTATGTTAATGAACCAAGGGAAGCAAGTCAGTCACTAAAAATATACAAGTCTCGAGTCAAGTCGAGTCAGTGCATCATTTATTGCCAAGCCGAGTCCAAGTCAAGTCACCAAAGTGACTTAAGTCCGACTTGAGTCCAAGTCCATTGACTCGAGTCTACACCACTGCAAATATATATACCTTGCAATTCTGATTCAGACCAAAGATCTGAGGGTGTCTTACATCAGAGGTTTAAAAAATGAGAACTAGAAACAATACCAAAACAATCAAGGGATAGTGACAACTATCCCTAACATAGAAAACATAATTTAAGAACCAAATCAAGGAAATGGATGACACAGGCATAAGTGAAATGCCTGCAAGAAATAAATGCCTTCAGAAGGCAGCAGAACATAATGGATGGATCTCCTAGGGCAGTGAGTTCCATAACCTTGGTGCAGCAACAGAGAAGATCTTTTTTATATATTTTCAGATGGTGGTGGGATCTTCAAGGCACTCTCATCTGCTAATCAAAGTGGACAAACAGGATTCTGTTATAGGAAATGGTCATTTAATTTTCTGGGTTCCTACCCACTTAGGCTGTAACTTAAAGGAAATCTCCAGCATTTTAAACTGAGTCCAAAAATGCAAGGGAAGCCAGTCAAACTGATTTTAAGAAAGAGGAGCAATGTGCTTCAGAATATATGGTTCTAGTCAAAATGTCAGTCATAGCATTTTGAACCAGCAGACACTTCTAAATCCCTTTTAAAAGCGACATTGCTTTTTCAATAATAATCCGATCATGATATAAAGAGCATACTTTATAAATGTCTATTTCTTCCAGACTGGTACAGTTAGTACAAATGGCTTGGGCAGAAGCAACCTGGCCACAGTTCTCTGGGAATTCAGAAACATTCTCAAACTATTTGATTCTTGAAGGGGAATTCAGTCCCATCCAGAACAGGCACCATCCCTTTCCATAACATTCTTTTTTTTAAGTACAGAAAGAGAAGTAGGGTGCCTGTAGATATTGTTTGTCTAGATATCCTTTGACACCTCAGGGCATGATGGAGATTAAAAGGTTGGGCAGTGCTTCCGTTATCTAGTCTAGCAACTTCTTCGCTGTCTGCTGTCATAGCAGATAACATATATGTATTTCTTATGCCAATGCCAATTTTCAGTTATAAAACTTTGATTGTGGTAGTTTTCTCAGCAGGCTCGGAGAGCTGAAGCAGCTTTGGTCCAGTGCGAAAATAAGTTTTCTGCAGGAAAACCAGGACACTAAAAATAATTATTAAGCTTCTCTGCAAGGGAAAGGGCATGAAAATGGGGATTACAGAATGTAAGGATGGAATTTCACCAAGGCTGGCCGAGTGGCAGCTGCTGTTTAGGTTCAGTTCAACTTGATTTGTTGCATGTCAAGGAAGTCAGGCACAGCCCAGTGGTGTGCCCATAGCTCAGCATTTTCACCAAGGCTGGCCGAGTGGCAGCTGCTGTTTAGGTTCAGTTCAACTTGATTTGTTGCATGTCAAGGAAGTCAGGCACAGCCCAGTGGTGTGCCCATAGCTCAGCATATTTTGGCTTTTGGTATGCCACTCTGAATCTGCCAGGTCCAAACCCCAATTCTATACAACACCAGCAAGTTGAAATTACAGAAGTGGTGGTTACAAAAACTAGACCTAATTGATTTCATGCAATTATCCCCTTGAGTGAAAAACCACAGCATGTCATTGCCTTGTGCAGAACTGCCTCCTGGACAGCTTTAATAAAATTTTCTCGTGCTTAAATAAATGTTGCTTTATTTGGGACAACAGAAAGGTACTTCTCTCAGTGTGCAGGCCTATACAGAACTTCTCTAAAAGCAGAGGAACGTACATGTGGAATCATCAATATTAAAAGGATTATTTGTATTTCATTTAGCCATATTTCTTTAATCAATGAAAGATCCTGAGAAAGAAAGAGAGCAGGCCAATAATACAGAAATAGTGTGTGATGAAAAGTGAGGTCGGTGTGGTCATGCAGTACCCTTATACAGCTGCTGTGGGCCCAGCACAATGATGGCTTCCTTCTGAAGTCTTCCCTTTTCCATCTCCTTACCAGTTCCAGTGGGAGCCAGGTACCATGGAAATTGCTCACAATGTTTTAATTGTACAGTTGCTTGGACACATTGCTGCACTTGTGGGGGAGCAACATTTCGTTTCCCACAGTGACCCAGGGTGACACTACATGACAGTCTCCAGCGTCTTAATGTTCATTAAAGTAAGCAAACAAGCCTGCCAAGGAAACTGTGAATATGTTGATTTGGGAGGGACTCCACCAAGGTCACTTTTGAGGGCCCCATCAAACCTGGTCAGTGCTGGACAGCAACAAGGGGGCAAGATTCAGATTAAATTAAACAGGTTAAATGTAGAATAGTAGGTATTTATTTCTTAATTATTAAATTTAATCCATGAAAGGGGGGAAATTGATCTTAGCTGTTTCTCTCAGTTCTGACTCACCATCAAAGATGTCTTTCAAAAACCTGAATCTAGCTTTTATACTATGCAGCAGTGCTACTCAAGATCACAGTCCCTGACACAGTGACCATCCATGAGCCGTCAACTGCCAGCCCCTGGCCAGGTTCCTGGCCAGTTTCCAGGAAGGAAAGAAACAACTAAAGCCAGTGGGCACAAATATGGTATAGCACACTGAAAAAAAGTCGATCTCCTGCATCATAGTGGAAGATAGTTTGAGAGGCATTTATTGTAAAGAGTATTTTATGAAGCAATTCGAAATGTTGCACAATGTCATCCAATTCTCCTGGCTAGAAATACAAAACTGGAATTTTAGGGTATTTTTCTTCTAAGTAAACCTTTGTGGAGAGGAGTCCATTGTGTTGAGCCCCTGGGTTGGCTGGCACTGCCAATTCTAGGCCTAGTCAAGCAGCTGCTAGTCATAGGCCTGAGATGAAGTTTCTAGATCTCATGCAAATTCGCAGGGACTTCAGATCTCATGAGACTTCCTCAAATTTCTGGTCAACCATTTTTGTTTGGTCCTTCAGTACAATCCACTCTGTCATGCTTGGTACCATCACACTCTTTTGTGAAGTCCTACGCTGTGGCTGGTCACCTTCAGGAGCCAGGAAGTAATTTTTCCATGTTATTGTAGCTTTTTTTTCCTTTCCTTCTACTTCATATGGTACTTAGGCCATTTCCACATGGGGTTTTTAAAATGGTGCAGTCCGTCCTCCAAGGAGGAGGTATGCACCTGGGAGCAGATGGGGGTTGGATCTACTTAACGTAGATCCGTACTCAGCTTGCTCCGGAATGACCCCAGGTGGTGGTCCAGCATGCTTTTGAAAGACCGCTAAAAACAGGTCTTTCAAAAGCACAGAGTGTGCCACTGTGAGCCTGCTCTCTTATGCAGATTTGCAGACTCGCCCCAATGTGAGCCTGCGATCTGTCGGGGGTGGGCTTTAGGCTGACAAGCTTCAGTGGTTGGTCAAGACTCTCAACCAACTGGAAGCCACTATTTGGGACGCCAGAGCAGTGCGTATCGACGAGCACACACTGCTCTGGAGCGGCGTGGACCAGACCAGGCAGCCGAAAAGTCCAGTAAGTAGCGGTGCAGGGCAATTCCCTCGCCCCGTGCAGAAATGGCCTTAGAGGAGGTTACTGAACTTCCCGTAACTAGTTCCCTGAACTACTCATGGACAGACTTTTTGAACTGCTTTGCCACAACTGGCAGGTATGAAAAGGAGAAGGGGTGGTAGGAATGAATTAAATGGAGAAGAGGGAAGTATCAAGGCTGCAGTTTGGGTATCTGCAAGGAGCCTCACCTCTGACAGGCTGTTGTTGCTCACTCCATTATTAGATGCTTACCAGACCCTATGCCTTATCACCCTGTTTGGACATGTATTGCTGTGGACACCAGGGAATCTGATGTCCCTTCCCATCTCCTTTTCCTACAATTGGCTTGGAAAATGGGGATTGCATTTAAATATATTGGACTTGTATTTGTTGTATTAAAGTTGTGGTAATCCCATTCAATCCATAACTCAGTGTCTAGGCTCTCCCTTTTGGTGCAATATTAAAAGCCCCAGTACTACCTGCTTCTTGCTTTTCCTAAACTAAACACTAACAAACTACTGTTAAATACATTTGAATGTTATGTCTAGTTTGGGCCAGAATTTCGTCAAGATATAAAAGGAAGGTCTTCTATTTGTAAAATGACATGGTTAAGTTTTATATTTTCAAGATATGTATGTATCATAGTGAAAAATAGAACTGAAGTATCTATTGTGCAAAAGAATGATAAGGTTTTTGGCGAGGATGATCAGCGATTCATCATTATTTCTTCCTTTCTAAGTTTACCTAACGACAACATTATTTTTTTGTTACTGTGCCTAAGTAAACTTGGAAAGATATAAATGAACAATATTTTATTTAAATTTTCTTCCTGGGATTTTTCTGCATTCCTGTTAATCACTACAAAATTACATCCCATGAAGATTAAGGAACCTGTTTATTTCCTGATTATAATGAGAGGCAGGTGTTGTCTGTCTCTGAGGAGCAAGCATGCCGTTCCTTCTGAAAATAATGGAAATATGAGGCAGAGTTGCAAAAATTGTTGTTAAAACTTCCCAGCAAGGCACTTCTCAAGTTGCACTTCCACATCACCCCACCACCACCACCCATCCACCCCCCACACACACACACACAGACAAAAACTCAAGTGTACGTCAGCTTCCTAAAGTGATTATGTGCAGCAATTTAGTTTAATTCTCCATTTCTTTGAAATAATCAAGGCTGGTACATTGGGCTTTTACTGACTTTGGTAAACAATTGAAAATACTCGCATAAACTTTCATCAGAGGCAAATTTCAAAATACAGGACTATCTGGTATGAATGGGATTGTGTTTTTAAAATGTAATATCTCTTTCCTGTCATTTGGAATTCTGTCACAATTCCAACCATTCACATAATGAATTTTTCACAGTTGCTCTATTCCTGTAGTAGATATCTTGATAGATTACATATATTAAAAGAAAAATGATGCAATGCATTATTTAATATTTTAATGGTTTTGAAGTACACCAATCCATTAACATTATAGGCCTTTTCCACACAGGGTTTTTGAAACGATGCAGTCTGTCCTCCAAGGAGGAGGTCTGCACCTCGGACCGGACTGGGTTGGACCTATTTAAGGTAGATCCGTACCTCAGTCCAATCTGGAGCGGTCCTCCAGTGTACTTTTGAAAGACCTGATTTTTCCGGTCTTTCAAAAGCATGCAGCGTGCCACTGCGAGCCTGCTCCCTTATGCAGATTCGCAGGCTCTCACCAATGCGAGCCTGCAGTCTGCTCGGGGGTGGGCTTTAGGCTGGCGAGCTTCAGTGGTTGGTCGAGACTCTCGACCAACCAGAAACCGCCATTTGGGATGCCGGAGCAGTGTGTATAGACGAGCACACACTGTACTGGAGCGCCATGGACCGGACCGGGGAGCCGAAAGGTCCGGTGAGGAGCGGCGCAGGGCGATTCCCTCGCCTGGTGTGGAAAAGGCCATAGATATCTTAACAACCATGCTATTATATGAAGCCCACCTATTTTTCCCAATCCTTATGTGCTTTCTCTCTAAAATCCTGAGCATCAAAACTAGCAATATGATCCTCTGCATATTTACTCAGAAACAGAATCCCATGGCATCTTAGGACTGCAGCCTAAGATATTATGACACAAACCCACTAATATGGCAGTTAGTTAACAATAATGGGGACCACATTGCTTTTTAATATTTAATGTCTCTCTATGTCGTATAACTTATAGTGGTTTTAGGGTTGTATAAGGACTCTGGAGAGCAGGGTTCAAATCCCCGTTTGGTCATGGAAACCCACTGGAGCAAGTCACACTCTCTCAGCCTCAGAGGAAGGCACACTGGCAAATCCCCTCTGAACAAACCTTGCCAAGAAAACACCATGATAGGTTCACTTTAGGGTAGCCATGAGTCAGAAACAACTCAAGGGCACACAGCATCAATGCTTCCTTTAGCAACTGCTTATGTCAAGTCTGGTGGAAATGAGGTTTTGACTGAGAAAACCTCTCAACACCAAATACACACAAACACACACTTGCACCAGGGGCTCTCTCACATCTTCCTGCACATCAGATGGTTCACTCTGGCACTGTGGAACAGAGCTACACTCTTTCTCTCTCCCTTGCAAGAGAAAGAGAATTATTACAATAGGGATTAGGTGCCTACCCAGATGTTGATAAATTGTGAAATAAACTAGGGACAAGGAGCACATGACAATCAAGAAGAAAGGGATGAAGAATCTCTGTTCCATATTGTACTTGTTTCAGTGATCCATCTGTTAAATATCTAATTGTAGTCCAAATAACATTCAATGATTTTATGTATGACTTCTAATTATCAAGAAGGAACCTGACATTTCTCAAACAAGCTTTGTGCCCATGATGCTGATTTAGAAACACCCACCCAACATATTTGAAATCTACGGTTCAGCATTACCTGCATTACAGTTCATGTGTAGCTGTGAGCACCTGAGGTGCACAATATGACACAGCACATTTCAAATATGTACAGTGATTAAAATCACATTTTCCATCATATTCTTTGTAGATTTACAATGGAGGACTTAGGCTTCGGATTTTAGAGAAACATGTTATTATTATTTGGTTATTAATATTGTCATCATTGTCACCTACGCATATTGGAAAGGTTCATATGGATATCCCCAAGCTATTAGAAAGGTCAAAACAGATGTCATGTGCCAATCAGCGATCAATAGTTATAAACAGAAAGCTTCATATTTCTCACATTTTATTTGTATCTCAAACTGTATGAAAAATGGAATCTTCTTTCCACAGATGACTTCTATCCATCCCAGATCTTACAGATTCTAAGTAAAATCCCACATTTATCCAATTTTCTCAATGTAGTTATGATCATGTGAAGACCATGAGACACATATTAAGCAAAGGGAATCATTCATTTTAAGAGTGTTTCTGCTTCACTTTTAGTTACTAAAACTTTGCTATTTATCCAGATCTGTTGGTTTATTAAAGAAAACCCTGCCAGTGTTTGTGTTATTTTTTTTTAAAAAAGTAGGCTCAATTTACTTTATAATCCAACTAATAGCCTTTAGAGTACTCACTTGTATACACTGATACATTTATCACTGCAAAAAGAATGCTGTTTTCACTTAATTACTCTTGTAACATATGCTTCCTGTGATTTTTCTTTGCCAGTTCTGAATCATAAGAGTTTCTACATCCAAATAAAAAAGAAGTGATCATAAAATTCTATCTTGTCTTGTTCCTTTTTCTGAAGCTATTGCCTTAGCTTTTTTTTTCCTGTTAAGGACAACCTTAGATGTGCAAAATTTTGTATAATCCAAATGATGAAAAATTACAGTTCTCCAAAGCTTAAAATAAGTTATGGTTAGCTACTTTTTTTAATGGACATGCTATTGCATATTTGTTGTGCCTTATCATGATTTCTAATCAAACATGTGTGTTGCTTTGGAAAGCTCAAAACAACTACTTGGAAATGTACCAAATGCTTGTACAGCAGCCAGGGCTGTAAATTTCAGCATGATTGATACATAGATACCTTTTATATCAAGTCTTTGATTTGCTAATACTCATCTTCCACACTTCAATACTGAGTGCATTTTTTGGTGAATTTCTTTCCATTTTTTAAAAATTATATTTCATTTATTTATCATGTCCATTCATGATAGTTCATTTTAAAAAGAAAAAGAAAAGAAAGACACCAGGGCAACCTTTCCAATAGTAGATAACTGAATTACTATGAGCTGGTCTAGTAAATGTCACTATTCCATTTATTAAACTAATGATTAAGGATTTGGACAACTCAATGAACTGGCCTTGTCCGCACAACAAAGTTTTCATGCCCTGTACCATCCCTCTTCATGTGAGTAGCCTCGTCAAGCTATTAACACTGGGTCAAGATTAGGGTCACCACAGCAGCAAGGAAGGTTTTTCATTGCTGTGTAGAAATAGCAATCTGTTCCATAGTCACTTAGTTCTTCTACAGCACTGAGAAAGGTAAACTCTGAAACCATGAAAACATCAATGAGAATTCAGCCCAATTACAGTTGTGTCCTCAACACTAATCCTGCATCAATGCTATGCAAAAAAAAAAAAAATAGAAATGTTCCTTAGAGTCTTGATTAATTTTACTTAGGCCTTTATTGCACAACAGTGCCATCTCAGCATGGGGACACATTGCTGCCAGTCCTCAACACATGCCATCTCACTACGTCATTGTGGTCTCACTGCTGTCACGCCCCCAGCCATCACAATTGTGCCATATACCATTGCTGGAATAATGCAACGATTTTCATGCAATGATCTCATTGGCTGTGGGCATGTGGGAAGGGTGGAAGCTGTCTCAAGCACTTGCTTCCACAATGCAGCCCAGAAAGTGGCAGGCTGTACTGTGCAAGAGAGCAGAGTGTCCCTAATGCTACCCATCCGCTGGCAGCCGACCAGTGCAGTGGGGAGCGTTCGGGTCCCAATCCCATCCTGGCATAGTGTAGTAAGGGCCTTAGGTCTTTTTTAGGATCAGATTTAACTATGAATCAGTCTAACACAGTGCTACTCAAGGTAGTGGTCCAGAGCTGTGCCAGTCCTTGAGCAACTAGCTGCTGGTGTCCAGCAAGTTTTCAAGAAAGAAACAAATGTATCCAGTGGGCAGAAATATGGTGCGAGTTCCTCACATCAGAAGACATAAGAAGTAAACCTTTCAGTGAGTCCTTCCATAGTTTCAGAATCAAAGCTGAAACATACGGTTTGGCATAGCTATATACATTCTGTTCAGAATTGGAACAAAATTTTTAAAAAAATTCATGTCCGTGGATGAGGCATTTCATGTTTTGACTCAGGCACATTGCTGCTTCTTCAGAGACAATCTTGAGCATTTTATCCCCTCATCCCACCCATGTTTTGCTGTTCCTGTCATGTAAATCCACTTTCTGCCTTGAGAAAATACCTTCTGGTTTGTTAAATCATAGGTTTTCATACCTACTTTGAGAACAGGTAGTTTCATCCTGCCTAGAAATGAAATTGAAAATGTACTTTGCAATCTTGGTTTGTAAGTATTGTTTCAACCGGGGTGGGTCTAGGGCCATCCCTCCTCTGTGCCTCAGCAGGCTATAACCATCCCCTTCAAAGAAAACAGAAGTAACTCGAGTGTCACATCAATTTTTTCACATCTAAAACAAGCTTATGGGGTTCCTTTGAAAGCCAGTCATCTCCTCTGGAGGTTTATACCAGCTTGACTGGTCATTTTTTTGGCACAAATGACGGTGGCTGGGGTTTTTGGCTTAAACTACATTTTCCTTGTTTGGACATCACAGGAAGCTTTGATTTCACAAACTGGTAAACCTTTTCCAAAGCAGGGTGGTTAATATAGGGAAAGGAATAAGAAGGAAAGAAAACGGTGAGCCCTCTGTTCAACGAACCCCCATAAATAATGGAAACTGCCAATGCTCTCATCCTATTATAGTCAAAATCAGTGACATACATGCAGACACTTCAGTGCATCTGCTTTCACATCACCACCAGCTTTTAGGTGTAGGACATGGTCCTTTGCATGAACTGGAAGTCACAGATGCAGAGGTCACAAGTAAGGTGGGGACACTGTACTTGAGATCATTGCTTGACCACACTACAGTATTATGTCTCAGCCAAGGGAACCAATTACAGTCATCACTCCACATTCACTAGGGTTAGGATCATAGGACTCCCATGAAACTGAAAAACTATGAATAATTCTAGGCCCTCCCAAACCATATTTAGCACACAAAAATACACTGTGGATTCCTTTGAGGCATCAGGCTTCCTTCACAAGATAGAAGTAGGTGGCTGGTAGGACTTACTGCCACCTCCACTGCTGCCCCACACCATTTTTAATAGGGACTTACAAGGCTTGTTCACAGTTTCAGTCTCACGAGGCTTACAGTCTCTATTAAAAATGGCATAAAGAGGCAGCATACATGACAGCAAATAATCTGTAAATAATCAGATCTGCAAAAGTAAAACCTGCAAATATGGAGAGCTGGCTGTACTCAGCTACAAGTATATTTAGGACAGTCTTTCCCAAACTTGCCTCTATGTGTTTTAGAAAACAACTCTCGTAGCTCATTTCAGCACATGTAATGGTAAGAGATAATGGTGATTTCAGTCTAAAAAAATCTGTAGGGCACCATGTTGAATGAAGCTTATTACCTAAAATAAGCTAAATATTATCTCATTGGAAAACATATCATCTCCCAAAACATGAAAGTGCAGGACCTTGGAGTTGAGGAAACAATGGATTTTGCAGATGAAAATATTCTTTTCCTCACATTTTTCTTACTTTAAATGTGTGTCAATGTATGGTAAAAAAAAAAAAAAAAAAATTGCAATCAGATTTCTATGTTTGGCCTTCCTGTGTTGATTTTTGGCTCACCTGAGCTTACCAGACTTTTTTTCCCCTGACCACAACTGTTTACAAATTAACATTAATTGTATTGTTTGTGGTCTTTCTCTCTCTCTTTTTGAAACCTTCTTTTCAGTGACTAAAATAACTGCCTGTCTAATGACTTACAATTTTTATCTTTTATAAGGATCCTTCCCGACCATTGGGGTGAAGTCTCTTTGCCCGAGATTCCTGAGGGAAGGATTTTTAAATAACATTCCAGCCCCACATCCTCTGTCACGGGGAGGATCTTTGCCTCCCAGGATTTCCTCTGGTAGGTATTCAAAGCAAACAAAGTGCAAGTTCCAAGGAAGTTTTGGTTCTTCGGACCAAATTGAATACTATAGTGCATTTATGTTGGTTAATAAACTTCTTCTTGCACAGGTATTTGAATTTCACTCTGTTTCACAAAAAAAAAAAAAAAAAGTTTATACAAAAGTGAGCAAAAGTGTTCATTCATCAGAAATGCAGTAAAACCTAGGTATAACAAAACTGAAGGACTTCTTTAAAAAGCGGGGGGGGGAGTGTAGTGTCTAAAATGCTCACTATATATTGAATATTATACAGTATTGTGCAATCACAGGCTGTAAAGTATACTTTGATTGTGCAAAATTGGCATATAAAAATTGTTTGTTTGTTTGTAATTTCCTGTTGTATAAAATGTTTCACAAACCAAATGGGCTTGCCATCCAAACCAAGATCAAGAAATGTTTTCTTAACTTCAAATCCTTTCCTGTTAATTTACAGCAGAGAAAATATTGCTATATTTTCTAATATAATGACATTAAAAAGAACCTAGATTTCCATATGCACCTGAGAGCTCATTATTTTTCTTTAATAAAAAATGATTCTCTTCTATAAATTGACAATTAAGGATAGGCTGAATTCACAAATACATGCCAGAAAAAAAATATTCAGTGAATACCATAGGGGAGCAATTATTCATTCTGAAATCTACATATAATTTTGCATCATTCTAGTAGAAAGGACAGTAGTTTTCTTGATCAGATCGGTTTAAAATACCGTAATATGCATTTTCACTGAAACATCATTAATACTCTCCCACTGGTCATATTTACATAATAAAATTCACATTTTTACATAATAAAATTCAGAAGACACCATTCTGTGTTTTAATAATAAATGCACATTGCCTGCTATGTCCAATTGAAATTGATTCATTTGTAAGTGTAAGCTCAACTGAAAGCTAATATACCATTTTAAAGTAAACAAGTTTATGCTCATTCACCAAGAGTCATCCATGCACAGCCCCATATTGGGAGCTGCTGGACTGCAATGTGCTACTTGGCATCAGTGGTCCAATAATCTCAGAACTGATAGTGATGACAGCCTAGGCACTGTTCTCCTGAGTAAGGAAACAGTTTAGGGAGGGGCATTTAGAATTCTCAGCCAGAGAGCTCTTTAACCTCAGTAAACTACAAACCCCAGAATTCCACAGGATGTTGAAAGTAGAATAATAGTACTATAACAGTGGCCCTTTTGCACCTTACCTTTGTTGCGGGGGGGCGGTGCTCGCACGAGCAGCCATTTGCACAAGCCGCTCACAGCAGCCCTTCTGCCTCTCGCAGTTGTTTGCCGGTCGTGCGAGTGTCACGCAAACGCCCTGCTCCTTCCTTCCGCAGCGCAGTCTGGGAGCTGTAGGCTGTGCTGGGGGAGGAAGCGTGACTGACCCACTCGTCCGACACACCGCACGCAGGTAAGTGCATGAGGGCCCCGGGAGCATTGTGCGACTGCACAGTATTTTCGACTTAGAGCTGAAAATAAGAAAATGCGTGTGCGTCCCGCTTTAGGCTTATGAGTGTCGCGTTAATGGGAGTGCATCGTACGGACTGACGCTCCCATTTACGCGACACTCAAGAGGCCCTCGCGCTACAGAAACTGCGTGCGAAAAGGGCCAGTGTAGTGTGGAAATGGCCCATAGTGTACACTAATACTCTTAGAGATCTTTCCATCTCTTCTCTTCCCGCTCTTGTTCTTTCTCTAAACAGTTAAACTAGTTTCCCCTGAAGTGAGACCAACTTAATTGTTACCTTAGCACTCTTTGGAAGCTTTCCTACCTTCAGTAGAGTTCTTACAATAAAAGCTTGGTTTGTTTCTTTAATCATTAGCGTCTTTACTCCTAAGTCAAAATCATGAACTCCCTTCAGACAAAGGTCATATATAAATTAAATAATAAATAAATCATTGCTTGGCACTGCAAACATGCACACTACATCAGAACTGTTGTTGTTGTTATACCTTCAAGAACCTGATTTACAGCAACTCTATCATAGGGTTTTCTGGGCAAGATTTATTTCAAGGAGGTTTACCATTCCCTTCCCCTTAGGCTGAGAGAGTATAACTTATTAAAGGTCACCCATTGAGTTTCTATGGAAGCACAGTGGGGAGGCAAGAAGCCCTTGGTTGTCCTACACTTAGCTAAAAGATAAATGGTCACCACCAGAAGGCACTTCTGTAAACAAGAAAAAATGGGGGTATCACATCTTTCTAGCTTTCTGTATGATAGTGAAAAATGATGCTGTTAGTAAGAAATGATTGTTCAGAAATACGATTTAGTCTTCACTCCTTTTCAGTTTGGCACAGGCAGTGAGCCATTAATTCAATTACCAATTCCTATTTTCATTTGCATTTTGAATTTTTCCCAGAAACAGGAGTAGCATTTCTAGTGTGCTATATTATATATTTTTAGAGTTAATTTTGAAATGTCAAAAGATCAACATATTATTTCAACTCATCTTATTTTCACAGTTATAAAACACAAATGAGTGGATGAGATATGAAAACGAAAAAATTCAAAGTGTAAATGAAGAGCAGGAGGGCCTATAGAATTCAAAATCTGTTATATAATGGTAAATAAGCAGGAAGAATAAAGAAACACACAGTCAGGGGCATTAGTTGTAGGTGCAGAGAAACTACCACACTGGAGTAAGTTTCCGTTTTTGGTCAGTTACATCACCAATGCTCATACTTAAGTGATGTGGATAATTCAGCAAACATGAAAAGTAGGTGAATTGCTTGATTGTGCTTGAAAGTGCTTTGAAAATATTGCCTGAGTTTCTTTAGTGCATGAAAAAAAAACATAAACAGATTCACTGAACAGCTTTCAAAGGTTAAAGAAGATGGTGATAACTTCTACTGTATCTTAAAGCACTGTTTGATAAATGTGAAGCTAAAACCACTCACAACTGTTTCAAGTTTTGAGGGAAAGTGTTTTCTTAAAGAGAAATGCAGGTAAAAGGTGAGATTAAATGGATTAGAGATGTAGCTCTAAGTAGACGGATTAACATTTTCCCTTCAGAATCCACTCACCTACCTACAAGAACACACACGCACACACACATTTTGCTGTGGAAGAACAAGCAATCACCATAATTCTCTCTACCCAAAAAGGTGCTATTGCTAGAGACAAGTTCACATCTCAACTATGGCCCTTTCCACATGTGGGGGGGAACGGGTGAAAATGCCCGAAAACAGAGCTTACCAGCAGCCGGGTGAGTCCGTTGCCACACGGAGCAGTGCGAGCTCGCTACTCCACACTCCTCTGGCATCCCAAATGGCGGCTTCCGGTTGGTGGAGGTTCTCTACCAACCGGAGAAGCTCACTAGCTGGAAGCCTGCCCCCAGCAGATCTGCAGGCACGCACTTGCGCGTGTCTGCAAATCTGCTTCGGAGCCAGCTGACGGAGTGGCACAGGGTTGCGCGCTCCATGTTTTTTAAAAACCTCTGAAAATAGGTTTTTAAAAACCACACTGTGTGACCAGCTCCGGTCGCTCCTGTGTGGATTGAGGTGTGGAACTACAAAAAGTAGTCCACGCCAGTCCACGCTATGGTGCAGAAGACCTCCGTTGGAGGTCGCTCTGCACCATTTTAAAATGCTAATTTGGAAATGGCCTATATCTGCCTCTCTCCTTCCTGCCAAAAAAGCACACCAGAAGTGTGGTTCAATACTATATAGGACCAAGAGATTTGATCGCACTTGACTATACTGTCATAAACTTCCCTCTCTCTCTCTCTCTCTGTCCACACTCAGGAATACAAAAATAATGTTTGGCAACTTTGCAGTGCTGAAATAATTCTCTCTCTCTCTCTTTTTTTTTGTCTCTGAACAACATCCCAACCCCAAATATTCAGGGAGCATGAAAAAGGCTGTTTTAGAAAGAGTATGACCTCTTGTCTTTGCTGTTATATTTTGTTTAGGGGTGAATATTCTGTTTTCCAGTAACAGCTGCACTAAAACTCTAAATTTGTCATTTAAATTCTGTGGGCAGCAATACTTTCTTCACCCAGAATTACCCAAAAAAAAAAAAAAGTTTCAAAAGGAACCATGTTTTATCTCTGTGGCTAGCACTGATTTCCTATGGCAAATCTTGTTAAAACTTCAGTCACTGGCTACAAATAAAGATTAAAGGAGGTTCATTCCCCCCCATGCACAAAAAATTGAGCAAATAATCACTATACATTTTATCTGATATTTGCAGTTCATGATCCCTCAATACATTTGAATTCTCATTAGGGGGCTGAAAATACTCCCAAACTCACATAATGCAAAATTGTTTTTATTCCAGTGCCTGAGGGTTAAAGGTATGAACCAGACTCTGCCCTGTTTGTGTAATACAAACAGACATACACAGAACACAAAGAACAAGTACACACATCCTGAGCCAACATATAGATAGAAATTTTTTTAGAATGCAGTCCAGATAATGGTGAAAACAGTTACCACTTAATACAGCTAAAGTGTGGATAGAACATGGCCATGACCAATATGGTGCCCCCTAATCTGGCTGAAACATAGATAATTGCAATTCTTTTTCCTATGAGCTTCCAGCAATACTTCTGTTGTTTACAGTTTATGTAAAACCCAATGATGTGGCTGCTTAATTAAGCATGGCTAAATACCATGGATTCGGGGGAAAACTCATTTGTTTCAAGTTGATTCAAAGAATTTCCAGAAAAAAATGCATTTCAAAGAGTTTCCTGATACCTTTGGAAATGTGATGCATTTTAAATATTTCCCTCCTAACCATCACAGTGTGACAGCATTTCTGCATCTGGTTTTCCTTCTCCCTTGATTTAGAGTTAAGCCTTTCGACTGTTTACACTCTGAGTAGTAAAATGCTTTCTTTGGTATCTTCCTTTTCCTTCAGCTGGTGTGCCTTTTATGCTCAAACATTCCTATAGTTGTTTCACTTTCATCCATAGCTCTGGCCTCCATTTTCCCTTGACTCTCTAAAAATGTTTCCTGTCTATAGAATCATATGGCTTGTGTTGTCATAAGGCTGAACAAAGCAAATGCTTGTCAGTTTGATTATTTGAGGGATGGAAATATTTAGATCTCTCAGAAAAACTAATTGCTAAAAAAACTAACTAAAAGAAAAAGAAAAACTAATTGCTTAGTAGCCTTCCTTTTTCTGCTGCAACAAGAAAATGTTCTCTTGTAGCATTATTGGACTTGAGACTGAATGTTGGAAGTGGGAAAAGGCATTGTGGACATCATTACTGGAAAGAAGGAACCAACTGCTCCCATTACTGCCAGTCATTAAGCCACCTCAGCAACTGGTGAAATTTACTCACCACTTCTTCCCCACAAATTTTCCATCATGTACTCTGGATTGGATTCAGAGGTCTTTTACCTGTGGAATGTGTGTTGTGAAAGCACAGTACCTAGTGTCACTATTAGATGCTGTTGTTTAATGAATGAAACTGTTGTGGCGAGGAAAGGATGAAGACCTTCAGGTTCTTTCAAAACAGAAAGCTTTATTTTCCAAACCTTTTATTTACTGCGCAGGGCAAGCAGCGGAAGTACAATGTCCAAAACTGCCCGCCCCGATTGATTAAAACACTTAGTTCTTATACCTTTGGTCAACAGCGTCAGCAATCAATCACATTTCTAGTCTACGTCAGCCATTACATTTGGAGCTTAATACCACCCCCAAAACAAGGGAACAAAGGCCTCAGTCACCAAATGACTGACAAAAGATGAGGCAAAAGAGTATGCTTGACTTCCTTTTACTTCCCAGGCACCTAAGCATAGCGCTACAAGGCCAATCATACTTTTAAACTGAGATAAGGTAGGGACATCTGCTGTCCAACTCGCTTATTTTTCTACTCAAGCTGTACTTGTCTGAATTTAACTCCTTCATTCCCCCCTTCATGCCAAATTCAATTCCTTGCAATTTGAAGCATGCGCTATTTCCCTATTTCCTTTATAACACAAAGGATACATAGCAGCAAAAGTTACATAGCAGCAGTAGGATTCCTCCAGCAGTCAGGTATACAAAACCTGTGAACAGGGCTTTCAGACCCACGGTTTTAGGGGAAAGATTTATTGTGCACAATTCCATCCTCCCTAACACTGTCTCACAGAGTACCATTGTATTCCTTTCAAACACAGAGAGATTTCAATCAAAGCATATACTGCAGCCTTTCCCTCTATTACTCTAATCATTACAGATTGAAAACTATTTAACATGCAGAGTACAGAAAAGCAGATTTAGTAAGGCCATTATTTATGCACAAAGCAATTCTACAAACAGTGTCTTTTACCCATACTTACTTAGGGAACCAGATAATCATGTCCACATGCCTGCAGAGTACAAGAATGACTTTCTAACATTGGATACTGCTAAATGTATTTTCCCTCTTCACAATCAAATTCCTTTACACAATAGTAAGACAGTTCAACCAATTTCATGCTGGGCTACCTTCATTGGTTGGTGCCCTGGGTGAAAGGGGATACCCTCAGTGGCCACACCAACTCATCCCAGAAGACAAACCATATACCCATTTACCATTGTAAAAGCTGGTTTCTTTCTAGAACTCATTTATGGAGGACCAGGCCCTCCTTTTCCCATATAACCTCAATAAAACCATTGCTATAACTAAAGGAAAAGTCAACATTGGGATGCTTTCCTGGGCATGCCTGTAGAGATTCAGGGATTTCAAACTTTACATAACAATTGGGATAGTCTCCTAAGCTTAGCCCATGAGAACATACTCAGCCATTACTGACCTTCAGGGTGTTCAAGATCTGATTGACCAGTTGGTGAAACCAATTCACTTCCCAGCCTCTCCTGCCCAGCATTCTCATCATCACCATCATTACCAGCAATTACCATATACACATATCTTCCAACCCCACAGAACATCCGTCTGTAGTGATAAAACAGGCAGGCCAGGCTTCCTGCCCCTCCTATGCCTGCCACAACCCATAATATTGTCTCCAACATTCAGGGATCTGGCCGTGTGTAGAGCAGTGTGTACGTCCCAGGTCACACCTGCAACAGGGCCTAGTCCCCGTCTTCTTCCTCTCCAGTTGCTAAGTCTGACCGTAAGTAGAGCCTGACAGCTTCCAGGTGTGTGTCAGGCAATAAGGTCTAGCTTAGATTTCTTCATTCACCAGTTGCGGATCTGACTGTGCTTAGAGTGACCAATTTCTCCTTGTCTGGCCACAGCAGAGTCTAGTCCGAATTTTCTCTCCCCCTTTCCGTCTGGAGATCTTCAGGTTCAGAGGATTTTACAACCCAATCAGTAAAGGCTCTCTTAGCCCTGGCATAAAGTATCCAAAGCTTCAACCCTGCTACCTTTACAGCTGTAGGGGCAACCAGCAACACCTAATACAATCCCTTCCACCTATGACCCGGTTGCACTCTAAGGGGAATCTCTACTCCCACATTTTCTCCCTTGTTGTACTCAGAGCTTTCCCTAATCTACTAACTCTCTCCTATATGTCTCCTTGATCCACCCAAAATGGCCTCATGCTTTGGCTTGAAAGGGAACAAACAGCCTTATGGTTCTGTGAAGTGTGTACCTCATCCTATGCCATCCTATGATGGGGCTCTGGGAAGAACAAAATTACTCCTGGTTTTTCTGTTGTGGGCTGCACATGGAATAAAAGTGAAAAGCCTCTGTAAAATGGGCTAGGTAGATGGTGGTATAATCTTGCCCTGTGTTGGCATCCAGTCCAAAGACATAGCCAGGGCTGTTGTTTGGGCCATACACGTTGAACTACTGTTTCTTCGGGATTTTTATCCCACTTCCTCCACTTCTCCTGAGTTCTGAGGTCTGCAGGTACAATGTGACTTCCAGGTGATTCCTAGAACGGTGGTTCTTGCCTTTGGTGATCCTGTGGACAGATGCAGGTCTGTTGCTCTTGAGCATATGTGGTGTGTGGGCCTTTTAGGGCTGTTGTTGGTCCCTTAGCTGTCTCACAGCTTGCATCTCTCTTTCTCTCTCCCTTGCCTTTTCAGTCAGCATCCTTCAGCTGCAGTTCCACTTCCAGCCTGGAGGGGCACACAATCGCCTCTCAGAAGTGCCCCCTTATTTTCTCCCTTCCAGCTCAGTGGTACACCATCACCTCTCCTCCCAGCTTACTCGTAGGGGTGCTCTGTCACCTCCTCCATCCAGCTGAGGCTGCGCTTAGGGAGCCATTCCAATCTCCACCTTATCGGGGACTGGTGAGGGGGCACTCCTTTGCTGCTTGGACTGCCTTTCATCTTGGACTCTGCCCTTTCCTGTATTCTTCATGCTTTTGCTGCCAACTTTCCTTTTCCAGAATGTCACAACTCCAAGCCCTTGCCCTTCTCTGTCTGTGGGATGAGGAACAAAACCTTTTCCTCAGTCTGCTCTTGACATCTGGCCACTGACAGTATTCTACTTCCATTAGTCCCTGCATCTGTCAGTTGGACCATCTTTTCTGCTTTCCTCTTCCACACACGTCCACATCCTTCTCTGATTCTCTTCAGGCTCTCTTGCCTATATCTCTCCTGCCCCCACTGGGCACTTTGGCTCTCAGAGACCCTCATGCTCCTCTGGGGTCTCTTGTCTCTTCTGACCTCTGCTCCATCATTCGTTAATCTTCTTTCTTTCTCCGCTTGACAGCCAGTCATAAATCTTGTTTCATAGAGCCTTACAATTGCAGGTCCTTTAAACCTTCCTTAATTGTTCTGTGGAATCCTGAATCCTTTTCAAAGACTTCCTGAAGAGATTCCTCTGCTGCATCATAAGAGAGGTTGCTAACAATAGGAGTCTTTGGCTCTCCAACTATCTGTCCAGCAACCCTTTGCTGCCTCCAAAACCTTCAAATTCCTGAAGCCTCCTCCAAACACTCAGATAGCTTTGGGTTTTACAACAGTCCACAGCTCCCAGTATTTCCAGGCAGTCTCCCATCCAAGTACTAACCAGGCCCGACCCTGCTTAGCTTCCGAGATCAAACGAGATCGGGCGTGTTCAACTTTAAACACATTGACTGGCTTTTACTAGCAGAGGCTGACACTGGGGAGAACCACTCCCCACCTGCCTGTCAAAGACACTCTCCCCCTTATCCACACCTGGGAGTTCTCTCCTGGATGATCTGCTTTGCCTGCTGGATAATTTGGCTCCTTTCTTCAGTAGTTACTGGCAATCTTGCCAGTTAGGCATGTGCATTGCCATGATGCTAGAACACAGTTCTACTATCTTTCAATTCAACAAATCAGACGTGGTGGAGGGCATATATGCATAAACAGGTATGTAGGGAGGTGTTGTAGATTTGGCATCATCTGAGTTAGCTGCCTCAATAGAAGGCAACTGCATTCCTAGCCCGAATGTCCACAGGCAAATCTTCCTATTAAGGGGAGTTTACAATTTCCCTAAGTTGTTGAGTAGCTTCTTTAATAAAAATCATGACACCATGGCTTCTGGTTCTGCTGCTTAGAATCCTCAGGCAGCCTCTCTGGTGGGGTCTGCCGCTACTCCCATCCTCCCCCTCCTTCTCATTGCAAGCTGGGGGTGGGGAAGAACTGCTGCAGCCATTTCTACTTTTTTCTCTTCCATGCAAAAGCAGGCAGGTCTTTCATGCAAATGCTGATTCTATTGCTCTTCCCCTCTCCCTGTCTGTCTCCTCAGGGGAGAGGCAGTTTCCTGTTGGTGTGTTTAATTCCCCCGGGGGGGGCATCCAATATTTTACTTCTCTTGTTACTACAATTCCCATGTGCCCCAAAGTTCGTATTCTAAATGCTTTTTTTTTTTAAACAAGTTGTTGACATAATAATGCCAGAATTGCAAATTCACGCTCCTCATTCCCTCCGTCTCAAGAGGGGGAGGGTTGCATTCAGCCCGATGGCCACAAGAAGTGAGAAAAAGCCATGTCTTTTGGAGAAACAGCCTTCCCTATGCTAAAGCTGCATTGTAATCTGGTTTTCCCTCTTTGATGTAGAAATGTATCAAAAAGGTAGACACAACTGCTGCCACACTAGAAAGAATAGTTCATTGTTCATTGTAAGGGAAAAACGAAACTAACGCCTCTTGTATGACATGTTTGTCTATACGGGCTCTCAAGGTGTTTTTTTGTTTGTTTGTTTTTGTTTTTCCTTCTGTGTGAGCCCAAAGGGGAGAGAATTCTTATGGCTGAAGAGTTTGAAACATGAAACAGGCAGCTGTCACCAGAGTCTTCAGCAATGTTTTCCAGAACTCCCCATCCTGTATTCATTCACTTGAAAGCCTGCTCTTTTGTTATTATTATTTTTCCTATACCTCTGATGTGTGTTGAAGGTTGCTTCCGGTTATTTAGAAATCAGACCCTGCTTCTATGACATCCTCACTCAGCCTGCCAGGCTGAAAATGAGTTATTAAAACTACTTCATAGCTCTCCCTATGTACACACTGACAGAATTCTTAAGCATTTGGCTAAAGAAACTTCCATTCTCCAAAAACCAGCAACTATGGAGTTAACATCTAAAGGAGAAGGGAGGGGCTACAGGGAGGGGAAAGGGAGGCAGGCAAAGGAATGCCGCTCTTCTCAACCCCCTTCCTGCTCCAAAACTTGAGCTAAGTAACATCGAGGTAAGAAAAAGTCTCCTATATTCAACTCCTTTTTCAAAAGCTTGCTGCTTCCTTTTTTTTTTTCTCCTGAAAGTCCTTTGACTTTTGAAGTGCCAGCCCATGGGATACTCTCTCTGCCTCTTGCAGAGTGATTTTCTTTCCAGTTGATTGAATCACCGACCTGTGCATTTGGAGAAAACAATGAAACCCTATTGTTTCCTCACTATTTCTCATTAACACCTACGGTTTGCCTCATCATTTACATACTGACTTAATTTCTGCTTTTTCCAAGCCCCTGGCCAGATAACTTCCATCCCTGCAGGCAACTTCATGGTTAACTCAGAGCCAGGAGAGGGAGGGGCTATGGGCAATGGCACCCAGCAGAGGGAAAACAGAGCGCTTTTCTCCTGTCCTGGAATTTTCCTACACATATTAAAGTACAAATGGCACAGAAATAGTAAAGTTTCCACTTAACCCTTTCATGAAGTTTTCAAATGCATTGAAGCAGTGTCTGTCAACTGCCACCCTCCACCCAGATTTCTTCCCAAACGACAACACACAGTAGGGGTGGGGGTGAGCTGAGGGTAGGGGGTCCCAACAGCTCGAAACAATGAGGTAGACACCTTTCAGACTCGCTGACTTACGCAGCCGGAAGTTCCGACGGTCTGCAGTAAGAAATGCAATGATCATTCTCTCATTATACACGCATACGCGCTTTCAAACAACAAACACAGCCTCCCACCACCGTTTACCAGACTTGAAGAGACGTCTCTTTACCAAAGTCTTCGCGGCTTCACTCACGGCCCCACTAGCCATGAGTTACTAGGGCGAGACTTAGAGAGGTGATCAAGCTCTCTCTTTCCCTTGAAAACGCAAGGGAGTCAACTTCACCAATTAGCCGTGGGAGGCCTTATGCTTTCTGCATGACCAGAGTCCGTTGACTAGAAAATGCTGCTGCCAGGGAAACCACCCCGCTCAAAGCCAAACCTCTTCGACCAAAAGCAGTCGAGGGCGCCCTGGGTTTCGCCAAGAGGGGGGGTGGCGACCCCAACACTCAAGCATCTGTCAAGGGGGGCCCCAAAAGCCCCTTCTCTCGTTTCCCGGCCAACGCACCAAAATGTTGTGGCGAGGAAAGGATGAAGACCTTCAGGTTCTTTCAAAACAGAAAGCTTTATTTTCCAAACCTTTTATTTACTGCGCAGGGCAAGCAGTGGAAATACAATGTCCAAAACTGCCGGCCCCGATTGATTAAAACACTTAGTTCTTATACCTTTGGTCAACAGCGTCAGCAATCAATCACATTTCTAGTCTACGTCAGCCATTACATTTGGAGCTTAATACCACCCCCAAAACAAGGGAACAAAGGCCTCAGTCACCAAATGACTGACAAAAGATGAGGCAAAAGAGTATGCTTGACTCCCTTTTACTTCCCAGGCACCTAAGCATAGCGCTACAAGGCCAATCATACTTTTAAACTGAGATAAGGTAGGGACATCTGCTGTCCAACTCGCTTATTTTTCTACTCAAGCTGTACTTGTCTGAATTTAACTCCTTCAAAACCATCCTGAAACAGTACACTATGTTCTATGAACACTGTACTCTTGCACAGTGTTATACAACACTGCACAAGATGTTTTAGTTCTACAGTTCTGCTTGCATAACATTTTAGTGGAACATCATCACTGCAACTCTTTCACGAGTGAACATCTGAATCCTAGCCAGTGTTTATAATCCTTGCTTAGTAATTCTCAACAGTACTGGTAAATTTTAAATAACATTTTCAACAACTCTGTAGGACAATAATAGTAGCAGTAATAGAATTATCAGTATTATTCATGTTATTAGTGTTTCTGTATCATAGATCATTGGACAGGGGACTGAGAATGGGAAACAGTAACCTCATAGTAACTTCTTGGTTAATATAAGTTTTAAACTGACAAAGAGCTGGTTCAATCTGGATAGTTATAAATAACCAGTTTACTATGGAGTAATTTGAGAGAAAATCACTAATTTCTTAAATGTGTACTACAATACACATAGTACACATAGTAACCAATACTATGGTTTGTTCTGAACTATCCTAGGGATAAACTGCATTTGGCACTCCTCATGATGGGCTGCGATACCCAACATCCATTGATTGTGCTGCCTGGGGATGATTGGATTTGCAGGCCAATATTTGGAGAGCTATATGTTGTTCATCCCATACTTTTCTGCTGCTAGTTTATTCTTATTTATACATTTATCATCAGTTTCCAGAACAGCTTACAAAGTAATTAAACATAACAATTCAAAGTAAAAAGGCAGTCTTATGTGACAAAGAGGTTAGTTGTCTATCTGGAGATATACTGTATATTATTGGAATGTTTTTTCACTATTTCCTGTTGGTTTTGGGTTTTGCTTGTGAAAGGAGGTGATTTTTTTTCCTTATGATGTTAAAAGCTATGTCAAGCTGTTTATATGAATCCCCAGGGTCTACATCAGGGATACAAATCATACTGGAAAACATCATTAACATCTGGAAAGTCACATAATTCCCACCCTGGTCTAAATGCAGTTGCTTGTCTTCTCTAGAGTAGACCCACAGAGATATACGTACATGTTGACTTACAATCAGACAACTGATTCAATGGATCTATTTTAGTTGGGGTAGGAATTAGACCAAAGCCCAAATATATATGTAATATTTTCAATAAAATTTCCCGTATCTTTTAAAATTTTAATTTTTTTTAAAGCTGAGTAAAGATGTTGCCTGTAAAGTGGAGGGGAAGGTAAGCACAATGGTTACTAATTGGACTTATCTGTACCTGCCTCTGCACATATGGGAGAACATAGAGGGGGGTTTTTTCTTTTAAAAGGTCTTGATAGTTATATGTGTATGCTGTTCCATTGTTGTTTCCCAAAATTGGAAAATTAAAGCACTACTCTATTCTTTATTTTAATTTATGAACTGAACAGAAGATAAATGGCATATTCACCAATCACAATTTTCCACAACACACAACTTCAGAGTTATTAGAGATGACAGATGGAGCCAGAGTTGCCCCTCTGAAAACAGAAGGGTTATTTTGTTGATTGAGAGAAATAGGTTCCAGCAAGTTTTCTTTACAGAAGAGATACAATCAACTCCAGAGGGTGAAGGGGTGGCATTCTGTTAAAAAAAAAAATGCCAGTGGGCATATTGTGTGGCAGCAGCCATTCACGACAAAACAAAAGGCATATGTAGCCCCCAGACCTTGGACTTCATGTAATTGCTCACCCAGTACCATTCAAAGTGGTGATCATGGACTAGTGCCAGCTCATGAGCTGTCAGCTTATAGTCTCTGCACAACTTTCAAAAAAGAGGGGGAGAGAGAGGGAGGAGGCTTTCTGCACTAAATTGTTATGGTGCTATTATTTCACTTTCAATATCCTGTGGAATTCTGGAGTCATAGTTTATTGGCGCCAAACAACTCTCTTGCTGAGAATTCTAAATGCCCCTCCCTAAACGGCATGTCCCAGGATTCCATACGATGTTGAAAGTGGAATAATAGCACTATAACAGTGTAGTGCAGAAAGGCCCAGCAAGAGAAAGGATTGTAGCCAGTGGGTGCAGGTATGGTTCTAGGACCTGGCTATTTGAGTAAAAATATCCAGTCCCCACAGCAGATAACCTAAAATGCACTGTTCTAAAGGATCCTCCAATACTCAGAGATGGGAGTGTTATATGGCTTTGAAAGGGAGGAGGAATCATGAAAAAAAAAATCCTCCCCTCTTTTGCATCTGTGTAGAGTAACACTCTGAACAACCCTAGCTTGAGGTTGGTCAAAGGGATGTGGTTTGAATCCATATGAATACAGGGTTTAACACTGTTTCAAACTTCCTATATGGTTTACATTCTTTTAGATTTTTTTAGATCATTTGAATTATTTTAAATTGCTCTTCAGACTTTAAGATTATTTTACATTGTTTAAATTGCTTTTTGCCTGTATGCTGTCATGAGTTGAGGAAATATTTCTATGCCCCGCTTACTGGAAGATATAAGTATTTTAGTTTAGTCTATTGATCAAAATAATTTCTTTTTTAAAGAAATCATACACTAAACGTAAGTAAATATTGGCACCTTGTGGCTACACTGCCCCCCCCGCCCCCCAAAGAAACAAAGTAGCTCATCTTTTTCAGGCTGTATAAAAACCCAGCAACATAAAAGAAGTGAATCTCATATCAGAAATAAAACAGTGTGATCACCTCAAACCATACTTCCTAAAAACAAATCATGATGTAAATACAAGGCACATCTCTGTGGAGAGTTCCTTCCAGTGATGGGAAGCCACCGTTCTTGTCTCTACCTGCCTTGTCACATTTGTATGGGGTACCTAAAGCAAGCTTTAATATGACTTTAGAGTTTGGATAACAGGTGACACATCCTGTGAATTTACTCTATTGTTTCCTCCTTTTACATATTTCGCATCATTTTATTTCAAATAAAAAGTGCAGAGATTAGTGCTCACTGAATATACGACTTTGATTATGATTTGAAAGATTAATTTCATACTTCAAAAATTCATTAACATGAGCTTTGATTCAGAGTTTAAAATTATGACAGGAGACAACATTCTGAATATTTTGTCATTGAAACAGCACTTTATAGTCTCATCCTTATTCATCAATCTGCCATTCAATTAAATTACACACAGTCAAAACCCTGGGCTGGGGTAAAAATTAAAAGTAAAATTAAAAATAAATATTACGTGAATTGTAAATAAAGGAAGAGTTTAAAAATTATATGATTCTGAATTACAATTAGATTGTGTAACATTTTTACTTTTAAGATAACTAAAGGCACAACTGAGCAAGAGTAAAGACTTTTGCAGCCTCTTTGCTTTCAGTGGGAAAACAACACCCATGCTTAACTATTTCTCACAGAAATCAGTTTAATTTCTAAATGCTTATTTTTGTCTAACTTAATACTTGCATACCACAATCCTACACAAGCTTACTCAGAAATCGTACTCTTTAGTAAACAGGTTTGGGATTGCAATTGCATAGCACAAACAAGAATTCCTAGATTAGCTGAAAATTATCTGTGAATATTGTTTATGGTGTACCTATAAAGGATTCATCATCATATGACTGTCTTCAGTCTCTAGTCTGAATCATATAATATAGGCAATGTAGGCTAATCCTCTAGTAACAGTTCCAATAGGTAATTTTTAACACTGACATTTTTATGAGGAACAATCTCATGATTTGTGGTTCTTGTAAGGAAAGGTATAGCTAGTATATGGCTTACATTATATATTGGATAGCGGATGTGCTACAGCAGAGTATTATTCCATAAGGTTCTTACAGGTGACCATTTGAACAGGGTTAATTACTGTCACCCTGCCCATTGTGAACATAGTTAATTTGCAGTGTCATTAACCCTGCAGTTTATAGCTTTAGCCTAGCTTTTCTCTTTGGTCAAGTGCAGCTGAAGAATAAATACAAAGGAGATGGCAAGAAGGACAAAGGAGAGGAAAAGAAAGGGTAACATGCAGAGGAGCAGGGGATACCATTGAAGACATCCTGATCAACTCAAGCCTTTATATTGTTAGCCTACATTCTGAGCAGGACAGTTTGCCACTCAAGAACTTGTTGTTGACTCCTGACCTTCTACGTTATTACAGCTTTCTGTTGTATCCAGTATGTCTCACATAGTGGTCCGTACCATTGA
Organism: Ctenosaura bakeri; assembly: GCA_948474755.1. Taxonomy (NCBI): domain Eukaryota; kingdom Metazoa; phylum Chordata; class Lepidosauria; order Squamata; family Iguanidae; genus Ctenosaura; species Ctenosaura bakeri. The sequence continues at coordinate 1,995,675 of CAOLHI010000350.1, read as the reverse complement.
TGAATTGCAATGCCATCTCAACTCACTATTTTTGTATTTTTGGAGATTGAAATTTTGTTCCAATGATGCAATGATCAAAATCTCCCCAACATAGCTTGTAAACAGCACAGCTCCCCCACAATGCAACCATTTCCATGTTGTTGGACTGCAGGGGGATCAGCAGGGATGGGTCCAGCTATTTTTCTGTAGCTGACTGGAGTGCAAGAACATCATCTACAGAGGCCACCAAAGGACCCTGGAGGTCCCTACAGATGCCTCCCACAGTGTATCCAGTTACAGTAAAATAACTGGATGCATCCCTGCTGATCCCCACATTCTCTGGCAACATGGAAATGACTGTGTTGGCAGGGCAGGGTTTGGTGAGGTTTGGGAGTGTAGCATTTGAGGATGTAGCTACAGAGACACAACTGTGTCATACACATACATTTCCTGATGCAGGGTCTTGGCCAGTGTCTTACCTCATAATGAAAGCAATACTTTGTAAAAAGTTGAGATGGCTTCCATCTAGGAGAAGTTGGAAGTCACTTGTTCCATTTAATCTTTTACCCTACATAACTGTTTTCACTTGTCTATATCAATTAATATTCACATTTATGCTCTTCTCTTCCTGTAATAGTTAATTATTTCTCTCTTTTTGCTTCTCTTCAGGAAAGATGGCAGGTTTTTCTTGCATTTTTCAATAATATTAAATCTACAAAGAGAAGCAAAATGCCTTCTATGACACCATCATATGGCTTTCTTCTCTGTATTTGCAAGACAGTAATACACCCACTTCACACAGTCACTGGATGCCTGAGGAGCAAGGGATTCTGACATCCAGTGCAAATAGTACCCATGTCTCAGTGTCTGGAATAACTCTCTCTGCCCAGTCAAAAACTCTGGTTTTATTTTCTGGGTTCCTACTCACAGGGATGAAGTGTTAGTTCTGTTCATACTGCCCTCAGATGGCATGGTGGACAAGATGAAGAAACTGCTCTATAGTCCACCTGTTCAGGAAATGTGTGAAGAGGATTTATTATCACTAGTGTTGTGAGCCAGCCCTGCCATCATGATCCTGTTCTCCCCAGTTTGCTTTCAGTTAGAACATAGCTTTCATGTGGACATGACATTTGTTTCCACTCATTCTGATAATAAATCAGAATGAATTGATGTATCTTTCACCATTTCAGACTGAGGCCTAATTTTCTTACACTCTCCCCAATATTGGGTGACATACTGAAATAGTGTTACTATATCTCAACTGTTTCTCTGAGTGCAACCAGTTCCCATTCTTCCATTCAAATCAGTGGTTCCTTCTGAGTCCAGTGGGACAATCTGTTGCCCTCCAAAGAAGTGGAGCTTGCTTGCCAACTCCTATTCTAAACTCTATGTAACAGAAAACCCATGCAATTTGTATATAGAATGTTTTCCTATAAGCCTATCAGTCTCAGTGTGTAGTGGCAGCTCTTTTGTTGATACAGGTTGATCCTTCTTTATCCAGAAATCTAAAATCTGAAACCCTCCAAAAACTGGAATATTTTATTACCAGGTGCCACCTTCTGCCTTTGAGACAGCGGCTGAGACACTCCTGTTCAAGGAGGAAGGTAAGTGGTGGCCTGGAGACAGAGAAAATGAAGATCCATGAAATGGCAGGAGGCATGTATTCTCAGGCCCTTTTCGCACTGAGGCTTTTTGCGTGAGCCGGGGTGGGCGGCTTGCGCGAAAAGCCTCTTCCGAGAGCCTGCCGGTTCCCCGCTCGTTCCTTCCGCAGGCGAAGGAACAAGCGGGGAAGCGGCAGCGTCCCGGAGGCGGAGGCGGCTCGCGCATCCATCCTCCCCCGCTTGCGTGAGAAGCAGGAGCCTCTCGCGCCGCCCCCGCGCACGCGGGAAGCGAGCGACAGTCGCGCCCGTCCCCCCCGCGCGCGCCAGGAGCGAGCGACAGTCGTGCCCGTCCCCCACGCGCACGCCAGGAGCGAGCGACAGTCGCGCCCACCCACCCCCCGCGCGTGTGCGCAAAGCGGGAGGCTGTCGCGAGCAGCCCCCCACCCGCGCGAAGCAGGATGCCATCACATCCGTCATGCAAGCGCCCCGCCCCACCCCTTCCTTCCGCAGGAGCGGAGGGAAGGAAGCCCTACCCGGCCGCCTCTCCGACGCACCGCACAACAGGTAAGTGCGGGTGGGCGCCGGGAGCGTTGTGCGAGCGCGGGGTGATTTTCGCTTGGAAGCGAAAATCAAAAACCCCGCGCTCGCACCGCTGCAGCCCCGTGAGAGCGCCGGAAGTGGGAGTGCGTCGTGTGGAGCGGCGCTCCCACTCCCGCACGGCTCACGGGGCTATTTCGCTCGGGAAAGCCCGTGCGAAAAGGGCCTCAGAGTCTTCCCAGCCTCATGTCCACACACACACACACACACAGAGCAATTTAAAAAAATCTCAGGTGTAGCAGTGGTTGCTCTGTGTCTCATGACATACATTTAAAGGGGTTGTTGGAGAGTTTCTTCTTTGGTTTCTCTCTTTGCCCCATTGCTCTTGCTGCATGACAGCCACACACAGGCTCTTTTCCGATCCTTTTTTTCTTGCACGAGCGCCCCTTGAGCGTCACGTGAGTGGGAGCGTCACTCCGTATGATGCGCTCCCCCTCACATGACGCTCACGAGGCTAAAGCAGGGGGTGCACGCATGTTTTGATTTTCGGCTTTAAGCCAGAAATACCCCGCGCTCATGCAATGCTCACGGCGCCCTTGCGCACTTACCTGTGTGCGGTGCTTCGGCGAGCAGGGGCAGTCGCGCTTCCTTCCCCCAGCGCAGCCTACAACTCCCAGACTGCGCTGCGGAATGAAGGGGCGGGGCGCTAGGGCGACGGTCGCGCTAACAGGAAGCGACCTGCGGTATGAAGGAGCGGGGAAGCGGCAGCGTTTCGGATGAGGCTTCTCACGCAAGACGCCCTCCCCCGTCACACAAAAGGGTAACATGCGAAAAGGGCTACAGTAATCAGATTACCTTCTGTTGGGAAATATTAAGACTGAGAGATTGGTACATCTTCCAACTAGCAGAGCATTTACTATATGCACAAACAGAAGTTGAACAGATTTGCAGCCCCACTTCTATCACTCCACCCCAGACACACTCAATCTAGCTCAAAATAAAATACAAACAGATTGGTTAAAAGTATGTAAAAGGGATTTATTCACATAATCTTGTGCATAGTTTACACAGGTTCAAATTCTTGAATAAAGGTAAGAAGAAATTAAGGAGTCACATGCTTACAGGGAAGCATGCTTGTTAGAGGATCGGAGAACACAGGTTTGCAGGGAAGCAGAAGAACAAAAGGGGAGAGAACATGCAAGGGGAAGTGAGTATTGACCAAACAACACGAAGTTTACTCTAGGCAGTCCCCTCTATGCCTACAATAAACATGCAAACTAACTAGCCAGGTAATTAAGCATGCAAAAGTTGCCACTCCCAACACCTTCCAGTTGAACAACTAAAAGAAAGGCAATGCTTGAGCAAAACTGATGAAGCCTTCCATTCATACAAAGTGTTTTCACTTGTACAACCATGTGCTAAGGCTATCTGTCTGCAGCAGCAAGTCTCTCACGCAGGAGCAGCAATGGGGTGAGAGGAGGCATCAGCAGAGAAGCCTAGTGGCTGAACAGAGAAGGGATTTGGCTTTTTCTCTGCACTGAAGTTGTGTTGTTGTGACCAACCAAGGAGAATTCCTGAGATTTTTTAAAAATTGCTGTGTTATCTGTGTGAGTGAAGGGATCACCAGAAACCAAACAAGAAACTCTCCAACTACCCTTTTAAACACATGTGCATGAGACTGAGAGTGAACACTGCTGTGCCTGAGGGAGGTTGTCCAGCTGGTTCCTATCTTAACAGATAACAGGGGCTCATCCAGGTGCCTTGCTTGACAACCATGTTCCTCTGAGATAAGGCAGTTTTCTTGAAACATAGTGGCACCTGGAGGATGGCGGGGGGGGTACTAATTGTGCAGAAGAGGCTCAGAAATGGGAGCCTTCATGACTCCCCAACTTCTCCATCCCCATTTCTACAGGAAAGTTCTCAATAAATTTTGTTCAGGTCCTTGAGAGTCAAGACTTTCCTTCCTGAACAGCTAATTTGGTAAATGCAGCCCACGTCAAAAGAATGATACAGTATTAAATATATTGTACAAAATTATGTCCAGGCTATGTGTACAAGATGTACATATGCTATGTATATAAGGTATATGTGAAACATAAATGAATTTCATGTTTAGACTTAGGTCCCATCTCCAAGATATCTTATTACATATGCATATGGAAACACAGGTGTTCTAAAATCCAAAATGCAGAACACTTCAGCTCCAAAGCATTTTGGATAAGGGATATTCAACCTGTATAACATAAGCAGCCAAAATAATATTTTTCAATGTTTAAAAGGAGAGTGGAATGTTCACTACAATGGTCCTTTTCATTACTGCACAGTCAGTAATCAGACACCATTTCCACGCTAGACTGTTATAGTGCTATTATTCCACTTTCAACATCCTATGGAATGTGGGGTTTGCAGTTTAGGGAGGAGCCTTTGGCAGAAATGGTCTTGTGTGGAAATGGCCATTTTTATTGAGGCAGATGGGTTGGCTCCATGTTCAAAGAGCCCTTGGACAAAATGTCCTCTAGTAGGCCATCTCCTTTGTTAGAGGTAACTCTTTATTTTAATATTTTTATTAAGGATTTTCCTGCATACAATAAAAAACTAAAACAACACAGAAAGAAACAGAAAGGTAGAAAACTAAAGGGAAAAGAAGCCTACACAAAGAAAAAAGTTTAAATTTTAGATAAATGACTTCTGACTTTTTTTCCAACAGCTATATTGATATTCATGAAATTGTCCTGCCCCACTCTCCAGAAATACACTTCTTCTGCCAGCTAGTTCACATTAATTCTCAAAACCAATGGTTATTACATCAATTTATTTTTTTCCTCAAAAAGTCTGTCAGGAGTTTCCAGTCTTTTAAAAAAGTCTCTAATGAATTTTCTCCAATCAAACTTGATAATTTGTCCATTTCAGCTAATTCATTAAATTTTAATAGCCATTCTTCTGCTACAGTCTGTTAGAAGTTACTCTTGAGAATGCCTGGTAGATGCTGTAGGAAGTAGTGGATGGCAGCAGAACTATTTACAGCTTCATCTAGTCTAGCTTCCATTTTAATTTCCCACAACACACTCAACATAGCGACAATGTCAGGCACTATAGGAAATTATCATGGCAGCTAGACCTAATCAAAATCATTTTAACTCATGCTGAAAAGTCAGTCTTTTTTTTTTTTTAAGTGGGGCACATAGGGAGGTGTTTTGGCTCCAGGACCTCTCAAAGGTGCTCACTCCTGGTGTACAGCATCCTCTCTACCAACAAATATCTTATTTTACTGCCATCCTTCAGCACTTATTTACCATTCTGACTGTAAAGTTTCAATAGCTAATACTATGACAAGTTTTAATATTAAGAAAAAACCTGACTGACATATTTAAAATCCATAGAAGTGCTGCCAGAGATTCTATGTTCTTTTTCTAAAGCCACTGAAGGGACAGGCACAAAATTCTTGCTAAAATGTTTTTTGTGCACTTAAACATTTTAATGGTCCCTCTCAATTTATCATTTCCAGTGAACATTACAATAGTGGATAAAATACAATGAAGCAGCAATAATCAACAAAACAGTTGACGACAATAAAAAGAAGTGTTAGAAAAAATCATGAAAGACAAATGAGATTCCAAATGATAATCCTTTAGTTTGTGTGTGTGTGCATAAAGCAACTAAGCAGCTAAGGCTAATCATGTGGGGTTTTCTACATGCTTTTTGGAACAAGTGTGACAATCAGTTTGGTAAAACCAAGGTGATTGGTCTGTGTGGCTGCAGTATTCAAGCACACAGCACAGTCATCATGGATTCTGCCTCTGTGTTTGCTTGCCTGGTCAAATTATGGCCAGAGGCACAAAGTCATAATCCACAAAGTTGTCTGTTTGCAGTACTACTGTATGGTTTCATTTAGCTAGTAGCGTATCAACAAGTACTTGCTGAAGGATCAGACAAGTTCATCACATTGTTAGTAATTGAAGTGGCATGCCATCTGTCTCAGTGTCTAGAAAAGATTCCATGATACAAAAGGTGGCTGAGAGGCACTCAAACACAGAGACAGCTGAACAGACTTTATTTCATTACACTTAAACCTCACTCTTCTAAAGAGTGCAGAGTGGCTTGTGTATAATGCCAAGCTGTATCCTATTTAGAAAGTTTATAGAGCCAAGTCATCTTAGTTTTAGCTATAAAGTTACAGCTTGTTCCATCAGGCCCTTCTTTTGGGTATATGTGAATTCATCACATATAATGGTGCACACACACACACACACACACACACGCTGAGTACACATAGTTTTCTGTGAAAAAAATATGTTCTTCTGTGGAAGTATAGGAAACTCATTATGTGAGAAGCAGCCATGAGAAGAAATCTGGAATGTTTCCTATTCCACAAAAGAAATAATTTGGAAGCTATGGAAGGCATGATTAAGGGGAAAGTATGGTTTTATATCTTTAGCTCAGATGAAGTACAAAACTCTTGTTTTGTATTTACTGTGAAAAGGATGCAGGGTCAAAGATTGGGGTGCATTGAATTGCATGATACTATAAAATAGGCACTAGCAGTAGCTTTCATACTCAGTAGGGAAGAGAAAAATTTTCAACAGAGAACCAGTTTCTTGTAGGGATTAAAACAGCTATAGGGATTGTGCATCTTCTGGGCTAGAATAGCACCCAAAGCTTTACATGCCAGTGCTTGAACTACGTGTTCTTCTTCCTCCTCCACCATTTACTGAAGTTACATCCCTTCAACTTTGAAGTATCTGAATCTTACAGTTACACTGCAGAAGTAGTCATCCCTATGATATAATATACTTTAGCAACTGGGGGGAAAGTAAATATAAATAACTTAGCTGTAAATGGTAACTTAAATGCTACTTTTTTTCTCTATGAACAAAGAGAAGGTAGCATTCTAGGCTCAGAAAACAAGACTCCTATGTCCTTTCTCCATGCCTCATGGTGGAAGAGTCTATGCATAAAGAGAAGAGAACAACCTGTTTGCTCTGTGAACAGAGAAAACAGAATGATCTCACCGTGGAGGAAAAGATCTGGGTTCCTTTCACAGTACACAGTTACAATGCTATGATTTCACTTTAGCTACCATGGCAAAATCCAGTGGAATCATGGACTTTATAGTTTGGTAAAGCACTAATGTGGAGTGTGGAAGAGCCTATAGTCTCTTCTTCCATAGCTAAATAGCTGTCTTTTTCTTTGCATGCAGAGATGCATGTGCTCAAGGTGTCTGTGTGTGTTTGTGTGTGTGTGTGAGAGAGAGAGAGAGAGTGTGTGTGAGAGAGAGAGAGATGGGGAGAGAATGGCCTCTCCACCGATCATCTGAACTGTGATGTCAATGGCTTCTCTACTCATTGTTCTGTAACAGGTCTCTATAATTATTGATCAAATTTATTGATCAGTTTGTTGATATGTATTGCCTTTGGTCCTTACTTGGTCAATTATTCAGAAACTCTTGTTTGTTCCCAAGCAAATAGAAGAAGGTTTAGCTGAGCAAAATTGCTAAAAGCATAATAATGACATTTTGTATGGTTCTGTCAGAGTCACATTGTGAATATTGTGTGCAATTCCAGTTATGCTATCTATATATCTATCTGTTGCCTGAAATAATGAAAACAGCAATAACAGGGAAAATGTCCATAAGATTCTCTGAAAGTATCTGTGTTCTTTATTTCCTTTATCCTTTCAGCTGGCATTCATTTCAGTACAGTTAATACAAGTGTTCTCACAAAATACCCTTGTTGTTTTATTCTATTCTTTCCAGTCTTGCATGCAAAATGATTCATTACAGCAGTTTTGCATATATTATTCACTCCTTGCATTATTAGCATTACCGAAATAACGTCTGATAGGATGTCATGATTACCATGTAAATTGGGTCATATCTCCTTATAGTTCTGGAATGGCAGTTTACTCTTGAAAACAACAGTAAAAGGCTTGTCAAGTAAATACAGAATGTAAACTTGGTACTAGAATTACTTGGATATATTTGTCACAAACACTAAATATTAATTACATATTCTAATCCAAAAGGAGAAGGGCTATTACTCGGGGATACAGCAGGTCCCCAGGTTTGATTCCTCACATCTCTATATGGGGAGGGGCAGAAGACTCCAGTCTGAAACACTGAAGCTGAACAGACCAATGGTCTCACCTCTATGGTAGTTTTGTGTATCCCCACCTCATATCATAAATGAAAAACTAGAAAACCTGAAATAGGCACTGTAATAATTTTCAAAATAGGGATATAATTTGCTAAATACCCTAAAGGCACCAGATCCCACCTGATCATGGAAGCTAAGCAGGGGTCATCCCTGGTGAGTACTTCGATGGGAGACTCTGTGATAATGGGGCTTCCCATTATCTAGACTTAGCTGAAGGGGGATGCTTCCCTCTTCAGGTAAACCAAGGTCTAATGGGGTGTTGGAGTCAGGTTATACTTTTTTATTGTGGGTCAGCCTCACAGGTCACAGGAAGAGAATTGCCCAATCAAGGGGGAAAGGTGAGCATCTTCGAGATGCTTCAGTGGAGAAGTTATAAAAATCCTTGAGAGACCATGAGAGAGAGAGACAACAAAGAAGCATCCTGGAGATGAAATCTGTGCCAGTAGTAGACTGCAGGCCCTAGGCCTCGCCTCCTGGCCTCACTCCTCTTAGACTATCTAAGCCTGTGAACCCCAATGTGAGCAGCTAGAATATTAGGTAGTTAGTCACGTTAGGGCTTTTATTATTTTGGAGGATGGCTGATCTTAAGAATGTATCTGTTTTTTATAACTACTTGTAACTTAAGTGTACCTGAGAGGGGGGAAGCCTCTCATGAGTATTATTGGCCCCTTCCACATGTGTGAAAATAAATGGGCAAAAACGGGACACATCGGCTTTCTTCTCCATCCGGGTGAGTCTATTGGGACGAGGAGCAGTGCGAGCTCGTCGCTCCGCACTGCTCCAGCATTCAAAATGGTGGCTTCCAGTTGGTGGAGGCTCTTCACCAACTGGAGAAGCTCGCCAGCCTAAAGTCCGCCCCCGGCAGATCTGTAGGCACGCACTTGCGCGCGCCTGCAAATCTGCACCAGAGCACGGTGAGGGAGCAACATGGAGTTGCGCGCTCCGTGCTTTTTAAAAACCTCTAAAAAGAGGTTTTTAAAAAACACACTGCGCAAACAGTTCTGGTCGCTCCGGAGTGGACTAAGGTATGGAACTACAAAAAGTAGTCCGCCTCAGTCCACTCTACGGTGCAGAAGACCTCCGTTGGAGGTCGCTCTGCACCATTTTAATAGCCCGGTGCAGAAAAGGCCATTGTCTTGTTTACTTGCATGCCTTAAAATAAATACTTTTCTGTAGAACCTCTGTTTGCTCTCCATTCCCATGCCATTCTTTGGCACACACTTAGATAGGACTTCTCTCATTCAGAAGGGGGAGGTGAGGGAAGGGAAAGGTCCTTAAGCATAGAGATTGGCAATCTACTGAGCAGGGTCCCACTGTACTGTTCAGTTAAGTCTGAATTCAGTGGGTGGTAGCAGTGTGAGAATTAATGAACTCTGGGGAATTTCCTGCTCCTTTTCAAGGGTAGAAGTCAGTTTTGGGGGCTGGAAGTTAAACCAGTATGACAGACGGCCAATGACTACCAGATGCTGTAGACTATATTTCAGAGGAAGGAACTGGCAAAACCACCTCTGAGTATTCCTTGCCTCAGAAAACCCTATGAAACTCATGCAGTCACCATAAGTAAACAGGCAATGTGAAGGTGTGCACACACACACACACACACAATTCACTAAACAGAAACCTGCTAGTTAGAACTCTTTCCCACATTTGTGTCCATCATTTGATTTTTTTTTCATCTTGAATGACTTTACAGCTGATAGTTCAGTCATGTGTGGAAATAACATTGTTCTAAAATATATTATGACTGAGTTGGCACCTGGTGATATATGCATTAATTCTACAGTAAGTGGTCACTGTTAGAGAATAGAATATCCAGTGAACAGCCTGACTTGTCTGGTACACACAGCATGCTAGTATACTCTGTTCAATCACTTTCATTTGCAGCAGGAGCAGCTAAACAGCCATTTATTGTGTCACTGAAGGTGGGCGCTTTCGTATCTCCAGTTTGTTTGCCTTCCAGTGAGCCAGAGAAAGAATCCACAGTTTGTTTTTAGTTTATTTCTGTAATTTGTTGGGAAGTAGGGGAGAGTACCTTCCCTCAGACACAGTAACAAACCACAGAGCAAAGCTTCATTGTTTATTTAACAGCTCCCTCTGCCAACAGTAAACCTAAAAAGCAACATGCTGCTAATGCATAACAAACCAGGGTCCCTGCAGTTCCCTGGCTTGTTGTGTTATCCCAGCCTATGGCCAATGAGCATCTATAACCAATGAGTGCATGTATTGGTCTTTGGATGATAAATAAGGCAGATAGGTGTTGATTTACAAAAAAAATATCATTAGATTCAAATTTCACTGCTTTAAATGTTGAACATACATTGAGCCCTAGCCAATTTGGAGCCAGGCTATCTGAAGGACTAGCTTTCATTCATATGAACCCATCCTTGCTTTAAGATCTGTGCTGGAAACAATACTATCTGACCACCTTGAAGATTGATTAGGACCAAGTTTTTCAGTAGCTTCCCCTAACTTTTAGAACTTCTTCCCAAAGTCAGGCTTCTCAACTGAGATGTTTAATGAAGATTTGAAATCCTACATGCTTTGAAAGCTTTTAAATTATGTATTGTATTGGTCATGCTTTTTTTTCCCCTTTGGCAATGGTAATGTTATTCCTATTGACTGGATTATATTTGAATCTGTTTTTGTTTGTGGCAATTTGAAGGGTCAACAAATCCTGCAAAAGTTGGGCTGCAGTATATGCAGCTATATGCAGTATAGCTGTATATGACAGCTGAAAGAAAACACTTGATATAAATACTTTGTAGGGTTGGAAAGGATGTTGAATCTGGGTTTGTATTGAATAATGAATTGATGGATGGATGGATGGATAGATAGATAGATAGATAGATAGATAGATAGATAGATAGATAGATAGATAGATCTCCATGTCTATAGCCTTGCCTCCATGCCTTCAATGTTTCTGGGAGCATTACCTTATGTATTCTATGTTAGAACCATGGTTTACTGAACAAAACTAGATAACATCAATAGACTCTAGTGTCTTTATATATTTCCCCCATTGGAGAGTGTGCACCATAACTGTATAACCATCAAAGTTGTCATAAAACAGACTTCTGTGTGCCATTGGGAGCTGTTTTGGTCTGTTGGAAATCTGGACTTGGGAAACTAAGGGGAAAATCACATCTAAGCAATAGCAGTTCTCAAATTTTATTTTGAGATACTAATTGCACTAGTGTCATCTCCATAAATGGCTATTACACACAAATGTATAAAGGATATGGTGAAGCTATCAATGTTTCCCCAGAGACCTTTGAGCACATTGAATTTCTTCAATGAATAGAGGCTTGGTGTTGACATCACTTCAAGAAGTGTGCCAGAACAAATCCAAAACAAAAAACAAAACCAGCATTAACTGAGCAGACAATCCTAATAGTCTGGTCTGAAGTTCTCACATAGGCCCAGAATATTTGCAATATAACCCTGGATACACAGGTAACATCCAGGCTTTTAAAAGTTTACTTTTCAGATTACAGCTCCTAGAATTCTCCAGACAGAGAAGCTGTGCTGGCCAAAGTCCTTGGCTGTGCTGGCTGAAGAGTTCTGAGTTGCAATACGAAAAAAATAACTTTTCCCATACTCCTTTGTCTGCACAGAACTATAAATATTGAAGAACTGTGTGGTCTATAAATATTAGATTCTGAATGGAACCATTTCAAATTTAAAAAATCTAACTATAAACAAATTAGTCTATCAGCATAAAGAAAATACAGCTTAGCAATAATAGAACAATGAATTACATTTTTGATACAAAAAAGAATTGGAAAATGAGCAACAGATTTTCCTAATATGTTTACAAATAATCTCTTCATAGCAGCTAGAAATGTAACATACTCTTAATATACCTATAATCCTAACACGTTCGTTTGCTGTCATTACAGGTAGACCAGTTATGATTGTGGTTGAATATATGGAGAATGGATCCCTGGACTCCTTTCTACGGGTGAGGTGTCATTTTCTCAGGACATTTGAATTAAAAAAAAAAACCTTTGAATAAGAAAGATTTTAAATCATTTATCATAAATTAATTTTTGTGTAATGTTATTCATGGATTTTTAGTTGAAGAGAAGTATTTTCCACAGGGTGCATTTTTTTAAGCTACAGTGATACATTAGAGCATAGCCAAGGGAAAAAGAAGATTTAAACTAAGAATATAATTGATTTCTCCTACAAGTTGAGTTCCCATATTTAGTAGAATGTATTTCAAATGCTGTTATTAGGAACAAAAATATAAATTGAAATGCAAATGCCTTGCCATATGGCAGCTGCTCATTTTGCTAAGTCATTTTAAAAAAATTATTTGAGGATTTTTTTAAAAAAATTGCTTAGGGAAATATAACGTAGGTTCACAGTAAGTAATTGATTTTTAATTATTTATGGTTGCTTGCATTTAAACAAATTGATTTGGAAGCTCTTGAAGTGGCTTGACAATAACATTAGGACACTTATGGTCAATCGCTAGATTTCTGAAGAAAGTATGGAAATGTAGTAGAAAGTATAGAAATGAAACTACAGTGTAGGTAATGACTCTGATGATCCTGCAGATAAGCCCAATAAATGCAGAGAACAGATTGTGGTGGTCCTATTTTATTTATTCAAATAGAACATACATGTCTCACCTGACCCCCATATTCCATATTTTTATCCCACCTTGCATTTTAGAATCTCTGGACTATTCCCCCTCGTAGATTACAATCATTTTCCTATTTGTGACAATAATACAAAAATGTATATTTGAACCAATGCAGCTGTCTTCATAGGGTCAGAAATCTTGGAACATGAGCCAGTCATCTTCAGCTCATCTGTGCTCAGGCTATGGCATGCTACTTCTCTACTCACTCATTCTGTCAAAAACACTATGGTGTGAGAGCCAGGGTGCTGTTTTAACTAGAGGGCCAACTAGCCACTCCCAGATCTACATCTGCTCTCAGCTATGAGGTTTGGGACAATCAATCTCTCCTGTGGCTGCTCTGAGGAAGGCTGGTGTCAGCCCCTGGCAGTCTGAGACAATTGCGAAGGCCACAACATACTCTTCTGTGCAGCATGCTTTGGTCCCTGAATGCCAACGAGCTGAGTCTGGGAAATGCCTGCCACCTTAAAGTACCATAATACTTACCACATAGTGTTGCTCCAAGGCACTGTAGGAAATTAACATGGCTGGTGACTTCTACTAACCTGACACACTACCATCAGGTAAGCCTGGCAGGGAATGAGACTGAATGGAGGGTGGGAAGGACACAGCAGTGGATAGTTTACTAAGAACTTCCTCAAATATGAAGCCAGGCTTGGTTGATGAGAGTAAAAAGAAGGAAACCTTGTGCACTAATCAGATGTCACTGGGAAAAAGAGGGAGGTGTAATAAAATAGTTGATTTTCATTATTATTTTTGTTGTATTTATATTTACTTATATTTGGATTGTTTTTAAATAAGCTTTATAACATTGTCAGAATCAAGTTGCGTTTTTGTTGAACTGAAACATTACTAACTTGGACTTGGCAAACTAATGGAGTATCTTCAAAGTGTCCAGTCATTTGTGTGCAAATCACTGAGGCCATTCCCGCACTAGACTATTATAGTGCTATTATTCCACTTTCAACATCCTGTGGAATTCTGAGGTTTGTAGTTTGCTGAGGCCAAAGAGCTCTCTGGCTGAGAATTCTAAATGCCCCTCCCTAAACTGCAAATCCCAGCATTCCATAGGACGTTGAAAGTGGAATAAAAACATTATAACAATCTAGTGCAGAAATGGCCTCAGTTAGAGTTCAGGTTATTGTGCTTTCAAGTATTTACCTTTGGTCTAAAAGGTATAACCGATAGAAGGATGCAGATAGCTGTATGTCATTAGCTCAGCAACAGAATCACTGCCTAAGGCCCTTTCCACATTTGGCGAGGGAAACGCTCCCTGCCGCAACTCACCGGCTTTTTGGTGGGTCCGGGCGAGTCCATCGGGACGAGGAGCAGCACAAGCGCGTCCCTCCGCACTCCTCCGGCATCCAAAATGGCGACTTCCAGTTGGTGGAGGCTCTCCACCAACCAGAGAAGCTCGCCAGCTGAAAGCCCACCCCCAGCAGATCTGCAGGCACGCACTAGTGCACGCCTGCAAATCTGCACTGGAGCTCAGGGACGGAGTGACACAGGGTCACGCGCTCCGTACTTTTTAAAAACCTCTTAAAAGAAGTTTTTAAAAAGCATGCTGCGTGACCAGTTCCAGTCGCTCCGGAGCAGACTGAGGTGTGGAACTACGAAAAGTAGTCAACCCCAGTCCACTCCACGGTGCAGAAGATTTCCGTTGGAGGTCACTCTGCACCGTTTTAATAGGCCCATGCAGAAAGGGCCTAAATCGTTGTCTAACTCAGAGATGAGGAAACTTTAGATATGTTGCACTGAACATAGTTGTGGCTTGCTAGAAAGGAAACTGCTGTACTGAACATTGCTGTGTGCCTCATGCTAGTTAACTGTTGCATGGAACTTATTCTGCTTTTCAAGAGGAAGTATATATATGACTCTCAAAACTCATCATTAAATGGGTTAAAATGTAAGTACAAAGCTCACAGGAAAAACATCCAAAAACAATTAATTCCAAAGTGAGCAGTGAAATATCACCAATATCTAATAATGCAACTCAAGAGCATTGTTATTATGCATTGCGAGTGGGTGTAAAAATATCCTTAGAGCTCATTTAAAATTAGCCATCAAGTGAACCAAATACACTTCTGTGAGCAGAAATTTCATCATAGGGATAGAAAGAATATTTGAAAGTGATCATAAATTGTATTTTTTGAGTGTTGAGAAACCTTGGTGGACTGACAGGAATCTCTGCAGTTCAGGACTTACTTTGCATAAAACTAGCATGTGTTAGTTTTGTTCAGGAAACAGCATTTTCTGCATGGAAAATAATATTCCAATACAGAAATAAAAGTTCCTGCAAGAAAACGTTGTTTTCAACACAGAAAAAAAGGCTGTAATTGAGGATTTGTTCTAAGTAAAATTTGCACATGGTTGCTTTCCATAGAAAACAGCATATTCTGTGCAGGAATTAATATTTTTCTATTGAAATATTATTTTCTATGCAGAAAATGCTGTTTCCTGCACAGAACAACTGCATGTGAATTTTGCACAGAATAGGTCCTGAATTGCAAATAGCTTTGAAAACTGTGTGGTTTTTTAAGACTTTCTCAGAGCAAGAAGAAAATTGCTGAACTTACTCACTGCTACCTTTGCTATGGAACTTACTGTTTCATCATGGAGAAGGCTTTGTGCCTACCAGCCTAATAGACTTCACTGGCTGGCCTGATAGGAGGGCTTCCCTGACTTACAGTAGGAACTAAACACACAATGAAGGGCTTTGAATTTTGCGGAGAAACCTAGGTGAGTAGAAAAAATAGTGGCCATTCTAGTTAGAGGATTCTGAGAGCTGCAGTACCAAAAAGTAACCTTTCCAAATACTGGAAAAGGCTCCCTGTCCAGATATTGGTCTCCAGTTTGTGGCGAATAGAGGATGAGTGTAGTGGACCAAACTTGTCAATGCTTTCTCTTCTTCACTGTAAATGCCTGTGAAACATGGCATTGTAAGTGTATGCTGGCTAGGGCATTGCAAAGTAGTGGCACTCATAATAATGTTAGGTTTATTTATCATGTCCCTAAGACACTTGCATCAGTTGTAATTTGTCTGTTGGACTGTCTGTTTTCATACAGTTTTGAGATTCTGTTTGGCATCTAAAAAAGCATATAGACTGTTCATTTCAATAGCATTAATAATTAACAGAGAAAACGTCAAAAGTGCTAATTTTTTATTTTAAAAAATCAGTGTAGTTCTTTTTTGGAAAAAAAACAATTCTTTTTCCTGCCATTTATTTGAAAACTAAACTTTGAAATGCCTTTTTGGCAAATGTAAAAATAGTGCTTTGTGGGTTTATCTCTAAGCTATAATAAAATGCTACCTTTACAAGAGGAGGTTTAATCTAGTGATCTCACAGGGCTTCACAAAGTCAGTATTTCTTCATATGTAATAATGCTGTTTTATAGCTTCAAGCATTTTTATAGAAACATATAAAAGGTAAAGCCAAAAGATAAAAATCCAAAATATAAAGAATATGTTTCAGCATTTCAAGCATTTGTGCCATCTTTCCAAAATTCCTTGAAATAAATCAATGGCTTGTTCACTCAAACTTGATGACCCTGATTGCATTTCCTGAAGAAAAGAATATTTGCAAGTGATTACCTAATAATGTTTGATGTGCAGAATGTTCTGCCTGTGGCCATTTGATTCAGAATGATATCAGTTTTGTTCTTTTTTTTTATCCTCAGCCTGAGGCTTAAATTCCAATGAAGCCCAAATCCCTAGTTTATTTAGAGACAAAAAAATAGCAAAGCTGTCAAAGGTTGATCTTAAGATTTGTTTTGCCAACCACAGAAGCTAAAGCAGTGGAAGTACCAGGAAAAAGATATTAAGAGGGGAGCTGCTGAGAGAGAGGAACAAAATAAATTCTGAAGCAACATCCTTTGTCTCAGATATTTGGGGCGGGACCCTCTTGGTAACTTACATCAATGTAATGGTTGATTATGTTGATGTAAGGTGCTTTTGTTACCAGTGCTTGGGCCTGTGGAAAGATGGCAGTGAAAGCCATGATTGTAAGGAGACAGTTTTTGCTCCCGTTCCTACTACAGTCAAAATTTTATAACTATTTTACATCTGCCACTGCACTGCTGCTTATGTCACCTCTACTACCGTTAGACCAACATGGTTCTGATGGTTAATAGGACCTTGGTTCAAAATTCCCAAACAAAAGCATCTCTATGTTTCTTATTTTGCTTTTGAACACATTGTCTTTAAGCAAGTTACCTTGAGTATTGTATTGTTTATTTTTGATATACCTGGAAAGAACTGCCTCGTGGAGTGCCACAGGGTTCAGTCCTGGGCCCACTGTTTTTCAACATTTTCATTAATGGTTTGAACGATGAAACAGAGGAAATGCTTACCAAATTTGCAGATGACATCAAAGGGAGGGTAGCAAATTCCCCAGGGGACAGGATCAGAATTCAAAGAGAACCTCACAGATTAGAGAGCTGGGCCAAGACTAACAAAATGAATTTCAGCAGGGATAAATGTTAGATATGAATATGAATATGGAGTATGAAATATGAATGTCAGCGTCAATAATTATATCCATAGATATAGGGCAGGCGATACCTGACTTCATAAAGTACATGTACATGTGAAGAAGATCTAGGAGTTTTAATAGGCCATAAGTTTAAAATGAGTTGACAGTGTGATACAGCAGCCCAAACAGCCAGTGCTATTCTAGGCTGCATCAATAGGTGTACAGTGCTCAGATCAATGAAAGTAATATTCTATTTTGGTCTATTCTGCTTTGGTCAGACCTCACATGGAGTACTATGTCCAATTCAGTGCACTCCAATTTACAAAGGATATCAATAATCAAGAATATGTCCAGAGCAGGGCAATTAAGATGGTAAATGGCCTGACAACCAGTCCGTATGAGGAATGATTATGGGAACTGGGTGTGTTTAGCATGGAGAAGAGAAGTTTGATAGGTGATATGATAGCCCTCTAAAAATACTTGAGAGATGGCATGTAGAAGATGGAGTGAGCTTGTTTCCTGCTACTGCAGAAACTGAACTAAAGGATTTAAATTATAAGAAAGAGGAATCCACCTAAACATTAGGAAGAACTTCCTCAGTGTTAAGAGCTGTTCACAAATGGAATGGATTGCCCTGGAGTATGATGGACATTCCTTTGGAGGTTTTTAACAGAATTAGACAGTCATATTTTGAGGATGTTTTAGTTGTGTATTACTGTTCAGGAGACCACTAGACTAGATAGCCCTTGCAGTCCCTTCCAGTTCTCTAATTCTGCATACTTCTAAGTAACTTTAATATTCCAGCCTCAAATAAAATTCTGGATAATCTTTTTTTTTAAAAAAAGAGTGTAGTCTGTTGACATTGCTAAAAAGACAAGTTCTTTCTGAGTAGAGAAAAATAATGAAACACTTGATTTGTAGATGTTGTGCAAGTGAAAATGCTCGCCTTTAAGAATTGTTAGAGAGAAATTCAAGAAAATAAACTTTTCCCAACATGGGAATGAAATGATGGAAAACTTGACGTTGAATTTCTGATTGCTCTTTAGCTGTTGTACAGTTACCTAAAGTTATAAGAGCCACAGCAGAAAAAAGGCAGTAACCATAGATCAACTGCATCAGAAGGACTTGAAGACGTTTCTCGATTAAATTTGTTCAATTTCCCAAAGTATGAGCAAAGACCTAAATCAAATTGGTAGTTGCAAGTAAAGTACCCCCCTTTATACAACTGTATCATTCAGTAGTTGCTTTATTGGATCTACACTACTTTGGACCAAGAATTAGATATAAGCTGTATTCTCATCCTTTCACTTGAAATAATTTACCAACCTGGTATTGAAAGATATTGCCTTTCATTCTTTCTGCATTCATATCTTTCAAGAGCTTGCACTGCTTTGGAGAATTAAAACCCCGGTTGACAGACTACACAGACAATAAGCTAGAATGAAAAGAGAGAATTTGAACACCAATTACAATAAGAGACAGAGTTTCTGGGATCTCAGTATGCAATATTATTATCTTGGCAACATCTGATTTTACTTCCTTTCCACATCTCTTCCTTTACTTTAATTTATCTGTGCTTCATTCTCCCCTGTTCCACAAGAGGATATTCAGAGTAGTTTGGCCTCTTCTTTGATACACTGCTTAGACCTTCTATCTTGAATCCTTTCTATGCCTGGAAAAAGCCACCTTGACTGACTGCAATTTGTCAGCAAAGAGAACTCATTTCTTGTTCATGAGTGACTTAAAGCATTCTGCCTGAAATACAACATAGTGGTATAAACTTTTGGGAAGAGTGTGTCAAAGAGAAGAGGGGGCAGTTGTTAATGCTGTTTTGTTGCCACTTGGTGAGTGCTTAGAATGGGACATACTAACAGCTAGGCCTATATTATAATATTATACACATGGTATGACAGAGTTGAAAGCCAGTGTGGTGTAGTGGTTTGAGCTTTGGATTGTGACCTGGAGACCAGAGTTTGATTTCCTGTTTTCCCATGGAAACCCATGAGGTGCATCATACACTATCACCTACCCTATGATAGCTTCACCTTGGGGTTGCCATAAGTCAGAAATGAAAGCACACAACAACAACAATAATCACAGCATTTGGAAATCTAACAGACTGTGCAGAGAGAAAAAGACAAGAGATTTTGCTTCTTCCTAAATCTGCTGCATGGAAGAAAAGGGGACCTGGATGCTAAGTGGCAAGGCAAACCCAAGCAGAAGTAGTTATTCCAAGGACACGGCACAGCATTCATCAGACAGGATCAAGCATGAGCCTTGGAAGAGAGGTTTCAGGAATTTAAGAGAGAGAGAATAGGGACTAAAAGAATCAGTTCTCAAAAATCTATTTAAACAAAATGTAAGGAAACAGTAGTGATTGTTTCACCAGTAGTGTTTCAACAGTAGTGATTCACCAGTAGTGGTGAATTTGTTACAGGTGTTGGTATGAACTTTAAAGGACCTATCCAACATGCTAAATATACTTTGAGGATAAGTTTTAGCATCTTGAATAGCTCTTTTATAGTTTGGAATAAAATCCTGAATGGGTTCATCACCTCCTAATGTGGAAGCCACTGAAGAAATATGTTGTAAAGAATTTTCGTGAGAAATCAGAAGGCTGGCTGAATACTCTTTTAGTCCCAACTAAAATCCATGAGAACCTGTGAAGCAAATATGTAAGAGCCATTAATTCAATAGGTGTACTTGATTTAGTAGTAACAGTAGGATTCAGGCTACTTTCAGACTGGGTTACTTTCTTCAAACATGGACACTAGATACAGAACAGGTGTATTTGGCTATGGTGAAAGGTCAAAAAAAGAAAGCAAAACTCTTGGCATTGTTAATGACCAGATGTTGTCATAATTGATTAGGATTTTTAGCCTTTTTAAGTTTAGGATGTTGAGTTTCATAACCAAGAACAGTTGCTTGAATCTGAGTGCTCTCTTTCAAGACAGTTGAGCAAAGTGACTGCTCCTATAATCACACCCTGACAGTAACCATGGATAGGCCCTGTGAATTACACAGTTACAGTTACAGATAAAAAGACACACATACACCCCAAAAAAAGAAACAAAATTGAGTTGAAATGGCTGAATGGTTTAACAAGAATTGAGTATTAACATATTTCCTCTGTAGACTTTTTTTGCCCATTTTTCTATAATTAGTACAGTTGGCCCTCCACTTTCGTGGAAGTTGAGGCATAGGACCCCCCACAAAAATGGAAGAACTACAAATATCATAAGCCTCCGAACTGTATTTAACACATACCAAAAAAAAGTACCCTTACTGGTGGGATGGCTGGGTCTGCTTGCACATGCATTCCCCTCACTCACATGGGCAGGAAAGTGAGAAGGGAATGGGAGGAGTGAGTGGGAGGAGGGAAAAAGAGAAACCCATCTCATCTCCTTCCCCCTTCCTGCCTGCATGACTAAGTGAACGAATGCACATGCTCTCCCTCCTCCGATCCCATCCCATTTCATCCCCTTTCCCCTCCCACCCATATGAGTGCATGAATACACATCTCTCCTTCTGTCCTATCCCCTCTCCTGCCTGCACAAGTGAGTCAATGTACATACCCTCCTTCCTCCCATTCCATCCTTTTCCCCCACCCACCCATATGAGTAAGTGAGTAAACATGGGTGTCCTTCCTCCTGTTCCATGCCAAAAATGCATCCAGAGCAAATGCATTCACACACCATCCTCTGTCTCATCCCCTCACCCCCTGCCCACTGACACAATCCATGAATGGTCAAATCTGCAGATGCTTAACCTACCAGTGTGGAGGGGTGAATGTATATTAATCTTCAGTATTTACCATCAAGGATACTTACTGCTCAGATCATATAACAGTTCAGCTCTCAGTAATTTCTAGGTGTATTTTTGTATGGATTAATCAATATTTACACAATATTTTCTATTCAAAAGGGACTTTCTCTTCAAGAAGCATTCCTGGTTCACCAAGATTATATGAGCAGTTATATTATTTCAAGATATAAATCCGAGAGACCTGTGTTGTATGTTTGGATAAAATAAATAAAATATATATTATAGAAAATGTTCTTCTTATTGTAGGGATATCATCCAAAGCTAATAACATAAGGCACCATAACATGTTTTGTTCATTTCTATGGTACATTAATAATAGAAAATACGTCAAAATAAAAGATCAAAGCTTATTACCAAACCTGAATTCCTAAAGGCAAGTTGAAGACAGGCTGAGGGAGGGAAGTGAAAAATATTTTTCTGTGGGGAAGAAATGTCAGGATATATTGCTCTTCGATGAAACAGCCATTATATAATTCCCAGTACAGCTTGGCCATTAACCTCATCCTTCCTGTCAGCTAGAGGTTAGATGCTGCTGTACAAGCCCGTGTTAAATAATGCTGGGGAAAAAGAGAGTTCCATAAAATGGAACCATAAAGTGTCTGCGATAAATCCATCTAAAAAAGCCTCTCTCGTCAGAGTTCATTTTGGGTGGAGGAGACCCACACGACACTGCAAAGTTTAATGGCCCCATCTTTATTTGTCTCTTGCAAGAGATGCTAAAAATAAATGCTTCCTCTTTCTTTCTCATACAGCGTACACATATGTCAGATTTTCTCCTTTGTATCATGAGCAGCCTTTGTAACAAAATGGTTCCTTCCCATTTTTATTTATTTTGCTCTTGGATAGTTTTGAAAAGATTGGCCAAGATCCTATGTCACATTTGTAGCTGCATAAACATTACTACAAATAACCTAGGGAATCAGCTCCCAACACCCACCTTAAACTCAAGGGAGCAGCTCTGTGTGGTGGAGATCTGCAGCACAGATGAGTGGAGTACTTTAAGAATGACACAGGAAGCCCCTTCCTGCCCCAACAGACTTCTACTTCTTCTCATCACACCATGGCTTGCGGGCAGGAAAGGATTAGCCACAATGTTCTGAAGTGTCCCACTTACCCATATCTCAGACCTCTATCACATAAAGCAGCTCTCTCAAGTTTAAGATGCAATCAAGAGAGTATTTACAGTCATGGAACTACATGAATATATAATGCAGATAAATACAGAGTAGGTCTGTATAGGGCTGATGATGATGGTGACTTGGGGGTATCTCATGTATAGGGTCAGTAAAACTTGAAGTCAACTCGAAGGCAGTTCACAACAACAAAAACAAATCCATAACTCTAGGTTACAAATCAATAACTGCAATGCAGGATGACAGCCTCTTTCTTTCTTAATTTTAAGGGACTCAACACATAGTATTTTACTTCAGTTTTCAATCTATTCGAAAAATGTGAGCTTCAAAAACTTGCAGTGCCCATTTGATCACAGGGGAAAGGTAACAACATCTGGAACCTTTTTAGCTTAGAAAAAAGGTGCCTAAGGAAGAACAAGATGGAGATGTATAAAATTATGCAGGATGTGGAGAAAGTCGCTTCAGTAGCACAGTGACTGAAAGACTAATTACTTCTCCATTTCATTATCATGCAACCACTCTTGACTATGAAAACTCTTATAAGCACAACACATACCCAGAAATCCTCTCCATGTGTTCAGTGGATCATACTCCCAAGTAAGTTTGCATAGAACAGATTGTATGCAATTTAGTTACTCCTGCATGAGCTCATCTACAATAGATGATTTTTTTTTTGTGCTTGGATAAGACAGGTTTTAAAATTGAGGAAAGGTGCAATATTTAGGGATTACTATGATAAATATGAACAGTATATTATTGAAGAATAATTATTCTAAGACATGGAATGAAATGATATTAAGAAAGATTTACATAGGTGGAAGAAACTTAAATTATAACTTTTATGGTGACTTTGGGGATAAAAATGAATGTTTTGCAGAGAATGTTGTTTTTGTTCCAGACAATACCTATTTTGACTGATGATGTGATATTTAACCAATGGCAAAGAAACTTATCAAAATTATCCCTTATCCCTTATCAAAAGGGAAGAAACCAGGACAAGTCTCAGCAGACTAGAGGAGGGCAAATGTTGTCCCCATCTTCAAAAAAGAGGAAAAAAGAGGACCCCAATGATTCCTGCCCAGTCAGCCTGACATCAATATCAGGAAAGGTCCTAGAGCAGATCATTAAACACACAGTCTGTAAGCATTTAGAAAGGAATGCTATAAACACTAAAAGTCAACATGGGGTTCTCAAAAACAAGTCATGCCAGATTAATCTGATTTTTTTTTATAGAGTTACAAGTTTAGTAGATGAAGAGAATTCTGTGGATGTAGTGTATCTCAATTGTAGTAAGACCTTTTACAAGATCCCCCATAATATTTGTGCAAACAAGGTCATAAAATGTGGGTGAGATAATGCTACTGTTAGGTGGATTTGTAATTGGCTGACTGGCCAAACACGAAGGGTACTCACCAGTGGTTCCTCTTCATCCCAGAAAGAAGTGACTAGTGGGGTGTCACAGGGTTCTGTCCTGGGCCCACTGCTATTCAACATCTTTATCAATGACTTGGATGATGAAATAGAGGGCATGCTGATCAAATTTGCAGATGACACCAAATTAGGAGAGATAGCCACAGAGGACAGGATCAGAATTCAAAATGATTTTACAGATTAGAGAGCTGGGCCGAAACTAACAAAATGAATTTTAACAGGGAGAAATATAAGGTACTACACTTAGGAAGAAAGATGGAAATGCACAGACATAAGATGGGTGACACCTGGCTTGAAAACAGTACATGTTTTCTGAACATGAGTGAACAGCTGAACATGAGTGAACAGCTCATGCAGCAATTCTAGGCTGCATCAGTAGGAGTACAGTGTTTAGATCAAGGGAAGTAATAATACCACTCTATTCTGCTTTGGTTAGACCTCACCTGGAATACTGTGTCCAGTTATGGGCAGTACAATTCAAGAAGGATATTGACAAGCTGGAACATGTCCAGAGGAGGACAATCAAAACCGTGAAGAGTCTTGAAACCATGTCATATGAGGAGTGCCTTAGGGAGCTAGGTATGTTTAGCTTGATGAAAAGAAAGTTAAGAGGTGACATGATAGCCATGTTTATATAGCTGAAAGGATGTCATGTTGAAGATGAAGCAAGCTCGTTTTCTGCTCCAAAGAATAGGACAGGGAGCAATGGATTCAAACTACAAGAAAAGAGACTTCACCTAAACATCAGGAAGAACTTCCTGACAGTAATAGTCATTCAATAGTGGAATATGCTGCCTCAGAATGTAGCAGAGTTACCTTCTTTGGAGGTTTTTAAACAGAAGCTTGATGGCCATTTGCTAGAGGTACTTTGTGTATGTGTTCTGCATAGCAGGGTGTTGGATTCAGTGGCCATTGTAGTTTCTTCTAACTCTATAATTCTATGATTCTATGAAACCAGGTTTGAAATATAAAGTTTTACAGGACACAAAGAAAAGAGGGGTACTGGGATTACTGGATTTGGAATTGTATTTCTCAACATGCTGCTTTATTTGGGTGAAAGATTGGAGTGTGTTGACTAATAAAAGATTATTGGATTTAGAAGGGCATGAACTGAGATTTGAGTGGTATGATTATATATGATACCATAAAGCTAAAGTAAATGAAGATTTTAATAATCATTTTATGAGATGTGCCTGGTTAAGAATATGGAATAGATACAAACCAAGGTTATACCCTAAGATGCTTTTCTGCATTTCAGCACAAGAAGCCTTCTATAGGAAGGAAACAACAGCAAAGTAAAAGTAGGTGATTTAGCAGAAATTTGATGAAGAACAATATAGAATTAAGTCAAAGAATTATTGAGAGAGGGTTACAGTTTTCATGGTATTCTTATACACAAATATTTCAAAGATTTCAAACAGAGGAAAATACGTATGGTTTTGAAAAAAATAAAATTTGAAGTGCAGTTACATATGGATGATGAATATTTGATTAGTAAGATGTATAAACCTTGTTAAAAACTGAGTTGGAAGAGGAACAAGTTAAAGATTGTATAATAACATTGGCCCAGAACTTTGGTTATATTATACAGATGGAACAATGAGGGAAAATATGATCAAAAGGGAGTGAAATTTGCCTTATGTTATCACTTTAATGAAAATTTTAATAAAATGAGGTATTGTTGGTATTTGTCTCCAGAAAAATTGACTAGAATGGATAAAGGAGTTTCTAAATGTGAGCAACAAGTAAGGTCATTTTATCATGTGTAGTTGACCTGTGAGAAAGCTGCAGAATTTGGGGGGGGGGAGACATGGTATGATTCAGAAGATTTTGAAGGTTACTATCCAATTGAAATCTGAATTATTTTTACTGGGAGTGATAGATGATCATATGAAGAAGAGATACAGAAGATTATTATGATATATGACCACAGCAGGAAAATTAACATATGCACACAGAAATGGAAAAACTCCATGATTCTAAAGAAGACTGGCTGCTGAAACTCACTGACCTAGCTGAAATGAGCAAATTATCAAACTTGACTAGAGAAAATCATTGTCATTGTTTTCAAAACATTGAGAACCTTCTACTGTTTTTTGACAGAAAAGTGAGAATAACTGCAGGCTTTGATCATTAATAAATTTGGTTAAGTTGAACATGTGCATGAATAGTATATGGTTGGAAATGTTATCTTGTAAAATATATAGCCAGAAGTCATAAGTCAGTGTTAACTCTCTTTGCTTTCTTATTTTTCTTTCCATTTTTCTTATTTTTCTGTCTTTGTTATCTCTTTTTTACTTCTTTTCTCTTTGCTTTGCTTTCTTTTTTGTTGTTTAAAAAAGCTTTAATAACAAAAAATAGTCAATCCTCCCCCCAAATACTCCCATTTAATTTTAGCACCCTGTAATTACACAGAACAGTATATAGCGACCTGATATGTGTTGAATGATTCTTTGAATTGATGGCTAGAATCCTGTTGGGGGAAGTAAAAAAAGTGTAACCTAGAGTTATGCTTTCGTAACTGTTTAATATTCACAATCTCTCCATATTCCCCAGTTTAGAAGACACAGAAGGACCATGAAAGTCCCCCCATCCCCACTTACTGGGAAGCAGCCACTGCAATTGGGCGGGGGGTCTTTTCCCCTATTGCTCAGGAAGAAGCTAGTTGATGCTCCCACCTATCCCTCACACAAGTATTCTCCAGTGCAAGGGGAAGGTGCAACAGGGACCCCACTTTTGCCTGTAGCAGAGATCACTCACAGAAGGGTGTGGGAACATCAGTCTACTACATCATCCCAAGTGACGGGGGAATGGACTCTCATCCATTGCAGCAGGTGGTTTCCAGTAAATCCAGATTGGGAGGCCAGGCACATAGTCACTGCAGGGCCATGTAATTACTATGTTCATATATTTCTAACTTCCCAACAGGATTCCAGCCATCTACTATATAAAAGTCAAAGTTTATCTGTTTGTGAGTTTGTCTGTTTGTCTGCATCAGGCAGTCAAAGACCTCATATGATTGGTTGCCTGTGAAGATTCTATGGAATCGTGGGCTTGGCAATTCAGGGAGGGAGGTTTAGAATTCTGAACCAGAGAGTTCTTGGGCATGGCCAGTTGCTATGGAGATGAGGCCTAGTAGCAAGGAGGGTGGCAGTGTATTTCCCTCAGGAACCCAACCTCTGTATGTTAATAATTCTAATTACAGTTTGGATTGGGGAATATGGGGAAAAGTTAGAGGTCCTAGACAAGACAGTTTGGGGAATTAGAGACACAGGATCTCAAATCTTTCTAACAAGTATTACCTATGAGAAAATAAAATCCCAGGCAATACTGGGTATATACGCTAGTTAATTCTAAAACTGAATGTTCAACTTAATGTCTGAATTCACAATCAGAATCTTGGGACTCCATAACAGCCATATACAGTGGCACAATCAAAACAGTAAAGCTTTCTGTATGCTTGCTACCTATTCAGCCCCCAGATTATACAGTAAATTGGCAAGAATTATATGCTACGGCACAATTTGTTACCCATTGAGCCAGATGCAACCCATCAACAGTGTATTATAGCTCATTTTTAAATGCTTACCACCATCACCTTTTTTTCCCCTAGTCTCAGGAAGAGATCAGTCCAGGAAGTTTTGTTGGCTGGTGGGCTCCATTTGGTTTTGTAGGTCAGAGATGTTTTTACTCTATAAGGGAGAGCTGAATGGTCTGAAAAGAGTGTGTTTTCTATCCTAGTCACTATTGTGCTGAACACAGTATTGATTTATCTTTCCTTAATGGTCAGTCCAGGCTGAAGCCTGATTGAATCAATGGAGTCTCAACATCACACTATTAAGGAACAGAAATGTTTAAACAACAACAGCAAAACCTTCAGCAGCAACAAGAGCCTTAACACAATATTTTAAATATTTGGGAGCTTTTCTACATTACAACAAGGATAGTTCACTGCTATTCTCTCAGTCTTTTCTGTAATTCCAATCTAATATTTTTGTTATGGATATTAAGAGACAGGATACTGAATCCCAGGGCTGAAGAAAAGGCTGGAATAAATAAATGCATAAATACATAAATAATTAAAACTTGTTTTGAGGATAAACAACAGGGTTGTTGTGTTTTTTTCATGGTTACTATTTTTCCTTAAATAAACAGCTCTTAAGTTTGTTCTCTTTTATGTAACAATTAATTTGAATGAGACTTTTTTGCACTCCTGTAAACCAAAGTGTAGGATGCATATGTACCACAAATCAAAAGTAAATAGGGAGGGAAAAGTAGTGATTAAATCGTTTCTATTTGGGAAGTTTTAACAGTTCAAATGGAGAAAGTGTTTATTTTAAAAAGGCACTACAAGCTCTGCTGGGTTATGTTGCAGTGCAAATTTACGGCAAACCATGCGCCAGTTTTTAAAAACCTTTAGAAGATCCCCAGTGCAGCTCCAAGAAATTGACACAAAGAGATCCCCAGAAGAATGGAAGGAGTGGACACAGAGGTGACAACAGCCAGAAAAAGCCAAGGATTCACACCTCCTTAGACCAGTCTGTAAGAGCCCTTGGTTTTACCTCAACATAGTCTCCAGAATTTTCTGATAAAGTGACTTGATTCAGCTTGGGATTTGTCCATATTTGACACGTATCCTAAATGTCTACCTGCAAGGAGATTCTAATGTGGCGAAGTACAATTACAATTCTCCTCCCACATTTATGGGTTTGTCTCTCACGGGTTTGATTATTTGCTGTGTCTACTTGCCTCCTCCCACATGCTTTTCTGCCCATAGCTGCCAATGGAATCACATAGGCATAGTGAAGAGGAGGGAAGATCGCCCTCCGAGCTCTCCTACTGCTGCTGCCCATGTGATCATATGGGCAGGAGGTGAGAGAGTGAAGGAGAGAGAAGATCTCTCCCTGGAAGAGTGTGCTCTCCTGCCACTGCTGCCTGTGCAATCATGCGGGTGGAGGGTGGCAAGAGAGTGAAGGGGGGAAGATCTTTTTCCCTGGACTCTCCCAGGCACAGGGGGAAAATCTCTTCCCCCCACCACCCGTATTCTCCTGCCCACCACCTAGTTGGGTGTGCTGGCAGCAGCCGGCAGGAGAATGCAAAGAAGGCGAGTATTCACTGGGGGAAGTTATTCATGGTTTTTTTACTTTCACAGGGGTTCTGTGTCTCTAACCCCCACGAATGTGGAGGGCCTGTTGTATCTTAAAATTTGTCCTGCTTGCTGCCTGAAGTAGTATAATTCTGCTATGGTGTGACTAATCTATGAGATAAATGTTAGAAAAATAAGGTAATCGTAAAACCTAATTGGTGAGTACCTGCGTTGGAAAATGCCATCTCCCCCCTCACTCAACACAACTATTTCCATGAGTGGGGAGATGAGCTGAGATGTGTTCTAGATGCCTGTCACAGCACTTCAGCCTATGAAAGAGAGCTGGACATGTTTCCACTGATCCCAGCCCCCACTCTCTGGTAACATGGAAATAACTGTGTTGGGGCAGCTGCACTGCTGAAAAGATAGATTTGAGGGACTGGCTTTTGGTCACTGGACGTGCAAGGATTGTAAAAGTGAATTGTGATGGCATAAGGCAAATTTACAACATTGTAATTATTGAATGGGATCCCAGTCAGAAATTAACCATTCTAGATTAAAGATGTGGACTCAGCCAAGTGTTACTATGTTGAAAAAAAGGTTGGTACATGTTTTGTATCTTCTGCTATATTTGAGGATTCACTGGAAGATTTATGGTCCAGTGTAATTTATTCTGCAAATGGCTGAACTCTTTCGGTTCTTTCCTTAAAGTTAGACGCAGATTATATACATTAAGCAATATATTCTGTCGGGAGTGCTTTGAGGGTGTTCCTGCATGGCAGGGGGTTGGACTGGATGGCCTGTGTGATCTCTTCCAACTCTCTATATTTCTATGATTCTAAGCAAGGTATACCTCCAGAAATGTGAATTCTGCACACTTACGATTTTCAATAATTGAAGACAAGTAGCTTTCATTTATTTATTTATTTTTCTGTTTATATGAAATGGTTGCATTTGTGGGCCACTGTGAGGACAAAATTTTTATGTGGAAGGAAGTTTCCACTAGAGAGGCTTGATTTGTTGCCCATAATTCTTTATGCAGTGTTCTGTCATTCAGTGGACTGGAATATTTTTCAGTCAAGTTTTGCAAACAGCATCAGATGCTGAATACAAAAACATTTCCTTTCATATGCACTGGGGTAGGCAGCATAAATGTGCAACCAGCCAGGCATTAGATATACCTTTGGCTGTCAAAGATAGTTTATTTGGCAAACCTGTTAAAGATGATTTAAAATTTGATGGAACAGTGCTCTGAACAAATTCATTGTGGTATAAATCGCTGCCAAGACTGATAAACATCCCGGCAGTAAGCCAGGAATTTTGTCAAAACAACTTCTTGTGTTAGCCCCTGAGATTTTAAAAAATAGTAGCCATAGATGACATCCTAATGTTACTTAAATCTGCAGTAAAACAATTCTGTGTATTTCTATGTGGGACAAATAAAAAAGAAGATAAAATGGCCAGAAGATGTCTGTCTGTAAAAATGTGTATAAGAGCCAGTGAGATACAGTAGTTTGTGTCTGGAACTATGACTTGGAGACCAGGGTCTAAATCCCTGCTTGGCCCTGGAAACCAATTGGATGACTTTGGGCAATTCACACTCTCTCAGCCTCAGAGGAAGGCAAAGGAAAAAAAAACTCTTATGAAAAAATCTTGCCAAGAAAACTCCATGATAGGGTTGCCATAAGTCAGAAATGACTTGAAAGCACACAACAAGAAAAATGAACATTGATTTTGACTTTATTAGCATAGAGATTCTAGTGTCTGAAAACTGTAATCCAAGCTGGTATAGGAACACAAATTATTTGGTAAATGGTGGGCATCCTGATTTAGGATCTTTGGAGAATCAAGGCCTGCTGAGTTCTAGCAGGCTGTTGTTTCGATATTTTTAGTAAATTTTTAATTTTCCCATAATTTCACAGGAATAGATGTTGAACAGGATGGAGAATGTTGGCAGCAAGTCTCATTGATCATTAGATCTATTCTAATTGTACTGGCAATTTGATTTAGCTGTCTGATTTTTTTGTTTTGTTTTGTTTTTTTGTTTTCTACAACCAAGCTTCTAGTGCTATTTTTTTTTCCAAACAGAATGGTTGAAAGTATGTAAGCCATGCCTGTTAAAATCTGAGAGCTCTCAATTCATGTTGTGTTAACATTCCAAAGTTATATATACCTCTTTGCATTGCCTCATCACTTGCAAAAGCTAGAATAAAGTAGGCAAAATAATAAATAGCTAGATGAATTATACAAAACAAAAGAAATGTTCAATTATTGAATATGTTACAGAATTCAGCTTTTCTTGATGCTAATATCTCTTATCTGAACCAATATGTACAGTTAGCTCATAATGGCTTCACCTGCAGTGCAAACCCTGAATTGCCGTGCAGATGGCATCAGAAAAGATGTTAATAATTGATGCTAGAATGGAGCCCACACAGAGAACATTGTTTTGAGTCCTTCCAAAGTTCCTTTGAATTATATTTGTAACTGATACCTTCTCAGCAATAATTCCACAGTGAAGAAAATTTACGGTTGTTTTCTCTGTGAGCTTGACTTGTAACAAAGAGATTTTACTTTATCTTTTCTGGAAGTCAGCTCTTGAACACAGTTACTAGACCTTTTTCTGAAATCAACACTCATATTTTTACTAGTAGGGCAGGGGCATATTTACTGCAGATAATTTGTGGGTACAACATGAGGCAGACTTTGGCTGGCATCCTGCTGAGAATTTATGACATCATAAACCAACTTACACTTGTGCAGGTTAGAATTGTGCAATGGTTGTATTCTCAGGAGGGGAGCGTTGCACAAGCAGAGCATATAGTGGTTGCAACGCACAACACAAGGACACTTTGTGAGACAAATTGTCCTTGTGCAATGATAATGCAAGAAGATGGGCAGTGGTCCCCAACAGTGCCATGGGATGTTACTTTAAGAGGTGAGGGACATTGGGGTCCACCAGCAATGCCAATGTCTTCTTAGAATTTGGGGAAAATATAGTTCAATGGAGGTCTGTGAGATGAAGGAAACAGTAGGATCTTTTCACCTATGTATACCAATACTAGCTGTAGAGAGGAGCAAAGTGTTTTATTTGAATAAGCAAAATTAAGCAAAGTGTTTCATTTGAATTGATAAGCATATGAGAAATTAGACACTTTTAAGAATCATACAAAGCCATCAGAAAGTGAGGCAAGGAAGGTTGGGTAGAGAGAGATTGGGTGGAAAGGGTGATAGTTACCAATTCTGAAGGAGGAGTCACAGTGGAGGGACTCAGACAGTGTCTAAGGGTTGCATGGAGGAAAAGCTGTCTGTGGCACTACATACTACAAATGGTTGGGGTCGAAACCTGGGTTTTGTATTCTATTTCACACTGTGAAATGTTGTGTTATGGCCTTCCCACAAGATTGACAAAGGAGTCTGGAATGGGCTGATTGCTCAACTCCAGAGTGACAAAACATTTATGGGACTCATGACAGTCTCTTAATGTTTGGTCAAGTAGGGTGTATAGGGAAGATCTCCATAGGGTAAGCTCAAAGGATAGTCCCTGGTTGCTCACCAATCTGGGCAGTTTGTCTTGTATGCAAGAATGCCAAGCGCCTGAAGTGGTGAAGGGAATAGCACAAAACCATCAGTGTCAGGTCATCTGCATACTCCTATCTGAACTTTCATGACCCTGAACATATATCTGGCTTCTCCTCACTTCATTGGTTTCATATTTAGAAATTAGCAGTATCTTACCTTTCAGCAAAGCTGCTACAATTTTTCTCTGAAAAAGATGTAAGCCCACATGTTTACCTGGTGGAGACTTCATAACAGATACTGATTTGATGCATAACATGAAGAACCCTGCAGAGTGTAAAAATCAGACAAAGCAAAACAAATAGATTGCTTAGGGGGGAAAGCACCATTTAAAAATAATGAGGGGATAAAAGAAAAAAGTCAGTTTTGACAAAAAGTCAGTTTTGAGAGTCCATGCAGCATAAGGTGGTTCTTTTCAAAATGTGGAAAATGAAGAACTATAAGAGAAAAGAAAAGAGATGTTTCTGAGTAGGTGTAATGTGACATCGGCTGGAAAATGAAGATAGGTGAATCCACACATCTAATTTTTCACACATTATTTCAATGGTGAGGTGCTGTCAAAGTGGAAGTGGCTAGGGGCGTGAATAATCCTCTGTGATGACCCACCCACCTCTAGCAGTGATTGATTACGTCTCTCCTCATCCTTCATCCCTTTTCATTTCTACTCTGCATCAGGGTCAAATTACATGCCTCATCTTTAAAGTAAAGCAATCAAAATTCTATTGTTTTGTCTTCTTTACTTTGGTTCACAGAGAAGTTCCCCTTGGAGGGAAAACATCATCTCCTCCAGGAACATAGGGAAGAAATGGGGATGGCTCCAAGGTGCTCCCTTTCACATGCTGGCAAACACTGCATGCCTACCAGAGGCTTGAAGAGGGAAGCCTTTCCGGGTGCCAATGCACCTGTGCCTCTCCTCTCTGTTCCCTCTCCTACCACAGAGAACAGGTCCATGCCCACCAAGTGGAAAGAAACAAAGAGCAAGAAAGTAAATTGACTATGCATGCACACTCTCTACCAGTGCCAAAAGGCAAGGACACACACACAAACACACACACACACACTGGGGAAACCAAAAGCAAAACGAATCAAGGATTCTGGAAAAGTTTCACCTTTCTGCAACTACAATATGCTGCAGAGCACAGCCACTGAATAAAGACTGAGGCTTCCAGCTATCATCCCTCTCAAGAACTTAAAGATGGGGGGGAAATTGTTGTTTTAGTAGCCATAAGTAATAAAATGATGACATAGGTTAGACTGAGAAGAGTGCCTGAACTGGAAAAAGAGAATTGTATTAAAAATTCCATGACTGCTAGATGTGGGTGTTTCACTCAATAGCTTCAGTATTTTTGGATACTTTATTAACATTTCCAAAGAAAAGTATGTATGATGTCTACTGTTTCTCCTACAAAACTGCTTTCCTTTTAGGTTGTTGATGAATATTTTTTAGTTATGTAGAGGCAATGGTCCTTCTATCATTTAAAATAGTACAATGGACCCTCCATATCTGCTAGGGTTTGGTTCCAGAATTATCCCCCTTCCCCCTATGAATGCTCAAGTCTCATTATTTACAATGGTGCAGTAAAAATGGTGTCCCTTACATCAAAGGGCAAAATCAGTTTGTTTTTTGGAATCTTTCTTTCTTTTTTCATTATTTTCAAGCTGTGGTTGGTTGAATCAGATACAGAATCTGTAGATACAGAGGGCTGACTGTATCATATTCAAGTAATGTTGGGGAATGAATTAGATAACAAAATGTATACTTTTAGTACTTAGACATCTTAGCATTATGCTTTACTACCTTCTTAGCTTCCTAGCATTAAAAAGGGGGAACTTGACTGAGGAATACATCTTGATTGTGATGTAAAGGAGAAATTAGGAGAGAGGGACACAAAATACAAATTTACCTCAGTATTGAATAAAAGCATTGTTTTTGGCACACTAAATGAAAACCTAGTGCTACTTTAAAACATATTAAGTAATTAATTTAAACTCCTTATCATTGACATTTCTGAAACTATAGTTAGGAAGCCAGCAGTAAGACCTGAGGTTTCATTACTTGTTCCCGAAAAAGAAAGCTGGCCTATTGTCCCAAAATTGCGATTTAGACCACCTGCGCTCTTGAGCCTTAAATAGAAATGGAAGTGTTCCAGTGCCAGTGAACACTACAGATGGGGGTTTCTTTCATTTCCTTTTTGATTTCTTCAGCTATCATCAAAGAAATATGAATCATGTATCTTTTTAATGTAATTGTCTTCAAAATGTATATTGTGTAGCAAAATCCTGTTAATGTTTGCTCAGAGATCATTGTTATTGCATCCCATGTACATCCCAACAAGTAGTGTAAGAGCCAGTGTGGTGGAGTACTTTGAGCATTGGATAACAACCCTTAAGACCAGGGTTCAAATCCCCGCTCAGCCACGGAAACCCACTGGGTGACCTTGATTATGTCACACACTCTCAGACCCCAGAAAACCCCATGACGGGTTTACCTTAGAATCACCATAAGTCGAAAATGATCTGTGGGCTCTCAACAAACAAGTGTGCTTAGGTCTGCACTGTAAGGGCTACTTGCTCCCTCTTCAACAGATTTCTGTATTTCCATCATGAATTGTTCACATTTCTCCCCATAACATTTGGAGGACATGTGAAATACATAGTAAACATGACTTTTAAACAGTAAAAAGATATACATTTGACTGAGTGCAAGAGG
The DNA here is from genome assembly GCA_948474755.1 of Ctenosaura bakeri. Classification (NCBI taxonomy): domain Eukaryota; kingdom Metazoa; phylum Chordata; class Lepidosauria; order Squamata; family Iguanidae; genus Ctenosaura; species Ctenosaura bakeri. Next base: position 1,960,522 of record CAOLHI010000350.1, on the reverse strand, counting down.
CAAAAAGACTGAAACACTAGAACCCCAAGTCAGTACTGGAAAGAGATAATGTACATGTAAAGATGAATACAATGGGTACAGATGATTAGCATATAGCAGTGTAACACAGAATTAAAATCGTTGTTAACAGGGTTAATTGATGAAATAAAACTCTAGTTTTGCAATAACGATCTCAAATTTTGATTGCTGAAACTAGGGGTATGTGGAGCTTGGCCCCATTCAGAAGATTCTAGAACTATTAACTGGCCAATGAGAAAAGGTCTGGCCACCTGAGTCATCTGCTGCCTGCAGAATCAGATCAGCTGGTCACCTGCCATTTTGACACCTTCCTCTTTTGCTCACAGTCTGCAGCACATTCACACCTCCAAAGCAAGCAAAGCAGCTATATGTCAAAATAGCAGTAGCAGCCAGCTCAGCCCATGACCTCACCACCACCTCTGTCACTGACACTGTCATGTTGTGCAGCTGCAGCAAAGAAAAACTCCCAAGAAAAATCCACTTGACAACAGTACTTTCCTGCTCCCTGCCCATATTGCGGATGTTATTGCCCCACCATGGGAAATTCACTTTTTTGGATTACAATTGAAAGAATCCTCCAGCTAGCATGACCACTGACAAAAGGAGAGAAACTTCTGAAAAAGAACAGCATGGGAGAGAATTAAAAAATCATAACTTTGTAGATAGTTGTTTGAGAGACAAAGGAGGGCAAAATGTTGTAAATGATAAAATTAGAGAAGTTCTATCTGACTACGGCCCTTTTTGCATGGCATTTCTCATGCGAAAGGGCCTTTGGAGCTTTGCACAATTGTGAGGAGCATTTCAGACCACGTCCTTGCAATTGCACGATGCTGCCAGGGCCAGCAGGCACTGATCGTGCACTATATCATTTTGGGCTTTTAGCCGAAAATGGTGCGTGATTGCACATCGCTCCGGGGCCCCACACGCACTTACCTTGTGTGCAGAGCTCTGAAGCCGCAGCCCTCATGCTTCCTCCCCCAGCGCAGCCTGGGAAAATACCTGGCTGCACTGCAGAAGGAAGAAGCATAGCCCTCATGTTGCCTGCCAGCCGGCAGGCAGCTCCTGCAGAGCAGAAGCAGCAGGGACACAAGAGCCTCATGGAAGAGGCTGCTCGCGTGATTCCTGCGTGACCGTGCTGGAGAGAGATAAGGCGTGAAAAGGGCCTAAGTATAGCCCACTTCCCTGGTCCTTTAACCCTAGTCCTTTTTTTTTTTTTTTTGGTCTTTTCAGACCACCAAAACAAAGTTATTGTATCACAAGCTCTTTCTTAACTGTTTGGCATTCCAACATATGCTGAGAGGAGTTTTACATTGTTATTGCTGTTGCTTAAGAGGAGAAATAAGAAAGACAGGTATCCTGGAATAGAGGGGGAAGATGTGCCAGGAAAGAAGGAATCTTACACAGATTCTCTCTACCTGTCTGTCTGTCTGTCTCTCTCTCTCTCTCTCACACACACACATACACAGGGAGAGACAGAGAGAGAGAGAGAGAGAGATGATAGAAGGAGGCGTGACTTTCCACGAATAATATTTGCTCCAGCAAGTTTGTTCAAAAACAGTGTGCCCAAACAGAATTTATTTGGTTCCACCAAGAGAAATTCTCAAGATATATGTCTGTTTGAGACACAGTTCAATTTATAGACTTGAAAACTGGCATGAGTCAAAGAATTTCCATTAAGATCGAGTGCCCTTGCAGAGCTACTTATTATTCTTAATACACACTGGAATAAAGTTTGGAAGCTTTCCGGTGCTGGCGAAATTGGGCCTTTTCTCACAAAATACACAAAACACATTTTGTGATATAATAGATTATAACATTGAATCAAACTAAATCTTTGAAAAAGTACTGTACCAAGTTGTTGCATATGTATAACCTACAATTATGCTTTTAAACAGGTAGTTTTAAGTCCAATGTTGCCATTTTGAACTGAAATACAGGAAATGGCCTTCATAATATCCCATAATATTGTATTTCCTGCAAACAGCCATATGAACTGAAAGACCAGAATAACTGAATACCATATTTCCTTAGAGGAAAAGCACCAACAGAGGTTTTCATCAGAGGAAAAGGGAGCGAGAGCTATGATTTTCTCCCACCACCTCACACCCACATGTTACTCTTTAGAAAGATCCCCCAGACTCCTGGAGCAGATTCAGAGTGAATTGCTGAAAATTGCCTCCCTACTACCACCTCTGCCATGCACAAACCCATTTCCCTGACAGAAGCCTCCACTGAATCAAGGGAGTGGAACATTCATTTAATATTTTTGCTTGCTTAAACTTTTCTAATTTAAATTAAATTAAATTAATTCTTACCTGATTTAATTTTAAGTACTACAGATCATGTTTTTTGAGTCAATGCTTCTCTGTCCAATAATGAATTCATAATTTGAAGAAGTAATTACTCTAAAGTTCTTCTTCTTTGGGTTATCTTACCAACATTATTTCCATGGAGGCATGGAAAACAGATAACCTTGGAGAAGACGATTATTTCCCATCTAATTTCCTGAATATTCATCTCTAATTAAAAGATTGTTGTCATAGGTCTGCAGAAGAGACAGTTTTTTGTTTAGCACACAAAATTTTCTTTCATGCTTTACCACATACCTATTTGACAGACATACTATCTAAAAACAGTATCTAAAAACAGGAAGGATAAGATTTTATTTCTATAAGAGAATTTAAGTATCTATCATGTTACAGCTTTAGAACTTATTGCTAGGCATTGAATGGTAAATACTGTGGGTTGGTCTATTATGTGGCTCAGTAATGACAATACACTGTAGCTGGGGGAGTTTTAGTTCTGTGGTTGTCTATGCGGCCCACAAGTTAGGCCAGTGATACTTGAAGGAATACCTGGCTCCATATGCACCTGTCACTACCCTAAGATGTTCAATGAAGAGTTTCCTGCAGGCACACTCCAAGAGAAGGTAGCAGATGGTTACCAGGAAGCAGGCCTTCTTCGTAGTGGCACTACAGTTGTAGAACCTGCTCCCCAAAGAGGTTTAGCTGACAACTATCTTGTCCTTTTAGCTTTAAGCAAAGACTATTTTTTAGTTCCCTGGGTTTTTAGATGTAGTGTTTAATCCTGCTGACAGTTTTATACTGTTTTTATGATTTTGTGGCTTATTATTTCTATTTACTTTTCAGTTGTTTTACTCATCTTGGAAATTTCTCTGAAGAGATGGCTGAAGGATTGGTGTAAAACTATATTAAATGAATCACTCTGGCATTTTACTGTACATGCACTCTACCTGTTAGGAGAATATTGTCTGAATTAGAACTTATTCCCTCAACAGCACCTTCCTCATTGTCACAAAGAAACTCTCTTTTTCCAAAATACAAATATTTTCTCCAGTCTTTGCTCTCCCTAGAATTCCACAGCTCCTTCTAATTCTCTTAAAAGCACTATCTTGCTCCCTTCAGTAGAATAATCCGTTTGCCAGATATCTCCACAGGAAGCTGTAAATAGGTATAGGAATCATGGAGCCATCCAGATGTTGCTGAACTACAACATCTAGTGTTCTTCAAGACCTAGAAGACAGGAGGGCTACATAATTCCCACCCCTGCTGTAAAGACACTGGGTTAATATGCTATTCAGGAATATGCTATTGTTCAAATGGGTTAATATATTATTGTTCAAACATACTACTGGGGGGAAATATATTCCATTATTTTGCATACCAGTGAATCCTTGCTTCACAAGCTACTGACTTATCATCTCTCATCTACACTGAGCTCATGCAGAGGAAACATTGTGCCACCTCTGCTGTGTAAGTGAAGCGCTCAATAAGCTATGCAGGGTAAAGGCACTTCAGCAATCCTTTTTCTCAGCATGGGCCTTTGTGTGAAATTGGATAATTCCACACATGGGCACACACATAAATTAAAGGAAAGAGAAGCACATATTCTGGGAAAACATTACATCCCTCTCTATAAGTTGCTTGTGTGGAAATGTATGGCACACCTCTAGCCTATACCAGATGTTTACCACTTTTCATTGGGACTGCAGAAATGTTAAAGAAATTTGCTTTATGAGGTTGGAGGTTCCATGCATAGAATAAAGGACCTGGTACAATTAGGACCAAAGGTGATAGTGTGCAGTAAAGCAAAAATAAGAATAAGATGCAGAATAGTAAAGATAAAACACTGCAAACATGCAAGGGTTCTATTGTAGGAAGGCCCAAACCAATGGGAATCTACTTAAGTAGAATCAGCTTTGGGAGAAAGTACCTGGTTTAGAAAGCTGTGGTTAAGCACTCAGTGGTGAGGCTTTTTCACAATGTCTGCTGAGGAAGCTTGAGCTAAACCTGCAAACATGAACACAGAAACATTCTTGAACCTGACACTCTCCCTTTTGTTGCAGAAGCATGATGGCCACTTCACAGTCATCCAACTCGTTGGCATGCTACGTGGAATAGCTTCTGGCATGAAATATCTCTCAGATATGGGTTATGTACATCGAGACCTGGCAGCTCGGAATATTTTGGTCAACAGTAATCTCATGTGTAAAGTTTCTGACTTTGGCTTATCACGTGTATTAGAGGATGATCCTGAAGCTGCTTACACAACCAGCGTAAGTTTATTTTGTTTCTAATCTGATGTGGAATAGACGATTCTCCTTCTTTTCTCTATATTGATTTTTCCTTTGCTGCTATTTGAAAACGTTCATTCTGGAGGCTTCTTGAATTAGATATCTTTGTGACCCAGATATCTTTCTAGGGTGTTTCAAATGCCATCTCTTTATTCTGAAGCTTTTGGCTTGGAGGTGTTTTTCCCTCATCCAGGCAGCTTTATTTCATTTCTTTCATTTTCTAGGGCCACACTTCACCAACAACCTGATTTTATTTACAAGCATATGGGAATTATATACACCAACTGAGTAAGCTTGCTGTTTTGATATTATTACCTCATATCCCATAGTCAGTAACAAAACAGTAAAACCCATGTGTTTTCATTCTTTAAGCATGATTAGTTTTATTTCAGAATGATTTTCAGTGTGGAAATAGGGAATTACCTGAGCATGGCATTGCACATACATACGTTCACCATTTCAAACTTTTCCTTCAATTCACCTTGATTCTATTTGCTTGAGTATTATGCAGTAACTTAAGTGATAGCATTTTATTCATTTTTTATGAGAAAGCACACAGTATTGTAGAAAATTCATCTTACCTACAGATGCACAAAAATAGAAACTCGGTTGAGTGTTGCCTAAAGCTCTGCAGCTTGGTTTATAACAAAAGTCTCATTGCATAACTACCTCTTTATATGTAAAACTCCATTTGTGTTATTAGATCTGTTTTACAGAAAATGGCCAAGATTCACAAAGGTAGATGTGAAAGTATTTCTGTAAAGTTGTATTATGCACACATACGCTTTTGTTATTTCAGAGGGGTTGAACTCATGGATGCAAGAGTACAAATAATCTCCTTGATTTCTTACAGATGCATAGGCTGCCATGCAAGGCAAGGGCTTTTCTATTTATTTCAGTGGAAGAAGACACATCTGTCTATCTGTTCTTTTTGTGCTTCACCCTCAACAACTGTGAAAGAAAACGGACAATTAAAATGCCTCCTGTCTCAAAATTTCTTGAAATATGCAAAATGCAATAAAACTGAAGTGAGAAGTTCAGAAATGATTACGGAATCACATATATGTTGAAAAGTTGTACAATTATGACTCTTCAATCCTTCTTTGTCACTGAGTTGCCACTTGCTGTAAGATAGGGAGGAAAGCCCCACTGATGTTCCCAGCTGCAGGTATATTAGTCATGGAGCATCAAGTATGTCTAACACAGACCCAGGATAGCAGAAATTTGGTCTTTGGAAGGCAGACTTGGCAACAGCAAAATCAAAAGTTCTGCTAATGTGGATCTTCAGAAGAGAGCTGCCAGCTATGTTGGGGTATGGGATTGTACTCAGTGGCAATATTGTTCCATAAAGTAAAGCATGGATGGCATCATGTTGGTGAATGATGACTGGCATAAGATTATATCATTACAATACCCTTTTCGGAAGGAGGTTGGAATTCAGTGCTGGATTCACAAAAATCTTCCCCCAAACCTACTTTTTCCTTTCTACAGACCCCCTGAACCTCAATATTTCTTGGTGCATGGAGGGCTGGAGAAGCAGAGCACAAGCATCCAGTGATTTTCTTATAGCTGGACACAAAGCAGTAGCATCATCTACAGGGACCCCTGAGGAACCCCACACATCCCTGCCTCTCAGTCTGCATCCATCTGTAGGAAAATAGCTAGATGTTGTCTGCAGCTCCTTCAGTCTTCACCAACCAGGAAACAGTTGGGTTCAGGGGGGCTGCAGCTGAGAAAAGATGGTTTTGGGAGAGAGTTTTGATAGGAGACTATCATAGCTACATCTTACAGCTCCTTCTCCTGATGCAGGATCCTGGCCCATACTTACATTTGCAAAAGGCATTCTAATTTTAGCATGGTTTCTGACAGTTAGTAGGAAATTGTAATGTAATGTAACTGGATTGTAGATTAAGAAATATGCATAATTCTATGTCAGCTCATCACTGTTAATTTAAATAGATGTTAAGTTAGGGCAGGGGACATGTGTCATATCCTGCCTTCTTTTTTGAAAACTAAGAATAGCCACTTCAGGAACATTTTTAGTAAATGCCACCAGCATTTTCCAAAGGCTGCTGATATGTTATGTCACAAGCTCAAAGTTTTAAAAGGTTGGTCAGCCACATCTGCTCCTTAGCTTTTGCAGCTATAAAAAGTTGTACATAAAGAAAACCATATGAAGAGTAGTTGAGTGTTTTGAGTAGGATTAAAGCGGTTCTTCTTTTGTTCCTTTTAATTCTTCTTTCACCTGGTGCTTAAATTCTATGGAATTCTAAGAACTGAAGAGCTGCTGCCAGACTATACCATACTTTGTGTGACTGAACAAAGCCTCAAAAACTACAACCCTGGGCTATGCATACTGGGGGATTCTGCATCTAAAATAGTTTCTTTTCAAAGTCCTATGATAGATCTGACTCAGTATAAGGTTGTGTCTTGTTTTCTTATGATGTTGAAACTATGTGGGTGTTGTCTCTTGGACAGGAATCGAGTAAGTATCCGACATACAAGCAGAGTATGTACAATACATGCATACTTTTAAAGGGAACAAGGGAAATGTTTGGGAGTTTATGAGGTACTTTTGTAAACTCTTACGCTTTGTAGCATATATTTCAGACATTTTTCATTTATTCATTTATTTAAAGCATTTATCTATCCCCTTTCAACCCACCCAGGCCACTGGTGCAATATACAACAGATACAAATATTTAAAACATGAAATACAAAAATAAAATTATTTTAAAATGGATTAAAGCAACTCCTTAAAATATTTTTAAAACAACAGACAGTTAAGAAAGCAAGAGTGAACATGCCTGATCTTAAGGACTAAAGCCCATGTGAAACAACACAACCTTTGCTGCCTGCCAGAACTTCAGATGGGATGGAGCCCAACCTGACTTCCGTTGGGAGGAAGTTCCACAGTTGAAGTATTGCTACAGAGAAAGCTCTGACCTGGGTACCTATCAACCTACTCTTGTGAGTTACTGGGACATATAGTAGGGCCTCTGCTGAGGAGCTCTAATCTTGAGCAGGCTCATACAAGAGGATGCAGTCATTTGGATATCCAGGTTCCAAGCAATTTAGGACCCATGGGTGGAAACCAACATCTTGAATTGAGCTTGGATGCAAGTTGAAAGCCAGTGCTATTCTTAAAAGTATATTATGGTGGTCTACAAAGCACACATTCATTTTACAATAGCTATAGTTTCCAAATACATTTCAAAGACACCCAAACACAGGCCATTTCCGCATTAGTATTTTAAAATGGTGCAGAGCGACCTGCAATGGAGGTCTTCTACACCATAGAGTGGACTGGGGTGGACTACTTTTTGTAGTTCCACACCTCAATCCACGCAGAAGTGACCGGAACTGTTTGCATGGTGTGTTTTTTAAAAACCTCTTTTTAGAGATTTTTAAAAAGCACGGAGTGTGCAACCCCGTGCCGCTCCGTCGCCTGGCTCTGAAGCAGATTTGCAGGCAGGCGCAAGTGCGTGCCTGCAGATCTGCCGGGGGCGGGCTTCTGGCTGGCGAGCTTCTCCAGTTGGTGAAGAGCATTCACCATCCAGAAGCTGCCATTTGGGATGCTGGAGGACTGCGGAGAAGCGAATTCGCGCTGCTCCACGTGGCGACGGACTCGCCCAGCCACTGGTAAGCTCCGTTTTCGGGCGTTTTGGGCGTTCCCCCCCCCACATGTGGAAAGGGCCACAGATCAAATTATAGCAGTCTAATAGGAGATAATTAAAGTATGAATCACTGTGGCCAGATTTGTCCTCCATAGGAAAGAGTATAACTGGTGCCCTGGCCAAAGCTGGGCAAAGGCACTTCTGGGCATAGCAACTACCTGGCCTTCCAGAAACAATGTTAGAGCACCCTCAAAATACAAACGTGATATTCCAAAAGTAGAGCAACACCATCCAGAATGGCTTGAAATACCAACTCTAGATTATCTTTCCTACTAACCAACAGCACTTCCATCTTATCTGGATTAAGCCTTGGCTTAGTTACCCGTACCCAATGCTTCACCTGCATCCAGACAACAATTCAGGACTTCCACAGTCTCCTTAGCATCAGTTGTAAAAACACAGATAGAGAAATGTATCATCAGCATACTGATGATACATGTGAGAAGTCACTTGATGTTTTCAGGCTGGGTGTCATGAGTATGCTGGCGACACCCAGCCACAAAATTCCAAATAACTTCCTGCATAATGTAAATATTAAACAGTAGGAATGGGAAGAATCCAGAATTTTCTGAATCCAAATTTGGATCTGAATCTCTGGAAGGTTCTGGGAATCCACGAATCTCACGAATCTGAATCTTTCAAATCCTTTTTTAAAAACAGGGTTCAAAAAGCAAGGGAAAGAAGGATAATCTTGGGCAAAACACACTCAGCCTTAGCAAAAGCCTAGGCAAAGGCAAACCTCCCTCTGAAGAAATCTGGCCCAGACAATTGTCATAGTTTTGCCTCAGGATCTCCCCAGATTGAAAATGACATGAAGGACCTTTCTACACAGGCAGGAAAATGTGGGTTAATCCCACATTTTCCTGCCTGTACAGTACAGAGATAATCCAGGTCAAAACTGGATTTTCTTTGCATAGCTCCTTATGGCATCCTGGGGTTTCTAATTTGATGATGCCCCAGCACACTTTGGCAGAGAAGGCTGTGACACCTTGTAAAACTACAAACTCCAGAATTGTGTATGAAAGAGCTTTGCAAGAGAGCGATGCAAAGGAATCTTTCAGCTGTCCTTGAAATCTCAAGAAGATTGTACCTTCCAGCCAATCAGGCTTTTGGCAGGCCCTGGAGGCATCATTTTTTAAAAGCAATTTTTCCTTTCTGCTACATGTGGTTTGTCATGTGACTCATGAGAAACCGTGACAGACATTTTACTTCTCATCCTATTCTAGCTTAGGTTTACAAGCAGGCACTGGTCTTGTGGAAGGAGGTACACTGGCCTACATATGGCAATCATTGGATGAGATTTTGTGACCTTGCCCTCTGCCCCACTGTTATGACGGCTATGGGACCCAGGTAGGGACTCCTTGATATCATTTGATATCATTTAATTCGGCCCTGGCTAGACCACGCTCGGTGGCCCTGCTGCACGTGTTTGGGTTGGTTTCTGAAACAAGCACATACTGGCTGCGGCTGACTAATTGTTCAAATTCCATTCTTCATTCAAGCCAGCATTTCCCAAGCCTCATGTAGCTTCAGGGGACTCCCATACCCGTACTCCACAATAGCGGCGCGGGTTCCCGCCAAACCATCCCTTTGGAGAAGGCCGTTAGCTCACTGGCCACTCTTTTGTCTTTCAACACTAATCCGATCATGCTGACAGTGACCTCACCAGATCTTTTTGTCTAGTGCCAAAACTCTTTTGTTCCCCACTTGGCTTGCCATAGCCAACAGGCATGTTTCACCCTATAAAAAGTCCCCATTTTGGGACCTCGTTGGTTCCTCTTGAGCTGCCATCCAGACCTGCTGCCGGTTGGTTCAAGAGTTCCCCTCAGCAACCAACACTGAGCCCCATCATTCTTCGCTCCAGATTCTGCAGGACATCGCGAACCAGGTGTCGTATCACCCGTTGTTCCCCCAAGTCTCTTTTCCTTATTCTTTTAGTTAGTTAGTGTGTGTGTGTTTTGATTTACCTTGGTCTTGTTTAATAAAGTTGTTATCATTGTAACCTGGCCTGCTCATTGCCCGGAAGCCGTAGACGTTGGTCTCGCTAAGTTACCCTGCCTCTCGCATGTCAAACCAGTGCTCTGAGTCTAATTTCCCCATCTTGATCTTTCTAATTGGCAAAGTCAGGCACCCCTCGCAGGACCTCCAGTTTTCAGGGTAACACCACTACTGACCCCAGCATTTCTATATGTGCTGAACGTAAATATTAAATGTTCAATTTAAATATATTAGAATACAACGCCAGATGTAATTTCTAAAATTGTTAGCAAAGGTTATTATTACTCCAAGGGAAAAATTCACCTACTCGCCATCTCACATTGTGTGTCTAGTCTCCCAGGTTTTTAGGTGCCCCAGTCTCCCAGGTTTTCAGGCATCTCGGTCTCCAACAAACTATTTGGTTGGTGGATTTGAAAGATTCAGTTTGCCTATTTTAGCACAGGGATTTGGATTCGTGAATCTTGAATACTTGCCAAAGATTTGAGGATTCAAGGATTTGGTTGGCCCATCCCTATTAAAGAGTATAAGAGGCAGCACTGATACCTGTGGACCCTCAGCTTAGTAGGCTGAAATGATTACATTAATCCATTCCAATAGATCCAGAAAAAAAATCAAAGTCCTTCTCTCTCTCTTTCTCTCTCTCGCTGTGCATCTTTTTCTTTCTCTGTTCTTGCTCAGATTTCTCTTTTACTAAGGTATGGAGTTGGAAAAGCAACGACTTCAGAAGCAGTTTGGGCTGCAAACTATATAATTATTTGCTGTAGCCAACAAATTTCACCAATGGTTTCTTAAAATTTAATTGATTTTTAAGGGATCTGGACTCTTTAGAGACTGCACAAAAGAATCTTAGGAATCACATAAGACCTGTGGGCTACGCTTTCCCCAGCACTACTGTAGAGTGGTCTATTTGCCTTTCTCTGTAATTGAGTAAGGAATTTACTAGGATCAGTTTACATAAGGTACATCTAGGGAAGAGTGTTTTCCATAGATTACACAATATATCTTTATCTCAAGGGTAATGTTTACAAATCTGAGGAAAACAGCAACAATAGCTTAAATTCTGTTGTTGCTCCCAACACAGTAGACCAGACCTGCATGACTTGGCAGTGGGCAAGGGCCAAAATTAAATAGGCTAAACTTCTTCGGGCTGCAGATAGGTTTTTAGCACCTCACTTTCCAAGTAAAATTATAATAATGGTATAATAATGTTTTTATTTGCAAAATAAATATAGTATAATTAATGATTAAACTATATTGCAAATAAAATAAAATAAAATAAACCATATTATAAAAAAAGGGAAATTAGGGAAGTTTTTCCTAATGTTTAGGTGGAACTTCTTTTCCTGCAGTTTGAAGCTTCATCCGTGTCCTACGGCCTTTCCACGTTACACTGTTATAGTACTATTCTTCCACCTTCAATATCCCGTGGAATTCTGGGGTTTGTAGTTTCCTGAGGCCAAAGAGCTCTCTGGCTGAGAATGCTAAAGGCCCCTCCCTAAACTACAAACCCCAGGATTCCATAACATGTTGAAAGTGGAATAAGAGCACTGTAACAGTATAGGGCAGAAATGGCCACTGTCTTACCCTCTTAACTTGTTGTTAGGATGGCTGAGATAATGCAGATGTGGCAAGTTGTTATTACACAAAATCAATAAATAGGATTATTGGAAAGACAAGAGAGCTATGCCTTAAGAAATGTAGCAATATGTAATTTGCAAAAGATTTGCAAAAGATCAAAGGGGAGGGAAACAATTTGAGTTGGCAGAAAAAAAGTATTATGTATGCAGAAAGGGGAAGAAAATAGATTTGGAGTATATGCAGGGGGAATTCCAGATGGTGGGGGAGGTGGTATATATGAGGGTGCACACCAGAATATACCTAAATTGCATTTTAAAATACAATCTTTAAATACAATTTAATTTTTTCTAAGGCAGTTTGGAAGGGATGGGGCTGAATGAGGACACTGAACTGTAATAAGTTGCTTCCCCCAAAGAGTCCCAGTTCCATGTGTAACAGTCCATGTTGGCTTGCTCAGGAAGGAGGAGACCACCTCCTTTCTTGCCCCCTCCATCCCCAGCTGGTCTTCTCCTTTTCCCGGGTACTTACGCCCTCACCGTCCATCCAAGGGAAACAGAAGGAGAAGACACAACTGCTGCCATCTTGCTCAAAGGCAAAAGGTAGTATCAGCTCCGCTGTTTGCTGCCTGCTGGAGGGAACGGCCCAGCCATTCAAAACCATCAGTAACCTAATTGCTGCAACCTTTTTCAGCCCTCACACTCATGATCGATACGGGCCACACAAAATCCTTTGGCAAGGTACATACAGCCCCCGGGCCATATGTTAGGCAGGCCTGCAGTAGACCCATTGAATCAATCAACTTTGAACTATCACTCAGCAATTGATTGAATATGTCCACTGTCCATTATTTGTTTGTTTGTTTATTGAAATATTTATATCCCACTATTTACTGTGAGATCTCAGGTTGGAGCAGAAGTAAAACAAAATAAACAAGTTAGAACAATTTTAAGATTTAACAGTAAAACAATTAAAACAGAATGGCTGGAAGCCTGTTGGTCAGTTACAAATGTTTAACCACCATAGTTTTGTGGCTACACAGTGATCCTTGGCATGACCTCCCACAGTGTCCATTTACCAGAACATTTTCCCCCTTTCTGTGAGCAATCTCAGGTGTGATGGGTAGAAACAAGGACCCTGTTGCAACTCCCTCCCACAACAGAGATCCTTCACACAAGGGGAGGTGTGAACAACAGTCAGTTGCTTATCAAAGAATAAGATAACAGATCCATATCAATTGCAGTAGCTGTTTCCTGCTAAATGTGGATTAGGGAACTTTCACAATCCCAACATGTCCCCTAAACTAGGGCCATTTCCGCACTACACTTTTATAGTGCTACTATTCCACTTTCAACATCCTGTGGACTTCTGGGGTTTGTAGTTTACTGAGACCAAAAAGCTCTCTGGCTGAGAATTCTAAATAACTCTCCCTGAACTGCAAACCCCAGAATTCCATAGGATGTTGAAAGCAGAATAATAGCACTATAACAGTGTAGTGCAGAAATGGCCCTGGGAATACATAGGGATCATGAATCATGGGGGCCTTTCTGCACTACACTGTTATAGTGCTATCATTCCACTTTCATCATCTTGTGGAATTCTGGGGTTTGTGGTTTACTGAGGCCAAAGAGCTCTTTGGCTGAGAATTCTAAATAACTCTCCCTGAACTGCAAACCCCAGAATTCCATAGGATGTTGAAAGTGGAATAATAGCACTATAACAGTGTAGTATGGAAAGTCTCCAGGGTTTAAATCCCCACTCAGCCATACAAAAGCTGGGTGACCTTGAGCAAGTCATACTCTCTAAGTCTCAGAGAAAAACAAAGGCAAACCTCTCTGAATAAATCTTGATAAGAAGGCTACATGATAAGACTTTCTTGCCTTTTCCTAAGCCATCTTAGTCAGAACAACATGAAGGCACACAACCACAACTACATTTTACCTATAGTGTTTGTTTGTCAGAAATGGAACAGGAAACCATCCGAGAGAGCACAAGAGCCTTTTTTCCCCAATCAAAATACTATTTCAGCATGTACTGAAAGTTGCCAGGACAACAGCTGCAAACACAGTGACAAGTCTATTTTATGAGCAGGAAGAAATACTTATCAATACAAAGAGAGTATAAACTCTTGAACTCCCCATAGTTTATCAAAATTTGGGCATTGCAAGAAGATCAATTTCCTCTGTCATAATGGTTTATCTATCCACAAAGAAGAAGATGAATCAGGGCTGGTTCACATAGTCTTCAAACCAGGTGTTGTCTGAATACTGTGTGATACAAAACACAGTTTTATTTTTTGGTTTATTTAATTGTATTTCATTCTTATTCAAAATATCTAAGTGTGCCTTCTGTCAGATGTGCAACATTACATATAGTGTTGATGTTCTTATAGTCTTATTTTTTTGATTTATATTATTCTTCCTTCCATGAATCACAAGCATACATATGATCAGTTAGATAACATATCCAGTGGAAAGAACCCAGATCTGTCCATTACCCCTACACTAAAAATAGCTGCTTCAGATAGGATTCATGCTGTCCTTGGGGGGAATAATACTGAATTCCATTATTATTTGTCCACCATCAGTATTGGATCATTATTTCTGTTTCCTGATAGTGATAGTGTATTTTCTTACAAACTTGTTTGTGCAGTGAACAACATATCCTGCCCTATTGTGCATCTACATTTTTAAGGATGACAGATGCACGTTAATGGGTTGCTACAAAGTTTACAAAACATAACTACAAGATTTTCCATGTAAATATTAATGTTTTGCTCTACACTAAATATCCTTATTCCTTAGTCTTCTTGTATAGCTTCCAGAGTGGATTTTGTCCTTTTCCTATCACATGACAAATGTAGTTTTATACAGCAGGATGATTCCCTGCTTATGTTCCATAACAGCCTATCTGTCATCTATAGAGATAAAATTTGGCTGAACTAATTGTTTTGGAGGCTTCTATAACATGCAAACTACATTGAAATCAACAAGTCTTTGAAGAGATTCTGCTTATTACGGGGAAAAATATTTTCAAGTTGTTTCTGTTAAATATTTTATTGTAAAAGTTTCTATTTTGTTAATGCTAATGAATAACATCTAATTGGAAAATAAAAAACATGGTTCTATGCACTGGTTTACCTCTGTAGAAGTTCCACTGAACATAGCGTAGGATAAACATACATAGGATAAAACTGCATAAAAAGTATACATATCTCTTCTGTTCCACTTTGTAAGCTGTGTTCCAACCAGGAGAGAGGATTAAGAGGAATCCTTAAAGAACTAGAATCTGAGTAGATATATGACTGTATTAAGAAACTTTAGCTCATGCTGACCAAAGACACAGCACTGCTGTAATCAGTTTGTATTGTGCCTGCCCTTTTTCAACTTGACACTTGAAAAATGGTCCACTGAAGTAGGGATGGATGAATCAGTCTGTCTCCAGTCTGCATCAATTTCTCATGTGTTCATTCAGAATTCTTTCCCATTGTATTTCCCCATTAATCTGCAAATTAAACAGCAGGGGAAATCACATGAAAATGAATGTTTAAATATGTATTTTTGAAGATATATCTCATCAAATACATATTTACAAATGTATTTCATCACAAAATGTGTATTTCCAAATGTAAAGTACACATTTTAAAATGCATTTTTGTATACTTTTAGAAATGGAGAATGTATGGAAAAGAAATCTAGAGAAGTGTGAAATCTGAAATCTAATGATGTGCTAATTCGTACATAAGTCTGGGAAGTGTAGATAAGGTCAGTTCAAATCAAAAGTCACAAATGTCAACTTTCTCATCTATCATCTCATCTCATATATCCTATTCTCATCTATCCTTTCATTCAAAGAGACAATTCACACATGATTTAAAAGTCTAAAAATTAATTCCTTTGTCATATCAGTAATGATAAAACTGGAGTAACAAGGTCATACAAATAATTTGCACAAAATTAAAAATACATTAAGCATGCTGATTTATTTTAAAATTATAACAATGTACAAGACAGATGGGCAAAGATATACTTGTTGGATGCCACTTACTGATGAAAACCTGGATCACAGAATAAAATGAAGTTAAACAGGGCCTATTGGGGATTATTAATCATGGCAAGATTTGCACACACAAAAATAAAATTTAAAGAATAATTGACATTAGCATGGAGAATAATATACCAGTTATAAATGTACTATTACATGCTTTGTATTTCAAAAATAATTTATTTTTTCACTACATTTCATAGCTGTCTTCAGATTTAAGTTATGAGAAAAATATATGTTCATTTTATCCAGATGTTTCACCTGGTGGATTTAAAGTTCTGTGAACAGAACAGAATTTCATTAGGTATTCACTCTCTTTTCCCCTTGCAGTGCATTACATTCACAAAACAGTGAGCTCAAGGGGATGATCCAGAAGACCACAAAAGGTGGTACTGGACATTAAAGGATGCAGTGAAAATACCCAGTTCCATTTCTACAAATGTTCACTTGATTCAAAGCCAAAGGCACTTCTGTGTAAAAGTAAGAATTACACAGTAAATCACAGATACAATAGGTCCCCCATATCTGCGTGACGAATATATGAGATTTCACATGTGATAAAATGCAGTCCAAAACTATGCACTTTGAATGTGATAGAAATTAAATAGAAATTGAAGTAATAAAGGGAAATGCATAAAGTATTACATGGAAAATGAAAGGGAATGGAAAATTCCAGCAAATAGCACACCATTCACTCAATAGTAGGCCTCCCAGTTGTGTGATCTGATTGTGGTCCAGTTTTCTTCTACAAAATTCTTGTGCCAGTAAAGGGTTTGTCTTTATACTGTAAAGTGCTTCTGTTTGGGTACTTGTGTTATTTGTAATGGCCCCGAAGTGCAAGAGTGGTGATGCTGGCAATCCACATAAACCTAAGAGAATCCATAAAGTGCTTCATTTAAGTGGGAAGGTGAAAGTTCTTGACTTAATAAGGAAAGAAAACAAAATGAGTACTGAAATTGTTAAAATCTATGGTAAGTCTGAGTCTTTCATCCGTGAAATTGTGAGGAAAGAAAAAGAAATCCATGCTAGTTTTGCTGCTGCACCTCAAACTGCAAAAGTTACCTCTGCAGTGCATGATAAGTGCTTAATACAAATGGAAAAGGCATTAAATTTGTGGATGGAAGACATGAACAGAAAATGAATTCTCATTAACATCAGTGTGCTGCATCAGAAAGCATTGAGGCTATACAAAGATATCAGCAGAGCATCCCCTCAAATAAGTGCCACCAAGCCCTTTACTGCAAGTAGGGGATGGTTGCACAAATTTAGGAAAAAGTTTAGACTTAAACATACAAAACTGAGTGGTGAGGCTGCTTCTGCCAGTGAAGCAACTGCTGCCACATTTCCAGACCAGTTTAAGAAGTTGACTGAGGAGAAAGGTTACCATAAAAAGCAGGTGTTCAAATGCAGTAAACAGGGCTGTTATGTGGGAGAAATGCCTACTTGAACCTACATTCATAAAACTGCAAAGGCAGCTCCAGGGCATATAGCATAGAAGGATGAATTAATTCTGATTCTATGTGGTAACTCTGCAGGGCATATGATAAAGCCAGGCATAGACTACAAATCAAAGAACACACACGCTCTTAAAAACGTTTTTAAAAAACTTTATCTGCCTACATTTTGGCAAAACAATAAGAAAGCATAGGTGACAGGAATCTTGTTTACAGAATGGTTTCACAAGTGCTTCCTTCCCATGCTTTATTTGTAGCAGGAAGGTTTATACCTTAAAGTCCCATCTATCAGCAGTGGTGCGGACAGAAAGAATGGTTTCTTGGCATACTACCTACATTAAATTTGAGTCTTCACTACCACTCATGTACTAAATAATTTGCCTCTGAAGAAGAAACACCTCAGAAGAATTTTCCAGCCTCAAAAAATGATATTCATTAGCATTATTTTCATATTTTTTCTTGGTCATTGCCTCAAATATTAAGAATTGTTTAAATTATCCTTAAGTATGCTTAAGACCTGTTTTAGTACTGCTTTAGACCTAGGTAGCCTAAAGGCACCAGGTTCTGTCAGATCTTAGAAGCCAGAATGAATACTAGGTGCTGTAGGCTACATTTCAGAGGAAGAAACTGGCAAACCCACCTCTGGATATTCCTTGGCTTAAAAAAAAAAACATGAAAAAATTATGGGATTTTCATAAGTCAACAGGTAACTTGAAGGCATGTACACACAGAGAGTATTGCTTTAAGTACTGACCTTTTAAAGCATTGTTTTAAATATTGCTTTCACACCTTAGAACTACAGACCAGCCGCTTGACAAAACTTACCATTTTACATAACTCCCTGAAGATTTATGATCTAGATCACAGTTTGCATCTTTCTGTAGCTTACTACATTCAAATTGGCTCCTCCAGAACCATGGAACTGCCAATATTTATGTGGCTATAAATCCATTTGCATCAATGAATCTAAGAAGTGGATTGATAGCCACAAAGGGTTGTGCTAAAATACATGAGTTTCTCAAGGTGCTGAGGAAGTCCTTCACACACTCTCATTCACACACATACATATATATACCATTTCCCATTTTAGAGTGAGTGAACAGAGTTAAGAATTACATAGATTTGTAATGTCTGTCTCATTGCATTGGAATTTTATTGGGTGCCCTCTAGACTTGTACTTAGGGTAGACCATTGTAATTAAGAGGTTTTTAGTGACAAAGGCCTTTTCCGCATTTTATTTTTGAAATGGGTCGGTGCATCCTCCAGCAAGGACATCCGCATTTGGGGCCGAGCTGGGTTCGGACTACTTACTGTTTGTCCGGACTTCAGCCCGCTCCGGAATGCCCAGAACTGCTGGCCACCCATGCTATTGAAAGACCGATTAAAACAGGACTTTCAATATTGCAGTGCACTCCAGTCCGTAGCTCTATAAAGTATAGATCTACAGGCGCGCTCTGGTGTGAGTCTGCAGATCTTCTGGGGGCGGACTTCCGGCTGGAGAGCTTCTCCGATTGGTGGATAGTCTCTGCCAATCAGAAGCCTCCATTTTCGTCTCCGGAGAGTGTGTACAGTAGGCACACACAGCTCTGGACCGTCGTGGATCATCAGAAGGAGTGTGCCAAGTCCAGTGAGTAACGGACTGCCACATTTCCCCTCCAAAGTGCGGAAAAGCCCTAAGTTAAATTCCAGTGGTTCTAATGTGTCCGCTCTAAATATGATTAAATAAGTCTGGGACCATTTCCGCACCAGATTGTTATAGCATCAAAAACCCCTCACTAAACTGCAAACCCCAGGATTCCATAGGATGTTAAAAGTGTAATAATAGGCCCCTCCCTAAATTGCAAACCCCAGGATTCATAGGATATTGAAAGTGGAATAATAGCACTCTAACAGTGCAGTGCAGAAATGGCCCAGATCTGCCTCACTGTGTTTTACACATTTTTCTCTGTCAGACTTTATACATGTGTGGTATGTTATTGTTCTAAGACATACATTTGGAGAAAACTAAGAACAAAATATTTCCTTCTAATTTTAATGAGAATCTGCTGTACTGTTTATTTCACTGTTTACTTTTTCAAGGGAGATCACGAAAGCTAAATTGCCTATTAGGCTATGCTAGAATTTTTAGGCACCTTTGATTTTTATCCTTTGAAAAACTGGACTGATTTCAGGCCACTAATTATCAAGTAACTCTTTGGCCAAATGCCAGGAAAAATAACTTAATGACAAATATTAACATATTTCCATAAGACGACAGGTTGCATTTATCTGTTTATGAAAATGTACTTAGCTTAATTCTAGGAAGAGAGTTTTAATTATTTGGTTTCCTGATGGGCTCTTCATAAATGGAATTAGCAAATACAGTGTAGAATACAAATAAAACTGGGTTTTTCTTTGTGGCAATACAATTATCTTATTTACATACTTAAAAGAGATATTATAGAACTGGGAAATGTGTAAAAAAGGGTGGCCAAAATGCTCAAAGACTGGAGAAACTCCCATAAGAGAAAGTGTTTGGGGCTATTTGTGTGTGTGTGTGTGTGTGTGTGTGTGTGTATACCTTTAACAGGGATATTATAGAACTGGAAAACTTACGAAAACCCCATGAATTTTTCATGGACTGTTTTAAGGGAAGAAATATCCAGAGGTGGGTTTGCCAGTTCCTTCCTCTGAAATATAATCTACAGCACCTGGTATTCCATTGGTGGTCTCCTATGCAAGTACTAACCAGGGCTGACCCTCCTTAGCTTCTAAGCTCTGACAGGATCTGATGCTTATAGGCTATTTAGGCTGCCTGGGGTTGTTTAGCTTAGGAAAAAAGAGATAAAATGGAAGACATCAAAAAATGTTAAAATTATGCCTGATAATATTAGAACTTGGGGTCATCTACTGGAACTGACTGGTAGGATATACATGACAGACAAAAGCTCTTGTTCACACAGACCATAGTTAAATTGTAGGGACCACTGCTATGAGATATAGTGATATTTTCCACCTTTATGCTGAGGACAGCCTACTTCTTTGTCTGCCATAGCAGACTGGATGACAATGAACAAACTGAAGCTTAATCCACACAAGGCAGAAGTGCTCCCAGTCAGCTGAATGATAGGTCAAGGAATAGTGATTCAACCTGTGCTGGATGGAGTCACAGTCAGTCTAAATTTTCATGTTCACAGCTTCAGTATACTACTGGATTCAGCCCTGAACCTGGATTACCAGATTTCTGTGGTGGCTAGGAGTGTTAAAGCTAACATGTCAGCTGTATCCAGTTGAATTGTCCACCATTTTTTAAAAGATACATTTCCATTAACACTTGGCAAGATGATGGAGATCACCAAGATATATTCCATTCAGATAGCTGGTTTCAGGTAGCTTGGTTATTTCCATCTGTTGTAGCATCCTGTCTGAATGTGAGGAAATGCTGCACCTCACCATAAATGTAGGAATGCCAGGTAGTGATATGTCCTTATCACTTGGAAGGACAACACGGATTTTCAGCTTACCCATGTGCTAAAAGACATGTAGGCCATACTAGACTACTACATGGTGAATGATTATCTGTATTCAGTCTGTTTTTCTCACTCTGTAGAATAGGGCTTTCCAAATGGTGTGCCGCAACATGTTAGTGTGTCACCTGAAGTGTGTAGGTGTGTCACCTACAATCTTGGAAACTGTGTTGTTACTTATGAATCATATATTTCTAAAAAATATGTGAAAGGTTTCCATGAGATATGTTGTGTCCCCATACATTTTGTTATTACTATTTATGTATGTGTTTGTATCTCTTATAAGAGGCTAGTTTAACCTCCAGTTTGCTAGTAAAACTGCATTACTGTGTCACAGAATGATGCATGTCTAAAAAAGTGTGTCACCAACATGAAAAGTTTGGAAAGCTCTGCTGTAGAATGTTATATGGCAGAAAAACTGAATGTATTTTTCCTTTATTTTTAAAGCAAACAGGGAAAGGCATAGAAAGAGGCTGAGACTGCATTTTTAAACTTTATGAAGAAACTTGCAACCATTTCTTGGTACCAGATTTTTCACTAGGTTGGCTTAGAAGAGGCAAATATCCTTTTCATTGTTCCAGTGATGTTCCACTAAATACACGACAGTGCTACCACCAGCCCATGGTCCAAGTGGGTAAATTCATCCTTCTACATCAAGACAAGCCACACACACACACACTTGGACCATGGACTGCCCCTACGTGACAATATATGCTATATATGTGTTACATGCAGTGTCTTCTCTGAAAAGAAGCAAAAAAAAGGAAAAATAAAATCTATTATTTTAGTGAAATGAATTAATTTTAGTCATTTAGTTAAACTCTGCACACAGCCTCTGACTCTTTCACTAAGTACTTGAGATGAAATTATATTACAATGATGATAACTATTAGTAAATAATTCAGGGTTAGGCAGAATGCTAGTATGATGCTTAAGCTTTGTTCTCTCATAACAAAATGCTGTTAGATCTGGTTAGATCCAGTCTGTGTGAGTTTCTTTTAGATACCACTGAAGTAACAAACCTTAAGTTCCTTAGATGTCACTGGCTGCTAATCTGACTTACATATCCTGGATCCATCAAGTCAGTGACTAAAAATATCACACCCACAGTCCAAAGTGGAATTTAAATCAGTAAGTTTAATTTCCTGTGTTGAGTTATGACCTGTAGGTTAATTTGATTCCAATAGTTCTGCCCCAAACATCATAGATTCAGCTTGGTAAATATTGAAACAAAATTTGCACTGATTTCATCAGGAAATCTGTCTGCTGGAAGTAAATATTCTTGCCACTGAACTTTGTCTCTTTGTATATTTAGCAATGGATGTCATTTATTGTCTTTGACTGCCCCACTGTGGCTGCACTGGAATTATGTTAAAACATTCACATTGCTGAAAAGTACAAACTATGAAAACTGTCTTTCTACATAGATTAGACACTCTTCTACAGTTAAAGACATATATATTTAGTTGGACAAAGAGACAGAAAGGCAGAGAGATCATTTTTTAATTTTAAGAGTTTGTCTGTAATGCTAAACAAATCATATGCTTGATTGCAGCCATCAAATCTGGTGTGCTGTCTAGTGGGATGAAAACAAAGCTGTCCCACATTAAATTTTGGACCTGATCTGTCAATTACTCTGGGAACCTCCCAATTTTATGTATGTCTTGCTCTTGAATGCAGATTTAGCGATTACACTTACAGTGACATGCTAAATCTTTCTGTGAAAGTTCCGGACCAACTGGGAAACTCTGACTTTTTTGAGAAAATTGCTGGATTTGGTTCCTTTGCACGGAATTTTGGTGTGATACAAAACTACAGACTGTATAGCCTACCAAACAAATATTTATTTCATTCAAATCCAAATCCAAATAATCAACATCATCCTAGACAATGCTGGGTAAATTTCCTAGTGTGTGTATAGGGGGAGAAAGAGAGAGAGAGAGAGAGAGAGAGAGAGAGGAGTGTTACGGAAATATAATGCAGATCAACAATCAAAATAAACTGTCCATTACTATGCTGCATTTTATCTTTCCAAAAAATTAAGATGAACCTTCACTTTTCAAAAATCATAATTTTCTTTTTTTGTTCTGTTTTGTTAAACTTGTTTCTTATGTATTTGATGAGCTGATTGGCTATTGTATGAAGTGTATTCAGTTTCATGCAATTTCCTTGAAGTACCCTTCTTCAGGAAATTTTTGCTGCACTAAAGACAAAAATTGCTGGGCTTGTCCCACATAATATTGTTTGACAGATTGCCTTGAATGAATACCTTTCATTAGAATAATAAATGGCTGAGCCTTCAAACTTTAAATACTTTCTACAGATCTAGCCCTTAACCTTTTCTGTTATCAGAAATCTTGTTGGGTTATACATACTTGCAAAATGAGAGAGGGAGGGAGAGAGAGAGAAAGAGAGACAATGTACTACTTGTATGGCTAATTACAGCTTTTTAATGTCTCCTGAAGGACTTGTAAAGGACTTGTTTTCTCAGCCTTGTTTTCAAAGATATATATACATGCATATTCCATGTAACTGCCAACTGTCTTCATTTTATACTTCCCAGTATCTATTATTCATCTATGTTTAGCACTCATCTTTTGGAATGGGGACATTTTGTAAATTAGCTGAGCAATCCAGACCCTCTACACAGTAGGGTTTGAATGGTATGGATGTATCTCTCCCTGGTGGGGAACAGCTCTGCCAACAGAGGGACATTTCTACTCTGTAGGCTGCAATTAACACCCACTGAAGGCTCCACAAACATCATGATGCGTCCAGTAGTACACTTGGTAGAAACAGGTCCCAAAATGGTGAATTCTGGATTCAGGATGGCTGTGGCTTTGGATTCAGTAGAGCTATAGTTCTGTGATTCATAGAGGACAAGGAGCAATGGATTCAAACTATAGGAAAAGAGATTCCACCTAAACCTCAGGAAGAACTTATTGACAGTCAGAGCTGTTTGGTAGTGGAATATGCTGCCTTGGAATGTGGTGGAGTCTCCTTCTTCGGAGGTTTTTAAGCAGAGGCTGGATGGCCATCTGTCGGGAATGCTTTGATGTCGGTTCCTGCATGGCAGGAGGTTGGACTGGATGGTCTCTTCCAACTCTATGATTCTAAGCCTCAGAGTCAACTGACCCTTCTCCACATCAGCTGGAGAAGAGTATAACTAACTCCTTTGCCAATTAGACCCAACAGGGGAAATACTTTTAAAAAACAGAAAAATCTAGCATGGACAAAAGGAGATTCATCCACCCCACTGCACTTCCTGCTCTAGACAATTAACTACAGTGGATTCATGCGTGCGCGCACACACACACACACACACACACTTAAAATTGCTTCATTATATTGCCATAGTAACCCCACTGCAACACTGATTTAACAGCTTTCTGATAAATTTAAATGTACTTGGATTCTTATAAACAGGATGATGAGTGAGAGTAACCCTCTCATGCCTTAAAAGCACAATGAAGGAAGTTGGATGGGCTTGAAAGCTAATCTTGCCTTAACACTGGAGCATTTACTGCCTGCCTCCCAACCAGGTACACTTTCAGCAACCATGAGAGGAGGTATTAGGTTAAAGAGCTCCTAGAGTGACTCATCCTAGTAAGCCTGAGATGCTAGAGAAGTCCTTCATGCACGTTTTGGTACTTTTTCACCGTTGATGATTGCATAACTAATAGGGCACATGAGCTGTGGGCACATCGGCAACAGGGTGCCCCACAGCCCTTTCAAATGTCCTTTTAATATTAATACATGAGTGGGATTATTTGAACCTCCCTAAAAATATTAATCATCCAGTCTCCATTGTTGCTAGAGTTTTTTCTAAAGGCTGGGAGTATAGGTGATCCAGTTCAAAACCTGCAGCTCATTTGTGTAAGCTGCTCAACTGTATAATTATGAATCTACTGCAACATTTGTTACCTGCTTAGCAAATGGCTTTTTTTCTCTCTTTCAGATGCCATTTTCCATGACCAAAAGAACTTGTACTATAATCGAAGGGAAAGGGGTTAGCAAGGCATGCCACAACTATATTTGATATTTTCCCTGAAATAACTCCCAGCCTTGCATTCCTCTACATGTTATTTCTCAAAAACATGAATAATCTTTCTGAATTCTTCAACCTTTTCTTCTCCTCAGAATAATTTCACACTTTAACTGGCAGCCATTTTCCAGTAGAGTTTCCTCTTCTAAAATAGTAAATGCATGAAGAGAGATTTCTTGTAGTGCATAAAGTATTTTAAAAAAAATTCTAGTAAAAGCTGTTTTTAGGGCTAGGTTTGTAACAAAGAGGGGATGGAAAAAGAGTAGCTTTCCAGATTTTGTGTTGCATTTTTCACCATTTGCTATGCTGGCCGTAACTCATGGGAGCTGCACTCCAGCAACCTCTAAAGGGTCATAGTTTTGGCCTTTGAGTCCCAGTTTGGGGGCAAGAGTGGAGTAAAGATGACAATAAGAGTAATAATTTCATCCCTCCTCTAATGCTTATTTTTGAAGGTGATATCTATACATTGGAATCTGTATGTGTTTGTGAAAGAAGAGCTGATTCAGATTATACGTGATTTGATCAACCAATATGTCTGGAGACCAAAACTGAGTGGTTGCACAGAAGATGCTCTGATAAAAGTCCATGTGACTTTAATCTAAGCTGTTTTTAAAAGTTCTTTAAAAGTTTTATAATTCATTCTTAAAACTTTCATCCGAGTATTGTTTTAAATATTTTTATCTGTTGCACATCTTCTTGATGGCCCTAATCTTTTTATTAATGCTTATAGTAGTAAATCAGCGATGATAACAGAATCACAGCAAATATGTTTCCCAGAAGACTTTCGATATTCAAGAGCCTGCTGCAGTTTCTATAAAACAGATGTAATTCATAGCAATCTGGACAAAGAAATCATGGTTTTCCTGGGACTCTGCCATTTCCAAATGCAGCTGTTGGGGCAGATAGCTAACCTGAATACATCTTCTCCATAACCAAAATATCCTCACCTGTAGAAAGGCAGCAGTCTTGGGCCAGTCTTTGCAGTGTGCTAGCAGTCTAGGTACAAACATCTTTTAAACCTGCAGGAACTTTCAGACCTGCGATCTTCCCCTACTCCTGCCTCCATATTTGAAGTGATCCCATGTTCATTTCAGAACGAGCATGCTGGCTCTATACTTTGCCTTCAGATGTCAAGCATTGTCCTCAGCTTGGAAGAGGACAGACTATTGTAAAGAGCAATGTCACCCACAATGCTCAGTTGCATAGCAGGGCTGTCTCTTGCCTAAGGAAGAGAGGAGTGGCCCAGTGGAGTTCCACTCAGCGCGAGCTTCAGAGTCTCTTCACAGAGGAAGAACAGCTTAAAGTACCACTGGGGGCGAAAAGGAACACAATTTGCCACCAGAAGTGAGACCATTATCCAAGTAGGAGCTCCATAAAGCTGTCTTGTCCATGAAGCAAACATGGAAGCGCCAGGGGAGGGCGAGGAAAAAGCAGTGCTTGGTTCTTTCAGGCTGATACAGAAATCTTTGGGATCTTGATGCATTACTTCTTGCACTGTTGTCGTGTCTCCTAGCCTGAGGGAATCAAGGAATACATAGAAAGGAGGCACATGTAGATTAGCAACACTGCTCATGAACGAAAACTGGGCACAAGGCTGTTGTGCTTGGTTAGCACCAAACAGATGGTTAGACAGAACAGCAATTGTTTTCACAACACCATCCCTGGAGAGAGCCACTGCATTCATTTCAACCAGTAGCAAGCTGACAGAGTGATGGAGACTGTGGTGCCCATTCATACTCACATTAACATGCTTTTTCACCATAGTTTGAAACTATCCCTTCTTTTCAACAGCAGGCTGGGACTTTTTCCCCCTCCTCTACTCAGTAACCATTGCTTAGAGAATTGCAGGTGATGTGGTTAAAATCAGGGGTAAAATGTACCGCAGTGTCAGCTTATGGGATGATGTTGCAGTACCTCTGGAAGTCAACCTGGACCCAATTATATTCTACAGGGATCATGTCCTGCAGAGCAATCATCTTCCAATGGTCAGGCTGCCAATGATGGCGGCAATGTACAAAAGGTTTAGATAGAAAATGAGTGCCTCCAGAATATAATCTGTTGAGCCAGAAGGAGAGAATGACATTGGTGGTAGAGGTAGGCCAACAGATCTCCTCAGTCACTCTCCTCCTCTTTTTTCTCCAGCTCTGGAAGGCAATGTATAAATACAATCAGTCAATCAACATGTGTGTAGGATTTGGAAATGGTTGCCTCTTTTGCCTTACATTTTTTTACCTTCTTTGTCCTTTCCTGGTCCTTTCTATTCATTTTGCCCTTTTGTTGCTTTTATGGCAGAGTTTGTTTGATGTTGTCTTTAGTTTGGTGCCTTTTAAGATTTGTGTTATTGTTACATCAAGTTATTTATATCACTACACTAGCATATATACCCACTGTTGCCTGGGATTTTATTTACTCATAGGTAATACTTGCTATAAAGATTTGCGATTCTGTGCTCTACTTCCCCAAACTGTCTTGTCCAGTACCTATGGCCCTTTTTGCATTAAGCACGAGCGGGGGAGGGCGGCTCGCGCAAGAAGCCTTCTCCGGGAGGCTGCCGCTTCCCCGCTCGTTCCTTCCGCAGGCGAAGGAACGAGCGGGGAAGTGGCAGGCTCCCGGAGGCGGCTCGCGTGTCCGCCCCCCGCAAAGCAGGAGGCTCACGCATCCGTCCCCCCTGCACGCGCGAGAAAGGAGGCTGTCGCGTCCGTCCCCCCCCGCGCGCGCCAAGCAGGAGGCTGTCGTGTCCGTCCCCCCCGCACGCGCCAAGCAGGAGGCTGTTGCGTCCGTCCCCCCCCACGCACACCAAGCAGGAGGCTGTCGCGTCCGTCACGCTAGCACCCCGCCCCGCCCCTTCCTTCCGCAGGGGCGGAGGGAAGGAAGCATGACCCGGCCGCCTCCCCGACGCTCCGCACAGGAGGTAAGTGCGCGTGGGCGCTAGGAGAGTTGCACAAGCGTGGGTGATTTTCGCTTCAAGGCAAAAATCAAAAAAACCACGATCACGCCGCTTCAGCCCCGTGAGCCCAGCGGAAATGGGAGTGCATCGTGCAGAGCGACGCTCCCACTCCCGCGAGGCTCATGGGGCTGTCGCGCGACAGAAAGCCCGTGCGAAAAGGGCCTATAACTTTCCCCCATATTCCCCAATCCAATCTGTATTCTGAGTTATTAGCACACAAGAGGTTGGGTTCCTGAGGAAATACAGTGTCCTCCTCCTTGCTGCTAGGCCTCATCTCCATAGCAACTGGCCCATTTAAGGCAGCCACATTTGATTGAGGCCCAAGAGCTCTCTGGGAGAGAATTCTAAAGGCCCCTCCCTAAACTGCAAATTCCAGGATTCCATAGAATCTTCTTAGGCAGCCAATCATATGAGGTCTTCATCTGACACAGCCAATCATATGAGGTATTTGCCTGATATAGACAAAGAGACAAGCTTTGACTTTTATATATTAGATATCTGATATACCATTCTCTCTATATATGAAGTTAAAAATAAAATCCTGTACTAATGAAAAGAACAATTGAACTAGCTTAGGAAAACCAGGAGATGGGAATCCTTTACAGTTGGCTTATCATTATTCCGAACACTGGCAAAGTTATCTGTGTTGATTTTTTTTTTTTTTAACAATAGCACCAGCACAGGTCATTGCAGTTCTCATGGCTATATTATTTCGCACTGTAGAGTGGTAGTACCAGAGTACAAACTGGCCTTCATTTAAGAAAACATACAGTGTTCAGTAACACTCAGGAAGATAGAAAATCAACTGGATGGGTCCAAAGAGAAAGGTTGCAATAGTACATGCATTCAGGCTGCTTAACTCGCATAGAAATCAATGCAGTCTACGTGAGTTATCGCAGCAAAAGCATTTAAAATTGTAAAAATGTATTGCACTTAAATCCAACTTGCCATCCCTAACATCAGTATATGTTGTAAAATACCTGTTCTGTTGCAATGGTCAACAATTAAATGTGCATATCTGCAGGTAAATTTTGGTCTAACCCTTACTTCCCACCACACTAGACCCACTGAAAAGTAGCACATAAATGTTAATTTGTCATTCAGCAGTTAATTCGGTGGGCCTATTCTGGTTGAAAGTAGCAGTTGGATTAGGCAAAAATTTACCTGCAGCTATGCACATTTAATTTCTGTCCATTTGTAACAGAACAGATTCTTTCCAACATACATTGATAGCTTTTTAACATTCAGAATATGGTAGAGAGCTGTGGAATAAATATTCCCAGGGCAGAATCCAACACCCAGTTAATTTTCTGGGGCTGCAAGTCCTTTAAAGAATACCACCACCATATTTTAAAGTAGAAAATGTCTCACTCAGTAATAAGAAAGACACTTACCAAAAATAGCTAGCTCAGTAGAGGGGAGAAAGAGTGAAATCTTACCCTTGTGTTTATTGTAAATTATTAAATAAAAGTAATGGAGCTGTGCATACAAAGCTCCTTTTTAAAGCCTTTTCTAAATGGGTAACACCCAAAGCTATGGCTCAAGAAGAATCCTCTTCATAAAATATTTAAAAGGCTTGCTGATCATCCCTTGAAATAAATATTTGGCATCCATTAAGTTAATACATGAGTTTGGTCTTTTTTGTTAAAAAAAAAAAAAAAGCAGATTACTTCCATACTGATTGTGCATTCCAGCTGTCATTAGCAAAAGAGAAAAATTAGCACATTTCTCATGCACTAAAAGGAAAATAGGTTGTTTTGTTTGTATTTTGATAAGTAGAATAATTTATTATGTGTTTCTAATGGTGAGTTTACATATTTGCATGTGCATCCTGGGACAATAAATCCTGTTTAATATGCATTTCCAAATTTCAGTAATTTCAGTGAGACCATTAGAGCTTATAACAACAGAACGTTATCCCACCAGTGCTTTACAGGGGGGGAAGTGTTGTTCTTGTTTTATTAGCAATTATTCTATTGTCAGTATGTGGGGGAGGGTTGCAGGCTTAAAACCTAACCATGTTAAAAGTAGCTGCTGGTTGTAATGAAGTGGCCTCTTTTTCAAGGCAAATTCTTGAAAACTGGGACATACTTTAAAAGCTGGAGGTCAGTTTCATCACAACCCACGGGAACCACCATGTTTTCTTAATTCATGCTGATCCTTAGATATGCCACGATGACCTAAGGAATGTGTTGTGCAACACATTCAGCAGTTTATTGAGATCTTAGCTGTGCATGTTTATACAAACTTCTTTCTCAAGGCTGTCTTTGATACAATAGCTGGTTATTGTTGTTGTTGTTTCTTACCTGCCTCTTCCTATGGATCAAGGTGCAGAACAAGAGATTAAAGTACAACAATAAATAAATACCAGCTAAAAGCACAGGACACCAATTAAAACACATAACCAGTTAAAAGAGCATACGTATTAAAACAAACAATTCATAATAAAACTCATAGTTTAAAAATCATCTGGAAAGGCCAGCTGAAAGAGATTAGTCATTAGTGATGTTTTAACCTGAGACAGCATATCCAGCTGTCCAATCTCTTCTGGCAGGTCAGAATTTCAGGTGGCTGCAGAAAAAGTCCTCTGGGCAACAATTGTCAGCCTAATCCTGGCTAACTGAAGTAAATGTTCCCCAGAAGACCTGAGTGTATGGGGAGGATTATATGGGATAAGGTGATCCCATAGGTAACCTGGACCCAAACCATTTAGGGCTTTAGGGTAACAACCAACACTTTGTACTTTGCCCAAAAAGTAACTGGCAGCCAGTGCAGTGGTTTTAATATAGGTGTAATATGATCACTGGTAGGCTATTTCTGCACTAGACTGTTATAGTGCTACTACTTCACTTTCAACATTGTATGAAATCCTGGGGTTTGCAGTTTAGGGAGGGCCTCAGAGGATCAAATGGACAGGTTGTCCTCCTATTCCCACTTGTCCACATCACCATGAAACTGATCCAATGTAATCCTACTTAACGAGTTGCTGGACACCCCATTGTCAGCTTCTGCAATAATGACTGCATCTAAGCCAGCTCTTATCTGAGAAGTTTTGTCTGTGAAATTATCGTTAAAAGCATCACAGTAACTCTAAAACTGGACTTGTGAGGAAGGTGTCTGAGTTAGACTGCTCACCACCCTGCATGAAGAACAAGAAGCCGCTCTTCGCTGCATATATTGCCACTTTATAGGAGTAAAGATGTTCTGTGTATCATGTCTTCTTGAATGTAAGTCATATCTACTGTTCCACTTAAATGAGAAATATGTTCTTAGAGTGCTTTCCACTTACATGGTTTGTGTTTCTGCTAGGCCAGGAGAAGATAATATGCAATAGGCCAGGAGCCTTTTTTTTCTTTCCAGGAGCCATTTTTTTCTCTCCAGCATCCAATTTGGGCCCCAAAATGCAAGAAAAACAATGAGGAGAGAGAAACTGAAAGTGGCCAGATGTCTATACACAGCTTCATTTTTGTGGTTTGCTGGACCAGCACCCGCACCTCAAGCAAAACTGATACTCTTTGAAGTCTTCAGGAGTGGATAAAATCAGCTTTGGAACTAAAAAACACCTTTCAGGGGGGACAGTATTATGGGAAATAGTTCTAATATTTTTGTTTTGATTCTGGGTATTATAAATCACAAGCATGTGCTTGCATTGCCTTCATATTTGGCTTCTTTCTATCTGTTATACCACTGTGGGTTCCATTCTTCATGTCTCATTCTTATATTTAATTCAAGATATGATCTCTGTATGATTCTTACCAATTAAATTTTGCTTTCTTTAGCTGTTGTTCAGGTTTGGTTTTCTTTTGCAATTATTGAAAAAAATAATTCAGAGAGGTTACTTGTTTTAGAGGCAAGGAAACAATTAACAGTACTACATCTGAGATAACAGATCTCTGACTGAAATGTTTTATTGGCCTTTCATTACTGGCTGTTGCCCATGCATTTGAAATGTGGAAGATAGAAGACATAATGATACATTATTCTTGACTATTAAATAGTCTGCATTCATGTCATTTCTGGGGCATAATGGTGTGTCCAGCTGCCACCCATTCCCAAGGCAGGTAGGTCCAATCATTGGCAAAGCTGGGTAGGATATTCCAGAAGCTGGAGTCTTCAAGCTAATTGTGGGCAATTGGGGGTAGAAGCCAGGTAAAGAAGGACCAGGAACAAGAAGTTGTAAACTAAACTGCAGAGAAGCTAATGGTCAGACAGTGAATCTGCAAATGAAAGAAAGTCAGATGCTTTCACATGGCACACTAATAGCATCTTGATAACACTTTAACTGCCATGGCTATATTCTACAGAATCCTGGGATTTGTAGTTTACTGTGTTCTCTGGCACAGAATTCTAAATACCTCAAGAAACCCCATGATTCCATTATATGGGCCCATGGCAGTTAAACTAGTATCCAAGCATTATAGCTATATAGTATGAAAAGGGCCGGAGAAACTACATTGCTACTTGAAGCAACAAAGATGTATTTTTAAGTACTGATGTGTACAATTTTGCTAATTATTAAGGGGGTATTCATCACTACATTCCCTTGACCAAACCACCAAACTTAAAGTTTAGCTTACATTTTAATGTTTTTTAAAATTATTTAAAAAGATACATCTTGCATAACTTGCTAAATTTAAGCGAGCACTTTCAAAATGAGACAGATGGTCCCATAGTGAACCACACTCTAGGCAAATTGGGGATTTAAAAGTTAAAACAAACACTTCTTGGAAGACAATTGCCAACCAGTATAGTTCTTCTGGGTACAGGCTTCATCAAATGAAGGCTCTGAATCCTAGAGTACAGTATGACCCCTGTATCCATGGGAGATTGGTTCTGGGGGCCCCCTTGGATACGGAAATCTACAGATGGTATTGAACCCCCCGGGACCAATTGCAGTGAGCCCTGGGCCTGCGGCTGGAGGTGGGAAAACAGCAGGCAGCACGATCCCGCACTGCCCACTGTTTTCCCATTGGGTGTCACAGCAAGTGGGCCCTGGACCTGTGGCCAGAGGCGAGAAAACAACGGGGAGTGCAATCCCGCGCTGCCCACTGTTTTCTCACTGGGTGCTGTGGCAATCGGGCCCTGAGCCTGCAGCTGGAGGCTCAACCATGGATAACTGACTCCGCGGATTATGAATCCACGGATATAGGGTTGTACTGTACACTGTATTAGGCTAGTTGTGATGTGACCAAGCCTTGAGTAACTGTTGCCAGTAAAGTCATCTATTTATAAAACATTTCAGAACCATCTACTGGCTTTAAAAAGATCCCCAAGATACAAATAAAATATCAACACAGATCAGAAGCACATTAGAAGCAAAGAAAAAAAAGAAAAGGAAGAAAGGAAGGAGTAATTTGGTAAAAGACAGAGAGAACAAAAGAAGAATTTAACTTTCTGCCCAGTAGAAACTTCTTGAAAAGAAATTTCATAATCAGGGCCACCATCAAAAAGGCTCTTGTCTCAGATCCTCAGCAGTTAAATATCTCTTGGTAAGAGAATTTAGACTCTAAAAATGGGTAGAAAAGATAGCAAATACTCAGGAAAGATCAGAATATTAGAATTCTGTGTGTCATCTCACTTGGTCTAACTCCTGCTTGTGCAAGAATTCATAACTAAAACATCCATGACAGGTAACCATTCATGCTGTGGTTAAAAATCTCCAGCAAAGAAGAATCCACCTTCTTTTAAGGTTGTCCATTTCTCTGTTGAATAGGCCGTACCATCAGGAATTTCTTTTCAATCCTTAGTCAGAATCTCCTTTCTTGTATTTGAAAATAAAATAAATTATCCTCTGGAGCAGCAGATATACACTTACTGCAACTTCCACATAACATCACTTCAGGTATATCACCTCTCAATATTCTCCAGGCTAAACATGTCCATCGCCGTCAAAGATTCCTCAGAGAGTTTGGTTTCCAGATGCTTTTCCATCTTGATTGACCACTTCTGGACATGTTCTAGCTTGGTGACATCCTTCTTAAGCTGTGGTACTTGGAACTGGATAAAGTACTCCAGGAGAAATCTGACCAAAACTGAACAGAGCCCCTGTAGTTTTGTTAACTGCAGTCTAGAGTTGCCTTAGTTTTTTGCTTTGTTTTGTTTTTGGTGGGTTGATTTGTTGCTTTCGTACCACATGACATTGTTGACTCCTGTTTAGCTTGTGGTCTACAAGACCTTTTTGACAAGAAAATCTTGAGATGCCTTTCTCTAAGCAACAATGGGTGTATGTTCATTGGGGAGCCACCCTTCACACATGTCCCTACTCAACATATCAACCTGGTTCATCAAAGTGGGTGAAACCTGTAATGTTAGGTGTTGCTAATTTAAATTGTCTATGATATTTTCTGATTCTTTGGTACAGCTATTTCAAAACATGTACATGTGATTTTTTTAAATCACTAATTCAAAAAGTAACAACTGGCATAATTGCTTTAAATACGACAGAAATATCAGAAATTGGTAATTTTTTTATGGGATTTTAAAAATGAGACTAAGGTTTAAAATGCTATTATTTTGAGGACTATATTCTAGGTTTATTCACAGTAGCAAGTGTCATATTTAAAAATTTTGATGCATGAAGATTTTCAGCTATGGATTGCTTTACATTATGAATCATAGGAATATAGGGCACTGGTGTTGTCTACACTAACCAGCTCCCAAGTGTGTCTTTCCCAGCCTTTCCACCAAGGATTGAATTTGTCTGGGATGTAGTCAAAAAAATTACTTTCCCAAGATCTGGAATGTGATCTGTGTAAAGCACTTAAATAATGCAATCTTGTGTTTTCTTATGTTTTCTCAGGGCATTTCCGCACTACACTGTTATAGCGCTCTGATTCCACTTTCAACATCCTATGGAATCCTGGGCTTTGCAGTTTGGGGAGGGGCCAGCCAGACCTTCCCTAAACTGCAAACCCTAGAATTCCATAGGATGTAAAAGCGGAATAATTGCGCTATAAAATTGTAGTGCAGAAACAGATATATATCTCATTGAAGCTTATGTAAGCTTATTCCTGGTTAAATGGATACAGTATGAGCTTAAGATTCCTGTTTTAATTTCTGTTTGCTTCAGAATAAAATAAAAAGACAAATAGAGCAAGAGGTACTGTAGTAAGACACTCATACTTTCACTTTTTTTTTTCTGAAAAGGATTGATTAAAATTTCTTAACAAACAAAAAATCAGTACCTGTATCTTTTCTCCTTCAAAGGAAAAAGCAACTCGGGGGAAAATGATTTAGCATGCAACAATAGATGGAAGCAAAATGTTCATCAGGTTGGCCCTCTCCATATCCATTCTTTTGCTCAAAAAAGCAGTTTATTGAAGCAGTTTTTGCAGTGCCTGCTAGTGCCTTCCATAACATGAGGGCAGTGAATTTGCTTTGGGGTTTCGCCCAGACTTTAGAAGATATATCCAGTGGATAAGTTCTTACAGTTCAAATGAAAACCCAGATTTGCCAGCCCATAAACAAAGTAGCCATAATCATTAGAATACCACTTCACTGACCAAAGCTATAAGGTTTGCTAGTTACCAATGCAGTAGAAAGAACTGTGTGTTACAACTCTGCTTCTGATATGGAAAAAAATGAGGCTACAGAACAATGAAGAACATGATTTAAGAATTAACGTAGAAACTTACCTAAAGGGTTTGTGATTGTTATGATTGTGATGATTATGCTCTATGCACTGGCAAGGATTCTTAACTATGAGAGTGTGATGTCTGTGGAGAGTGTTTCAAGTACATAATTTCCACTTCAGACATTGTTTTGCTTCTTTAAGCTACTATAAGCCATTTAAGAAGGGCAGTAGGTATTTACTACTGAATGGTTCTGAGTGTCAAACACAAACTTTTGACTTGATTTACTGTTTTGCCCCTGTTTCTTCTAAGTGAGCATCATCCTCATCATCAAAGTTTTCCCTAGTAACAATAGTAACAAGCCAGCGGGCCTTTCCACACTACACTGTTAAAGTGCTATTATTCCACTTTCAACATCCTATGGAATCCTGGGATTTGTAGTTTAGGGAGGGGCATTTAGAATTCTCAGACAGAGAGCTCTTTGGCCTCAGTGAACTACAAACCAGGATTCCATAGGATGTTGAAAGTGGGATAATAACACTATAACAATGTAGTGTGGAAAGGCTCTAGGTACATAAATAAAAGACTAAAATTATTTCTGCACAGTGGGCTTACAGTATAGCTAACACTGCCATAAAATAACACAGAAGAGAGAAGCACAGTTTGATGGAGCAGAAAAAAATGGCTGTTGTGGGAGAATTAACTATAGCAGTCAGCAGAGAACAGGTGAATATGTAGTGAGTCAAGAAAGCTTTTGCAGGCTTTTGGGTCAGGTTTAAAAGAGAAAAAAAGAAATAGGCAGAGAAAGAAAGGGGAAGGTTTTTATGCTATCATGAAAGATGCAGTGGTCGACTACAAAACAGAGAACAAAAATGAGAAGCAAGTGGGGTCCATCGGAAAACAGAGAAAGAAAAGAATAAGCAATATGTTGTGAACAGCAGTTTCTTTCATCAGTCTACTAAAGATGTTTGCCCAAAAGAGAACTACACTCCATTTCAGCAACAGCTAGTGTTTTGCTCTAGTGCCTGGATTTTACCACCCATATTCCAAAACAAAGGGCAGCAACAGGCCTGCCAGTGAAATTAACAAAATGCTAACTTGGAAGATTGCAAAGTGGCTTGCATCAGACTCAAGACATTGTAGAGGCTGTTTAGCACAGCACTCTCAAAATATATTGAGCCAGAATCCCATCATCCCAAACCACTAGGCCATATTGAGATGATATGGTTTGGATCCAACACACCTGGAGGTTCCTGGGTTGAGATAGTTGCAGGCTTTCAGAGTCCTCATATGAGGACTAAAAGTGAGGAGACAGCACCCTGATTCCAATGACCCTGTCATTTGGCTCCCCTCCCCCTCAACCCATGGCCTGTGTGGAGAAAGAAGGTCTGAAGGTACCATATTATATTCACATTGGCTTGAATATTAGTAGAAACCTTTGCATAGTTGGGAGCCCCGTATAACCTGGTTTCTGATCATACAGAAGCTACTGATTACATTCAAACAAATGCAAATAGAATTCCTATCAGATCTCCCTGCTGAGTGCAGGATTGTCAAGGACTGATCAGACTAAGACACTGGCCTTTTTTGCATGGTATTTTTAAAGTGTATTAGGCACGCTCCCTCCCCCTGCACGAGCTGCCATACCGCATGGCATTCTGGCGAACCAGGTGCTATCACAGCCACGGATAGTGCTGATAGCGCGTTTTCTTATTTTCGTCTGAAAGGTGAAAATAACCTCCCTTTCACGCATCAGTTGTGCAACCAAAGGGGCTGTGGAGCCGTCGTCCGGTGTGCTTCGGGGAAGGACCCGGGAGTGGGCGGGGTGTGGGCAGTCCCTGCTGCCTGTCCCTCATGCAGCAACTCCCAGGGGATGCTCCGCCCAGCAGCAGGCTGGCCGCTGCCCCCATCGCAGCAGGGAACACTGCATGACACGTCACCGTGAGAGGCTACCTGAGGCTGCGTCGCCACTCACACTCGAGATGACAGCAGCCCCCGGGGTCCGGCCGACTGCGTTTTTTTAAAAAAAAAATCCGGCACTATCGTTAGCACATTACTAACGTAGTATGAAACAGCCTGTTGGCAGGATCTATCATGCTAACGTTAGCACAATAGTTGACAAAACAATAAAAAAGAAAGAAAAACCACCGACCAATCAGGGGCAGTGGGGTGGGGACAGGGCGGGACCTGGGTGTAGCCCAAGACACCAACATGCGGACAAGGCACTGGGCGGGGACTGGTGCTCTCTCGCAAATGCCCTACCGTGTGCAGACTGCAAGGGGCTCTCTACTGGGCCTCTTGCGATATTGGCAATATCATGAGGGCTCTAGTTCATCGCACTATCAAGGTAAGGTGCAAAAAGGGCCACTGAGAGACATGCTCCTTTTAGCCCTCACATAGATGCTTACTGATAGAGAATTACCATCTGCTTCCCCTATAAAATTCAGTGTACCTTCCAACTATCCCACATAATCCTCTGTTGTCCCACTTTTTCAGCTTCTTTTAAAATACCCTGGTTTTTCTCTCTGCCTTCCACTTTTTCCTTTGTTCTCAGCTTATTTCCTTTGGTGTAAACTAAGGTGATTTCGTCCCTGTGCTGGTATAGTGCTATTATTCCACTTTCAACATCTTGTGAAATTCTGAATTACAATTCAGAAAATTGTAGTTTACTGAGGCTAAAGAGCTCTCTGGCTGAGAATTCTAAATGCCCCTCCCTATCCTGCAAACCCCAGGATTCCATAGGATGTTGAAAATGGAACAATAGCATTGTAACAGTGTTGTGCAGAAATGGCCTGAGTTCAAAGTGCAAAACTTGGGAGGAGAGAAGAAGTGTAAGAATCTCACCTTTCCCAGTAGACTTACACAGAATCAAACGGCTGTAGCCTCTTTTAGCTTTTAGCTTATCTGTCCTTCTCACTAATAGCTGTTGTTCCCTTGGCTACACTCTAGTATTGCTTGGCCGCACGTGTCCCAGATTTCATCTGTAAAATTTTGAAGGGTATGATTTATTAGGCAGCCAGATCTTTGGTGCAAGAACACTTATGGTAGAAAAGGCTGGTTTTCAAGGGGCACTTTCCAGACACACAAAAGAAAGACTATTGTCCTGTGCTCCTTTAATAAAAGGAGCAATTTGCATTAGATTAGATTTGGGTGAGCTTTACAGTACTTCTACAGAATTCTTTACTTCTTGGTGCCATTTTCACCTCATTGACCAGTTAATCCCTGTTTGGTTAGGATCAGATCTAGAATAATCAACCTGGTTGCTTCCTTCACCTTCTGGACATGAAATTGTCTGCAAGGCAAATGAAAAATTTGTTGGACTTTACATTCTTGGCAAAGTTTGAAATCCAACAAATATCAGGGTGTTTGAAGTGTTCCATGACTACTCTATGTTTCCATTTTGAATGTTTGATGTTGTCCCCCCCCCAAATGCTAGGCTAAAGTAGAACCCCAGCTGAGGCTTTTATTGTACTGTTTACTGCAGATATGCTGCTGCAACCCAGCTCAACCAGACTACTTCAGAGTATCAAGAGTTTCCAGCTCCCTTTGTTTTGATTGCACCTGCATATTCATGAGTTTGCATTCAGTCCTCTCCCTTGAAATATGCTGGGTTTCCCTTCCTACCTCCTTTCTCCTGTCATTCACTCTGATCACGCATCACATCCAGTTTCATGCAATGTTTCAGAAATTGATTTTCACCAGTTTCCACTGAAGCTTTTTTATTATTCAGGAATTACAGTGAAAGTGCTAAAGTCTTTAGAAATATTATAATAATAAAGAATTAGACCAGTGGTTCTCAACCTGTGGGTCACGACCCCTTTGGGAGTCGAACGACCCTTTCACAGGGGTCGCCTAAGACCATCGGAAAATACATATTTCCGATGGTGTTAGGCTCCATTCCCTCCTTGGTGGTGGTGTGCAAGTGCGAGCCACGCGCTCACGTCCTCCTGCCCCCTGTTCAAAAGGGACTGAAATTGCTCCCCTTCTCTGCTACCGGGAGAACCTCCCGTCTGACGGGCCAGCTTGGGGGGTGGTGGCAGCACGGAGGGCAGGCCCCCTCCTCGCCACGGCCTCTGCCCCACTTGACACAGAGGAGGTGCTGCGGAAGGGCCGGGGGGTTGCAAGGCAGCGCTTTTCCAGGGGGGCGAGCTGCGCCCAGCACAAAAGA
Source organism: Ctenosaura bakeri (assembly GCA_948474755.1). NCBI lineage: Eukaryota > Metazoa > Chordata > Lepidosauria > Squamata > Iguanidae > Ctenosaura > Ctenosaura bakeri. The sequence goes on along the minus strand of CAOLHI010000350.1, from coordinate 1,920,925 downwards.
CAAAGGTGCTGGGATTCCTCCTCCCACTGGCCAGGGTCGACACTCTGGAAACTTTTCCCACACTGCCCCCCCAGTGGAAATGAGAGCGAAGCAGAAGCAGAGCCCGGGGGGGGTTCTCAGAGTTTTTTCCCGGGGGAGATGCACGGCTCCTCTTTCCCTCCCTGCCCGCCCCCCTGTTCCTGGCCAGCGAGGCGGCCTTTGCCGGGGGGGGCATTGTAAATAATAAATAAATAATTTTATGGTTGGGGGTCACCACAACATGAGGAGCTGTATTAAAGGGTTGTGGCATTAGGAAGGTTGAGAACCACTGAATTAGACCATTGTGTTTTAGAACTAATATTCTTCTTTCCCTTATTTGATTTCTGTTGAATCTGTGGCCCTTTTCGCACGGGCCTTTTCTCGCACGACAACCCCGTGAGCCTCGCAGGAGTGGGAGCGTTGCTCCACACGACGCACTCCCACTTCCGCCGGGCTCACGGGGCTGAAGTGGCGCGAGTGCGGGTTTTTTAATTTTTGCTTCGAAGCGAAAATCACCCGCGCTCGCGCAACGCTCCCGGCGCCCGCGCGCACTTACCTCTCGTGCAGAGCATCCGGGAGCCAGCTGGGTCGCACTTCCTTCCCTCCGCCCCTGCGGAAGGAAGGGACGGGGCGGGGCGCTAGCGCGACGGACGCAACACGTCCTGCTTCACGCACGCGCGTGGGGGGGGCGGACGGGACAAGCGCCTTTCTCTCTTGCGCAGGGGGGATGGACGGACGCACGAGCCGCCGCCACCTCCGGGAGGCTGCCACTTCCCCGCTCGTTCCTTCACCTGCGGAAGGAAGGAGGGGGGAAGTGGCAGCCTCCCGGAGAAGGCTTCTTGCGCGAGCCGCCCTCCTCCATCACGCGAGCGCCAGCGCTGCGAAAAGGGCCTGTGTCTCAGAAACAATAGCTGTGTTTACTCAGTGGACGCCTTTACTGGGTCCAAGGCAATAGAAACACATGAAGCAAACAATAGTTTCAGTTTAAAAAGTACTGGATTAATTTAAACAGAACAGAAAGGTTCTGGAAATGCCAGGAGCTCCTAGGAAATACTTCAAGGTGCAGGAATCATATGGATTTCCAAAATAAAATTGGTCTGTACTGGAGCAAAACCAGGGACTTTCTCCCATCTGGAGGTGAGAGGATGAGGAAGTAAAGCAGGGCTGGGAGGAATAAAAATCTTTGTGTTAAACAAGAGTTTTGCTATCAGAGGCCTTGTTAATTGAGGCATGCCTGTACATTTATTTAAAAAGAAAATCAAAACTCATTTGCAAACCTTTGGGCAAAGGAAGCATTTACTTACAGAAAACATGCAAAGACTCAGGCCCTTTCCGCAACTCACCTTTTTGACGAGCTGGGATACGGGGATCGCGCGAGCAGCCTCTAGAGAGAGGCTCTCACGTCCTGGTTGCTTCAGCTCCGCAGCTGCTGCCTGCTCATGTGAGAGCCCCTCCTCTTCCTTCCGCAGTGCAGCCTGGGATTTTCCCAGGCTGTGCTGGGGCAGGAAGCGCAAGTGTTGTGGCTCTGGATCTCCGCACGCACAGCAAGTGTGTGTGGGGCCCCAGAGCAATGGGCAACCGTGCACCATTTTCGGCTCGCAGCTGAAAATGAAATAGTGCTTGATTAGCATCTGCCAGGCCCTGGAGCATCGCACAATTGTGAGTGTGTCATGTGGACCATTCCTCACAGTTGTGCAACACTCCAGGGGCCCTTTCGCATGGCAAATGCCGTGCGAAAAGGGCCTCATTCCCAAGTAGTGAGAGAGAAACAGAATGAAAAGTGACAAGAGCAGAGGTCTTGGCATGCCCTAACAAGAAATGAATGAAGATACGTAGAGGCTGTGAAGAATAATTAGTAAAGCACACTGAAGATTAAAAGTGCCATGGGCTTTAATTGGAGAAAATTAATTCTGCACTTTAAGGAGTTTCCATTAACTGTTTTTGGTAATTAGAGATAGTTATAGAAAGCAGTTTTGTCACAAATGGCTTTGTTCTGTAGGGGGATTCAGGTTTCCTTATGCTACATTAAGGAAAATCATGAGTCTTGAGAAAATAACTTCAGTTTAGAGCTTTTTTTTCCCACAGTCCATTGACTACAGATGCAGTGTCTACATTCCATGTCCTCATAGTTAGCCAGAGTGGTCTTCTGTTTCAAAAAGTGTCCAGAAATATTGCATCCTGTTAAAAGCCTTGAATGATTTATGATATAAGAGGTCTTCAAAAGTGCAAGACTGCAAAGCTGTCATTGATTTTTCTTTCCAGTTCTATGTTTGTTTACATTGACCTCTATTTAAGATTCACTAAAACAACTGGGATATTGGTCAAGGTATGCTTTTCAATCAGTTTTATACTAGACAATCTTTGAAAACCCCAAAGACAAAGGGATAGCTCAGATAACTTCCATATGAAGTATTGACATTGCAATCATCATTAGAGGATCAGTGCCATGCCACTTTGTTCTCTGAGGTTCACAGGGTGGAGATATGAGGTAGGATCTTTTTGCCAGAGGTAGTATTTATCACCTCTCTGGATAGAGTTAGACTGTTAGACAGAACAGTTGCCTGTTACCTACAAAACAGTTACAGTTACCTATATGCCTTTCATAATTGTTGATCTCGATTCTTCTGGTTTGGTTTGGTTTTGGTTTTGGTTTTTTTGTTTTGGTCTGGCTGTTGGGTTCTGTTCTCATCATTGGCTTGTTACTTTTAGTTTACAGAGCTTGGCAGTAACAAGTTACAAATAACAAATCAATAACTATTCTTCTTACTAATCACAAATCAAATCTATTTTTACCAATTTCTCTTTCCTCAATTGTTTTAATTAATCTTGCCATTAATTGTGGGAGGGAAAGAAGTATTTAAGTAAACAGACCCGAAAGAACAAGATTGAAAAGGGAACTGACCAATTCTGAAACAGACTGAAGTTGGAACGCAAAATGGGCTTATGAGCCTCAACCTCAAGGAGAGAGGGCTATTTTATTGTTGATATAATTATTAAATTTATATCCCACCTTTCTTTCCAGGTAGGACTTCAGACAGCTTATATTAATTTTAAAAATATTAAGCTAATACATTAGTTCACAAAAGTTCTAAAAGAATTTAATGACAATGTTATCATAAAAATATGATTAAAAATAATTTAAACACTTGAAATATATTTAAAACATAATTTCACACACTCTGTGTGTATCTGTGCCATCAAGTTGCCTGTTGACTTACGGTGACCCCATTAATTTCATAGGGTTTTCTTAAGGAAGGAATACTCAGAGGTGGTTTTGCTAGTTTCTTCGTCTCAACTATATAGCATCTAATATTCTCTGGCAATTTCCCATCCAAGCATTAACCAGAACTGATCCTGCTTAGCTTCCAAGATCGGACAAGATCTACTATCTTTAGGGTATTCAGCCATTTTTACACACACACACACACACTGCTGCTCCATCATTAAAATGCAAATGCCTACCAAATAAAAACTTCTTCAGCTGCCAGTGAAAAGAGATATAGTTTCTTGTTGGCTTCAACAGGTCAGCCAAGGAGAAAGTCACTGTCTAGATGAGCAAGCCATGTAGCTGTACAGTGCCCCCTCCACTTTCATGAGGGTTCAGAGTGCAGAACCCTCCCATTCTCTTCTGGGGCTCCCCCCTCTCCTTCTCTTGTTTTTGGCCCCAGCACACATGCCTTCCTTCTCCACACCCAGGCAAAAGGCAAGGGAATGGTGGGGGGAGGCACATGCATGCTTCACAAATAATCAGATTCACAAAGGTCAACCCATGAATGTGGAGAGAGGGCTGTAATCTGATCCTTTCACTCGTGCAGACGTTGGATGGGAAGAAAAGTGAGGTTGCTGACAGTGCACAACTTTCTCTTCACCCCTGTTGTGATAGGGCTTCTTTAGTTGAAGCTACAGAGCTTGTTGCACAGTTTTATTTTTGTTTGGTTGGTTACAAGATTTACACCCTGCCCTCTGCCATAAAGAGTAGCTTCCAACCAAAATTTAGAAAATGAAGTTATGTACCAAAATCCACAATAAAATACAAAAATCAAAGCAATACTAGAAGCCATTTTCTGGCAGCAGGATGCAAAATAGCCCTCTCTCCTTGAGGCCCATAAGCCCATTTTGTATTCCAACTTCAGTCTGTTTCAGAATTGGTCAGTTCCACTTTCAATCCAAAATCCTGGCAAAAGAATTTTTTTTCTGTTTATTTTCAGTCTAAAGGAGATAGAGAGAGCTGACTGAGCTTCCCAACAAAGGGTACTTCCCAACAAAAGATGCATACTTGGCACTACTACTTAAAAGTCTCTCCGTCTCAGATAGCTACTAACTATGTCTCTTCAGACAAAGGTATATGCACTCTAAATAGGTTCGTAAAGGGTAAGATGCCATATGTGGGAGAAGGTAGTCTTTCAAATAACCTAGTTTCCCAACCAGTTAGAACTGTCATGGCAACTGATTATTCATGGTGGTTCCTATGAAACGGCCTCAGAAAGATCATGACACCATTGTTGCTGTTGTTTATGGTAGTTGCTTATTTCTACTTCACTGGGAAGACAACTAACAGCCATAAAATCAAAGCCCATGAAGGTTCAGCTCTGATCTAGTCAAAACAGATTTTACTCCCAAATCACAATTACCATTTATAATATTACTCACATAGAAGCACAGGTGTCGAAACAATACATGGCGTACCTTGCTTAATATAGCACATGCTGTGCTGCTTAGTTCAAAAGCAGAGATACTGACAGAAGACTAAGCAGCTCATGGTCTATTGTTCACCTGATGCATGAAATCATTAATCAGCTTTGAGGTCTCAGAGAAGTTGACATCTCAAATATGAAGAAGGATATGGTTCTCCTCTCAGAATTCATATGGTGCTCTTCGTAATTCTGGGAAAGTGATTCTCATCCTCTCAGAGGAGCTATGTATTATTTGATTCCAAGAGCAGGACATAAATATATTACAAAGATCAACAGACATGCAGAGCAATTGATTGGATGACAAACTTTAATATATGTTCTGTCTTCTAAACCACTAAGGTAATGTGTGGAAATTGCCTTGGCTAATTGAGGGGAAGAGATTTCCTGAGCTGAATATTCATATTGAAGAAGAGAACTGGGATAGTCCACTCAAATAATGACTGTTGGGGTCGAGCCCAGAAAATAGGTTTAAAATCCTACTTAGGAGATGGGCAAGTCACAGTCTTAAGCTTCGATTCTCAGGCACTGTTAAGTTTCTTGTAGGCTGATCCAAACTGGCTGAACATCTTTATCGCTGCTTATTTATTATGGTTGTTAATCTTTTTTAATAAGATCCAAACAATATTTTCCTAATCACATTCTTTTTCAGAGTTTTTCTTTTCCCTTCTTGGGCATCTTTAATTCCTTCTCAAAAGGTGAGCTTTTGGACTAGAGTGAGCTGCAGGTCTGAGGACTAACTAACAGCCCCAGGATGGTCTTTTGGTTCTCAAAAACTGACATCTTTAATGTTAAATAATAAGTGAGGTCCTGTGAATTCTTTCAAATATGTATTCTCTCTTGGAGGCGTCCAGGAGAGGCAATTTACACTTACTTTTTGGCCAGCAAAGAGGTTGCCTAGGGAGTCTGGAGTAGTCAAGGCCCATAACAAGAGGCTTGGAGTCCCATTCAGTCCAGCCCTATTTTAGAAAGTGTAGAGAAATTTTCCTTTTCCACTTCCAATGCTTAGCCTCCATCTCCCTCACTCTTGCAGCCACCTTTCTCTTGGACAGGAGAGCTGAAGGCAGAGCTGGATCACACATCTCTTTTGAAGCCAACCTTGCTGCCGCCACTACTGCTGCTTTAGGGTCAAGACTCCTTTAAAAATAACTAAAGTAATAAAGCACTAAAACAATTTAGAAGCAGAAACAAGAAAAGCTTCCTTGTCCTCTTCACCATTTTATAAATCCTTTTTCCTCTCACTATCACAGCCACCCTTGAGTTAGGCAGGAAAAATAAAGGAGGACAAATCATACCTCAACCTTAGGAAGAAGTTATTTATTGTAAGAGCAGTTTGACAGAGGAGTACACCCCTCCTTCCTTGTAGGTTTTTAAGCAGAGATTGGATAGCAGTCTGTCAGAGTACTTTAGCACTGTATTCTTGCTTTGCCATAGCTTGAACTACATGGCCTTTGTAGTCCTTCCAAACTGTTTGATTCTATGATACTAGACACCCCCACTTTTGAAGTCACTGCTGTGAGGGCAAGGTCTCTCCATTTTTTGGATATACGTGGCAGCTAGTGCAGTACAGCTGGCTTCTAAATGGGGAACAAATAGCCCATGTTGTCTCTTCTGCCCAAGAGAAGGGTGCTGGAGTACAAAGCGGATGGGGTATAGGAATAAAGAAAGTGGGAAGATGGAGCTTCTCTTTCACTAAACTTCTAAATGACTTTAGTGCTTTAATGCCAACATTATATAAAACTTACATTAAAAAATTATCAGAGGGCAAGGAGAATTAAGTATATGTGCTAGCTTTAAATGGAAATGTGACCCACCCTCTTTTAGCATTCCGAAGAGAAGAGCGACTGGGAGAATGAATGGAGTGGGTTGCAAAGGGGATGTTGGGGGTTGGTCTGCTACCAGCTGAGATGACCTCAAAGAGGCCTGCTGTGAGCAATTTGCTAAGCAGTTTGCAGATAAAATCACTCAGACCCACTCTGATTTGGATGTTATAGTTAATACAAGCCCAGTGGATGTAACCTTTGCTCTTGCTTGTCCAGCATTAATGGATACTTTTCCGTTTGTGCAGCCCAAAGATATGGACATCTCACTAGAGAGATGAAAGCCACCACAAGTGTGCTGGATTCTTGCCCTTCCTAGCTTATTAAAAAGGCTAGGGGCTGAGTGACTGGCTAACCAAAGTAATTAATGCCTTGCGTCAGCACAATAGATGAACGACATAACGAAAGAAAACATTTGTAAAGCCCCTGTTTGAAAATGCCTCCCTGAACTCAACTCAATTGGCCAATATCCAGTATTCCATTTCTGGGCAAGGTACCAGAACATGTGGTGGCCTCCCAGCTCCAGGAACTGCTAGATGAGATGAATTATCTTCATCCATTTTAGTCTGGGTTCAATCCAGTTATGGAATGGAGACAGCTTTGGTCACCTTGGTAGATGACCTATGCCTTCCTAGGATGAGGCATGAGTGCACTGTTTTACAGCAGTACCATTCTTACCTAGAGGAATGAACTCAGAAGGTGTTATTGGGGGACTCTTGTTTGACTGCTTGCCCATTGATCTGTAGAGTTGTGCAGTCATACATTATGTCCCCCATGCTTTTCAACATCTAGATGAAATTGTTGGGGGAGGTTGTTGGTAGTTTTGGGATTCAGTATCATCACTCCTTTATATCCTGCTCCAAGGAAGCTGTTCTAAACATGTGCCTGTTGACAGTAATGGACTGGATGTTGATGGATCAACTGAAGTTTAATCCAAGCAAGACAGTGTGTTGCTGGTTAATCACAAGGCAGATCAGGGAATACAGATTGAACCTGTATTGCTGGCCTTTTGCCGTAATAATAAACTTGTAGATTGAACCTGTGTCGTATGGGGCTGTACTCCCTCTGAAAACACAAATTGGCAATTTGTATATACTCCTGGACTCACCCTTGACACTCAGGTTTTGATAGTGGCTTGGAATACATTTGCACAATTAAAACTAGTTTGCAACTGTGCAAACAGTTGTGAAACATCCAGTGGGCTACAGTGATACATACCTTAGTTACATCCCCATGGGATTATTGTACATATGACTGTCTTTAAAGGGTTTTCTGAAACTTCAGCTGGTCCAAAGAACTGAAGCCAGATTGTTAATAGGAGCTGGTTAAGGGAACATGTGGCTCTTTTGTGGAAACAGCTCCACTGGTTGTCATCTCAGCTTTGGGCACAATTCAAGGTACTGGTTATGAACTATAAAGCCCAGGCTATGTGAATGACTACATCTTCCCATATGAGCATGCCCAAATTCTAAGATCTTAAGAAGAGGCACTTTTTTTCTCAGTTCCACTGTTTTCACGGACACATTTGGTGGTAAATTGGGACAGGGCCTTCCTCATGGCGGCTCCTACGCTTTGGAATTCTTCTTCTGGAGGCCAGGCTGAGTCCATTCTCATTATCTTTCCTCAATCAAGTGAAAAGGCAAGCATTTGGAAACTGATTGTTTTATTTCTGTTTTAGTGCTATACTGTTTTTAATCTGTGCTTTTAAATAAATGTTTTTATGTTTATATTTAATTCCATAGATAGTTTAATATTACTTTAACCTTTTTTTGATATGTTTCTAGCTATATCTGATTTTGCTTTTACATTTAAAAACAAAATGGCTGAACTGTTTCATTCTTCACAGGAGTAAAATATTCTTTTGATCTAGTGATAAGGAAGAACAAGCTTTGCATTCCCATGCGTCTCACTCAATATTAATCAGGCATTTCATACTTCATTCTAGAATTACCTTTGCTAGGCAACAATGTTTTATTTTAATTTAGCTGAAGCCTGACAGCACAGTCTACAAATCACTAAGTTTCCTTATTTGACAGCCAAATCTGAAGCTCTATCTTCGTGAGGAAAAGTGAGGATTCCTAGTTAGTAATGAATGTCGATAAATTCTCTTTGGTCTACTTTTCTGTATTAGCCACATAAGTTTGTATGCCACATGCAGGCATCACAGAAGTCAGGACTCTTATTCATGTAGCTGATAACATGCTGGCATTCCAAAAATTTGGTGTTCAGTGCTTTTTAATGCAACCAATGAACTAGCAGGGATTACTGAAGTAAGAAGAAATTAAGAACATATGCTTATTTTATAGTACACAGACAGGGCTCCCCACAGAAATCACACTCGGACTATTAGGCAGCATGTCCATATAATGCCGTCATTGACAATTGCTAGTACCCCAGGACAACAGTCAAACCAATTTGGATGTAATTTAGCCAGATGGATGCATTTTATTTACATGAGGCTTGAATGCTAGGAGCAATGTTCCTTATTAAAATCCATTAGGATAGATATCTCCCTGTGAACCTGTAGCTCAAATGAAGTGCTTATGCTAATCTAGCTTGCTGTTCAATTAACATACAGAAGTAAGGGAAAGAACCATTCTTGACAAGTTTAGGGCTGTTTTGAATCAGGGGGGAGCACTGGTGTGAAAACATGTTCTTTTTCTAGATTTTCAGTCGGTAGTATTCTATTTCTATGTGTGTGTCTCTATTGCATGCCTGTGTGAGTATCTTGAAGGAAGATAAAACCTAGCATACTTCTGTTCATCTGTGGTAGGATCATTTTTGTCAAATTGTTGGCAGATTTAAGACTTTGAGTTGACTTGATTTCTTTTATTTTTTCTCCCTTAATTGTTGTTGCTAGCTATGTTGTAAATTTTAGGGCTTTTCCGCACTTGGTTTTTAAAACGGGGCGGAGCGTCCTCCTGCGAGGACATTTGCATTTGGGGGCAAACTGAGTTCGGACTACTTACCGTATGTCCGGACTTCAGCCCGCTCTGGAACGCCCATAACTGGATGTTCACCATGCTATTGAAAGTCTTTTTGAAACAGGACTTTCAATAGCCCGGCGCGCCCCAGTCCATCGCTGCGCAAAAGTATAGATTTGCAGGCTCGCGCCAGCACAAGCCTGCACATCTTCCAGGGGCAGGCTTCCGGCTGGCGAGCTTCTGCAGTTGGTGGAGAGCCTCCACCAACCGGAAGCGTCCATTTTCATCCCCGGAGAGTGCGTAGCGCAGGGACGCACTGCTCCAGATCGGCATGGGTCATTGGGGGGAGCAGGCCAGTCTGGTGAGTAATGGACTGCTCCGTTTTCCCCCCAAAGTGCTGAAAAGCCCTTAGAAACTGAAAGATAGGCTATATATACTTTTATAAAGACATTAATAAATACTTTCACCAAAAAGGCAAGAGTTGTGTATGTATTCACAACTATAATCCTGTGATGAGTTACCTGTGGAACTCATTACTAGTTCCCTGTTGAACTCACCATAATTTACTTTTGACTTGACAAGTACCAAATTGCACTATAATTCTCTTCCAGTTCTATGGTATCTAAGATTTCAGTAGAACGCTAAAGAGACTTGATTTTGGCTAGATCATGTCCACTGTATTGAAATAATTTGTTCTATAACTGTTAGAGTGGAGCAGTATTCTTTACTAAATTTGTATCAGATTCTAATTCCAAGACTTCAATTTTTTTACTGATATCAAAGAAGCAAAAATTTCCTATTCAACTAATTGTTGCAGACAGTTTCAATTCCTGGGCAGGAAAAATCAGAATTGTATCTTTTTTTTTTCAATATCATTTTATTAAAGTTTCACAATTAAAACAACAATAGTATTATTGCTATTTCACATGAATTATTTCTTGGATCTTCCAAACTGATCTAGACTTCATTTCCAAAATCTGTTAACATTGTTATATCATTGTACTGCATTTTTCAGCCATTTTACACGTTAGTACATAGCATTTCCATTACCATATTCCTGCTTCATGATATCTGCTGTAATCATCACAATGAAATTTTTCCACATATTACCATGAATTATAGACTTCTATCACAGGTCACCCAGCAATCACCTACAATTTGCCATTCTTTCTGAATTTCATCATCTGATTTCCCTTTCAATCTTTGAGAGACTATGTCAGCATTTTTATTTTCAATGAAGGTTCCCCACCATTGTTCTATTGTAGGTATTTGCTGTGTTTTCCATACCTTAGCATATTCAATACGTGCTGTTGTTATCATATATAATAATATTCTACAATATTTCTTTATATTCATACCGTCTACTAAATCTGTCATATTTAACAAATACATTTCAGGAGTCATAGGAAATTGTAGCTTCATTATTTCGCAAATCCTCTTATGTATCTCAGTCCAATATCTCTTGACCTTTGGGCATGTCCACCACATATGATATATCGTACCCACCTCTTTTAAACATTTCCAACAAAGCCCAGTACCTGAATTGTAAATCTTTTGTAATTTATCTGGTGTCAAATACCATCTATAAAACATTTTATAATAGTTCTCTTTTAAATTCTGGGCAACTGTAAATTTGTTTGTCTTTTTCCAACTCTGCTCCCAAGAGTCCAGTTGAATTGTATGACCCATATTCTGTGCCCAAGAGATCATTACTGCTTTAACCGTTTCTTCATACTTCTCCTGGTGCAATATTTCCTGAGTGATCTGAGCTAGTAAATGAGGAGGGTTTTCAAAAAGTCGTTTTATCACTCCAACCTTCTCCTTTACTTCAATTCCATATGTCTTTAAGTCCATCTGAAACCTTTCAGTTAACTGCCTGTAAGGAAACCAGTTTAAAACTGTTCCTTCCTGCTCCAACTTGTCTCTTGATTTAAGCTGAAGACTATTCAATTTTGTCCTCTCAATTATGTCCTCATATCGAAGCCATTTTTCCGATTCAGACCTTCTTCCAAAGAAAGCTTCTTGAGGAGAGACCCAGGTGGGCAGCTGCCTAATGTTTCTAGACTTGTAATCTTCCCAAACTTTCAAAAGAGATTTCCTGATGTAATGATTGGAGAAATCTTTATCTATTTTTGCTTTATCATAGAACATATAGGCATGCCAGCCCATCCTCAGATCTGCTCCCTCCAATGCCAGCATTCTGGCATCTCGTAGATCCATCCAGTCTTTTATCCATATGAAAGCCGCGGCCTTGTAGTAAACCTGAAAATCAGGTAGACCCATACCACCTCTATTTTTCTGATCTGTTAAAATGTTCCATTTAATCCTGGGTTTCTTCCCTTGCCATATAAACTTGGATATTTCTCTCTTCCATTGTAGAAAAGGTTTCTTATTCAATATTACGGGAAGGTTTTGGAACAGAAAGTTCATCTTTGGTAAAACATTCATTTTGATTACTGCGATTCTCCCCAACATTGATAGATGTAACTTAGACCAGCTTTCCAAATCTTTAATTATCTCCTTCCATTTTTTTTCATAATTATTTGAATATAGCTTATTATTTCTTCTGGCTATCCAAATTCCCAAATATTTAACTTTTTGTCCTCTCTTGAATCCCGTTTTTTGTACTATTTCCGTCTCTTCTCTCTCTCTCAAATTTTTGGTTAAGAAATTTGTTTTTTCCACATTTATCTTAAATCCGGAGAACTCGAAAAATCAGAATTGTATCTTGAAGATACTTGGAAATCATTAATGTCAGCATTATTTGACAACATTTCCCAAAAGCCCTCTTTAAAACATGTGCTTTTGCAATGCTTTCTAAACACAAGTAAAGATATACCCTGACAGACATCTTCTGGAAGACCAGAGCTTGGCCATATTGGCTGGGGATTCTAGGCAGTATAATCCAAATTAACATCAAAGTCTATGTGAGAAAATACTATGGCAGCATTTTCAGGTTTTCTATGCTTTGTCCAATAATGGCAGACAAGTAAGGTATTCAGTACATATCTTAATTGGTAATTTAATATGGAAGGGCTAGCTTAATTATTATATAGGTCTCAGGGTGCACTCAGCTTTAAATGCCTTGAATTGGGCCAAGGAGTGCAGCCATTGTATGCTTTTTCACGTATTCTCAAAGGGCTATGTTGTGGCACACTGTGAATCCACTGAAACATATAAACCATCTGAAAAGGCAATATATAACTGACAAAGGGGATTCTGGCTGCAACAATAACATGGATTGTACAAAGCTGCATCCCAAAGCATCTCAAGATTTTGAAAGTGCTCCAGTGCATCACTTTTAACCACTTCTTCTTTTCTCTGCCTGAATTTCTTTTCAGTCTGAACAACTTATTACCTGACCACAGCCTGCAAACACCTGTGTAAGACTGATACTGCTGCTCTTTATTTGTTTTTTTGATCAATTTTATTAACATTTTTGAAAAGTAAACACTACAACTAAGTAAATAAATATTTCAAAAACAGAAATAAAGAAATCACATCCAAGCATACAAAGATACCTATGAATTAACATATGGATTGAATAATAACAAAGGGAAGGGAAGTAGAAAAGAAAAAACAGAAAGAAATCAACTTCCTTTTTTTTTTTTGAATGGAATATACTAATCCCTCACAGTCCAAGGCTCTCAATCAATCAATCAATCAATCAATCCAACCTTTTCCATTTCTCTCTCCCACAACTCATACTGTCTAATAAAAAAAAAATATGAACTTTCCCTTTTTGGTTAATATGCCTAACATCTTATCCATGTTTCTTTTTTCACTTTCTGTTATGTTCCATTACAACATGCTTGCATAATAAAAAAATAACATTATATCATAAAAATCTTAATACGGCAAAGTAATAATGCAACTGCTTTCTAAAATACTGCCAACTTACTGTTTTCAATAGTTAATAATTCCACACACATTCATGTGTCAAATACTTCTATACAAATTCATTTTCTAAAAGCCATTACATAATCCATAAACCAATCTATATATCATACTGATCTATTTTATCTGTTTGGATTTCAAAGGTGTGACTTGTCTGATAGAGAGTTTGGTGAGGTTATGCTTTTGGAGTATAACTCCCAGAATTTCCCAACCAGCATAGCCACTGGGGGGATTGGGAGTTGTACTCTAAAAAAGTAACTTCTCCAATGTCTCATATAACATTACAACCCCATGAAATCTGCTAAACACAAACATTTGTAAATAAAGAAATCCAACAATCTTTCTCTACATTGAAAGTCCCCAGCTTTTTCCCCAACTTCTCCTTGCATCTGTTGAGTCAGTCTTTGCATACTCAGTCACCAGAAAGGTACAGTTTTCATAGAAACCCTATGCTTTCCAGGGACCTTCCATATGGCTGAGGACAAAATGCTTTGGGGGCTTCTTAGCACAGCAACTTGCCACATGTGTGATCATTCCCATCCAATGGTTGGCTCTGGTGTGCTTAGAAGGGAAAGAAGTTCATGGCCTTTGCAATATGAGTGCATCTCTAAAGTTTGTTTTTCTCTGACTCTTACAATCAAATGCTAAATGTTATTTAAACTTTATTTTCTAACTAGCAAAATTACCCAGCTTTGGTCAGGTTAAAAACTACCCTTACTCCAGTGCGCATGCTCTCACTGCCAATTTCTCTCTCCCTCTCTCTCCACTCCTCGTCTTCCCCTCCCAAGCCTTCTCTTTTCTGCTGGTCTTTCTTTCTCTCTACCCTGATACTCGTTTGGCCTGGGCTACTACAAACTCCTTTTTTCTCTGTTACCCAATATGGTTTCTATCTGACACAATCTTTTTACTCTCTCTCTCTCTCTCTCTCTCTCTCTCTCTCTCTCTTTCTGGTCTATCCCTCCATCCCAGTATTTTTGTTCAAACTTTCTTTCATTTAAGGAACCCTGATGACAGTGGTTAAATACTGGTACTGTAGCCATACCATTGTGAGTTTGATCCTGCAGGGCTCCAAGTTGATTCAGTCTTCCATCCTTCCGCCGGTCAATAAAATGAGTACCCAGCTTGTTGGGTCCGATTAGCTTACAACATTGTAAACCACTTAGTGCTTAGCACTGATAAGTGGTATAATGTAACTGCTATTGCTATATTAACCCACCTTCTTATGCACAAAGAGTTTCTCTTCCTCCTTCCCTCTCGCTCCTGTCTCTCGCAAAACATATATAGTACAAAATATTTCCAAATAATCCAATAACAAATACAACTCAAGATTTAAATAATCATTCTGTAGAGTGAACATATAATAAATATAAACTAAAATTACATCATCTACTAATAATGTGCACTAACATCTAATGAAGAAATACCAAAAGGGAAAATAGAGAGGTCCCAATAGTAGCAAAAATGTTTCCTTGAAACTAAATCTTCCCCCAGCCAAAAGGAGACCACACACTTATGGTCTCGGAACATCTTAAGCAACTGTTACAATCCAGAGTCCCATGATCCCAGCCTAGGTGGAAATGGGCTAAGTAGAAGGCCAACTCTTTCAGGACTAGGGATGGGATGAATCTAGAATTTTCTGAATCCAAATCCAAATCCGGATCCAAATCCCTGGAAGGTTCTGCGAATCCATGAATCTCATGAATCTCGAATCCTCCCCGAGGAGGGAGGAGAAGAACGGGGAGTGCGAGATCATGCTCCCTGCAACCTTCTGCCGGGAAAACAACAGGGAGACTCCCGTGGGCCCCAGACCCGATCACGGATGGGGCAGCCAGGAAAACAACAAGGAGCCTCCTGTGGGCCCTGGGCCTGATTGTGGCTGGGGCAGCCAGGAAAACAACAGGGAGCATAAGATCGCACTCCCTGCCACTTCCTCCCACATGCCCCAAGCTGATCGCAGCTGAAACGGTTGGGAAAACAACAGGGAGCTTCCTCCCATGCGCCCCATGCCCAATTGCACCTTGGTTGACCAGGCAAACAATGGGGAGTGTGAGATCGTGCTCCCAGCCACTTCCCCCATGTGCCTTGAGCCTGATCACAGCTGGGGTGGCCAAGAAAACAACGGGGAACACAATCTCCACTTCCTTCCATGTGCCTCAGGCCTGATTGCGGCTGGGGCAAGTGGGAAAACAACAGGGAGCACAACACCACACTCCCCGCTGCTTCACAGCTGGAGCGGGCAGGAAAACAACAGGGAGCGCAAGATTGCACTCCCTGCTGCTTCCTCCCATGCACCCCAGGCTGATCGCAACTGGGGCAGCTGGGAAACAATGGGGAGTGCAAGATCGCACTCCCAGCCACTTCCTCTCATGTGCCCTGAGCCTGATTGCAGCTGGGGCAACTGGGAAAACAACGTGGAGCACGATCTCTGCTTCCTCTCACACGCCCGAGCCCGATCATGGCTAGGGCAGCCGGAAAACAACAGGGAGTGCGATCTCTGCTTTCTCCCACGCTCCCTGGGCTCAATCATGGCTGGGGCGGCTGGGAAAACAACAGAGACCACGATCTCCACTTCCTCCCACACACCCCAGCCCTGATCATGGCAGGGACAGGCAGGAAAAGATCGCACTCCCCGTCACCTCCTCCCACCAGCCCCAGCCCTATCACACCAGCCACAGGTGGGAGGAGGTATGGATTCAATTCGCCCCCTCCTGCCCCAGGATTTGGATCTGCAAATCTCACATTCTGGCCCAGGATTCAAGGATTCGCGGATTCATTTGGCTGATCCCTATTCAGGACTTACATTAAGAAACTCACCAGGCACCTTCTGAAACACTACAGTTGTTGCAGCTGGAGCCATATCCCTTCTGCAAACCAAGAACAATCATGATGACCTGACTAAGGCCACTTCCACATGACGAGGCTCTTGAGAGTCATCCCATCGCACTCCCAGTAGGGAAGGGAATGCAACAGGAATGCTGTCCTCCACATGGACTGGCTCCCTGCAGAAAGGGCACTTTACCAAGCTGCATTGGGGAAGGAAGCATCACCATTACATTTTCTGCCTTCCACAGGACAGGTAGGTATGGGAGTGTCATGCGGTAAAAAGCGCTAAATGGATTTTATCCATTTAGTGAATATCCAGGAGCGCGATGCATGGGGACAGGATGGCAGTGGGCCAGTGACGACATTGTGTGAAAGTATAACCAGCCGACCACTGCCCTCCTGTCCCCATAGCAGGACAGTCTCTTCATGCGGAAATGCCTAAGAAGCCTACTCAGATGCTAGTGATGTTTGTGTTTGGACTGCAGCCTGAAAGACACAACGACTCTGAAAGGAAACTTTAAACTCCATTCTATTAATTCTTGTACCCTGATCTCTCTTTCTCTCTAAGGCAAGAGTGGCTATGGTATGGAACCCAGAAGGCCACATCACAGATTTTTTGAATCCTTCAGTGGTCCAAGGGCACCATTTCTTGGCTACTCAAGCAAGGGGCCTCCAAAACAGCACTGTAAGCCTTCTAAAATTGTTTAGGTGTTTTTCAGCTGAAAAGTGTGAGAGGAACCACCAAAGAGTACTAAGGGTAGTGCACTGAGGACCCTCCTTATATATATATAGCGGCATCTGATGATAGTTAATCCTACATCCACTCACTGGCTGCTTCTTACCAGCCAATGAATTCAAACCTGAAATACAAATTCATTGGTTGGCAGTTCCCACTTCTTCCTGAATCTGCCTGGGCTTCTGGGAAATAGATGTTAGCTCAGCATCTTTGCTGTTGAGCACAAGTGTTTTGCTCCATTCTGCCCTTCCCTGAAGCCACAAATCCATTCCATGCTAAGTTGCAAAGTACTCTTACTCCCAAATATGTTTATCAAAGGATAGATTGCATGCAGCCTTAGTTACTCCTGAAAGGATATCTATAACAGCTTTTTAAATCTTGTTTGCGCTTGATCACTTGGTACACTTTTAATTCATAAATCCTGAAAGGGCTCAACTATATAGGAGTCTTGGTAGTCCATTTTTGTGTGATCTTTTAGTTCGCTTTTGACTCATAACTCCTGAAAGGGCTCAACTAGTCTGGTGGTCCATTTTTGCCTAAGCATTTCCGAAGGGACCCAGCCTCCTCTCTAGACTCCAGGAAGTTTGAGTTGCCTGCCCCCGCTCAGCCTGCAGGTCCCTGCTTATTTTATTTTATTTTAAAGCAAGGTTAGTTGGAACACATTAGTATAGCAAAATATTGATTGCAATAGAAAACCAGTACTATACCCTTTAATTTTGACTGGAAGCAGTAACTCATTTTTTCTAAAAAAAAAAAAAAAGCTATTGTATTGTACCATAATTTCCAAACTATGATTGGTTAACAAAAAGAAAGTGCTTCTGACATACTTTTTTTTTAAAAAAAAAATCAGATTTGGTGCAACCTTGGTTAAATCATCTAGAGCAGGGCTTTCCAAACGATGTGCCACAACACGTTAGTGTGTCACCTGAAGTGTGTAGGTGTGTCACCCACAATCTTGGAAAGGTATGTTATTATTTATAAATTGTATGTTTTTAAAAAATATATTAAAGGTTTTCATGAGATATGTTGTGTCCCCATACATTTTGTTATTATACTTTATGTATGTGTCTGTATCTCTTATAAGGGGTTAAATTAACTTCCAGTTTGCTAGTAAAACTGAATTACTGTGCTGTGAAATGACGCATGTCTAAAAAGTGTGTCACCAACATGAAAAGTTTGGGAAGCTCTGATCTAGAGGAAGATGTCAGCCTTTATGTGTCATATTCTTATGTTTAATTCTTTATGTTTTTATTATTCATTTTTGCTGGTAAATGAAAGCACCATTTATAGACATATCAAGTAATATGATAGGCACAGCAAAGCCAAGGTAGTGTGTTGAGGTCCAAGTGGTATCAACATGACAAAAGAGGAACCACAAACTATATTCTGAAGTTGGACACATCTTGAGACAACTTTCTTTATAAGAAAGCAGTGTCTATATAGAAAAAGTTGTTTTACATCCTGCAATAGTGTGGCAACTGAGAATGTGAGAAATTCTGGTGTCTTTGTTCTCTATTTCCAGGTATCAGGAACTTAAAAATGGTTTTCAGTGGAAAAGATAAGATGTTTAAACTATACCCCATTATGAATACCTACATTTCCCTACTTCACTGTGCTTATATCAGTGGATTTCTTTTTCAACAAATACAGCAAATACTAGAAATGCCAGCTCGTATTATACTCACACATCACGTGTTTCATTTTATCCTCCAGAAGGTCAATAGAGAACCCTATGGAGAGCAAGACTCCCAGAACCAGAAAAATGTTCCATTATCTCTCGTTTATTTCTACCATTTATCTTTTGCACAGTGTGGCCTATTTCCCGCTCACAAGACATGTGAGTTTGTGCCTGAAAAGTTTCATTCCACTAACAGTCCTGCTGAACCAATATGCCACTCTCTCTGAGTTACCTGGCACTTTCTCACTCATTAGATACGGGCCTTGTGGCAGCTCATGGTGGTATCTTGCCTCTGAGCTGCAATCAGGAATAATTCAGGAGGCAGTACATGAAATCAAGCTACATCATAAGCATTTGAATAGTACCATTACTGCTCTGTTATAAAGAAAAGCAAAATTAGCATTTCCCCAAGCTCATTATAAATTTAAGAA
The DNA here is from genome assembly GCA_948474755.1 of Ctenosaura bakeri. Classification (NCBI taxonomy): domain Eukaryota; kingdom Metazoa; phylum Chordata; class Lepidosauria; order Squamata; family Iguanidae; genus Ctenosaura; species Ctenosaura bakeri. Next base: position 1,901,907 of record CAOLHI010000350.1, on the reverse strand, counting down.
ATGAGGTAAAAATGCAGCATGGGTTTGGGCAGGGAAAAGTGCTTGCTCATGTAAAATCTTTTTCTGCAAGGACAGTGACAATTTTGATAGATCTGCTGCAGAAATTAGATATTGATAACCTTGGATATGTATTTTAATTTGATGATGGAGCACACTGTATACAACAGAGTTTAATAAATATCTTTCAATGTAACAGTATTATCAGAAAGAGATCCCAGCCGGGCTGGAGTTTTTTATTGCTTTCATCAAGCAACTGGAAATATTATTTTAGCTATGTGGAAGCAAATGTGTCCTTTTATTATTCATGAACATATATTGCTTAGTCTTAGCCTTTCACTCAGCTCAATGGAAAGTGTAAAAGATCTTTTTGCATAAAAATATACTTTATAAAAGTAATTAAGTATTGAAATTTCCCATTCCTATGCCTGCAATAGCTCATCGAAGAAATGTGTTGTCTATATGAATATTAACAATGTAATTTCCCTTAGCCATTAGGAGTAACGTAAGTGATTGTCTTATGTCACAACATTTTGCATATCATGTACAGAGGATAAGTTCCTTTAGGAATGTTGTTGGCTCTGTTTTGCTGTTTACTTTTGTTGTTTTAGTTTACAAGGAGAATGATCCAGAACCAGTGTGCTCAATTAAGCTAATAACAGTCACAACAAAATATTATTTTTTAAAAAATCTAGGTAGATAGGATTGCTAACTAGGATTCTGAACTGGAGTTTAAATACTACTTTAAATAAAGTCAGCAAACCACATATGATGAAACAAACATGGAAGGTGAGGAAGAAGGAAGAAAAGGATGCATATGGAGCTTGAAAGCATAGGTGTATATTACATCTGCATACTTACCTGAATATATAGAATCACAGGATTGGATGGGACTGAAAGGGCCATCTAGTCCAATCCCTTGCCATGCAGGAATATACAACTAAAACATTCCTAAAAGAAGGCCATCCAAACTCTGTCTAAAGGCCTTCAAAGAAGAAGAAGCAGTCTATTCCTACTGAACAGCTCTGACAGTCAAGAAGTTCTTCCTAATGTTTAGATGGAAATGACTTGAAGGCACACTACAAGCTAAACATCCCCAGCTTCCCTAAGCCATTTCACATAGGGCTTGGTTTCCTGTGTGTGGCCCTTTCCATACCTTACCTTTTCTTGGCGCTGGGGCACAGGGATCGTGCAAGCAGCCTCTTGCGAGAGGCTCTCGCATCCCCACTGCTTCACCTCCACAGCTGCTGCCTGCTGGCAAGCAGGCAGTGTGAGGGCTCCTCCTCTTCCTTCCACAGCGCAGCCTGGGATTTTCCCAGGCTGCGCTGGGGCAGGAAGTGTGAGCGCCGCGGCTCCAGAGGCTCCACACACACAGTAAGTGCGCACAGGGCCCTGGAGTGATGTGCAATCATGCACCATTTTTGGCTACAAGCTGAAAATGAAATAGTGTGTGATCGGCACCTGCCGGTCCCAGCAGCATTGCGCAATTGCAAGGATGTCATGTAGACTGCTCCTCGCAATTGCGCGACACTCCAGAGGCCCTTTCACATGGCGAATGCCGTGCGAAAAGGGCCTGCGTAAGAGACAAAAACACTTCAACAAATCAGTCCCATATTTTCCCACTGTTACCAAAGCTGGAAGCATGATGATGGATCACAGAATAAGTAAAGGTATATAAATATACAGGCAATATGTGTAAGACTGAAAATATTATGTCAGTATTTCTGAGATAAACTTATACAATATGCACCAGTTTAAACAATATTTCTTTTTGTGTGCCACGGTTCGTTTATAACCTCTCAAGAAAAAATATTAATAACGGAAGCTATATAATGGTAAATGTCAATGGTAATACTTTCTACCCCATTTAATCTGTTTTGGGTGTTTTATTTTTAGAGTTAACATACTTCTTGTTATGTTTGTTGAACTTTCTGATATGGTATAGAAGATTTCAGAAGATTTGTCTTGATTAAGTACATGAATGTTAAAGAATGTGAAATGGCTTAGAGTAGATGACTAAGATGATTTTGGACCTCAATTATGATAGTATTGTAACACTATCATATTAACAAATAAGATATTTCTATTAACAGCTAATTTATATTTTTGCACATGCATTTAGACTAATCAGTACACAGCAGAATGCTACATCTCACAAACTATATATTAAGTATATTTAAACATATTTTCCAGGGTGGAAAAATTCCCATCAGATGGACAGCTCCTGAAGCTATAGCCTACAGGAAGTTTTCTTCAGCAAGTGATGCATGGAGTTATGGGATTGTGATGTGGGAAGTGATGTCATATGGAGAACGCCCATACTGGGAAATGTCTAACCAGGATGTAAGTATTTCAGATCGTACAGGTTACAGTTTGCAGGTTGTGCTTACTGCACAAACACATTCTAAGCATGACCTTTAGTACACCTAACATGGACTTTCTTGACAATTATAAAAAGGAACAAGATATAAATTGACATTTATATTGTTATCTCCATCAACATCATAGCAATATCAACAACAAGGAAAAACTTACTGTAGTCACTGAGGCTCTCCAGTAACAATTACTAAACACGCTTAAACTCTGTACTGCATTCTAGGCATTATATACAATTGTTCATTGTTCAAGCATACACATAAGTGGAAAGGCAGCTCCTTTTTTTTAAGCTTTTTTTTTTTAAGCTTTTTTTAGCTGACTGCAGGTATGACTCAGTCTACAGCCACCCCCAGCTGTTTCAGCCTGGGGTTTTTCTTTGTTTGTTTTTAGTCTCAGTATGCCACAAGAATAACAACAACTGGAGAGGAAAATTGTTTTTACCAAAAAGAATTCTGAATGAAATTCTGTTTTTGTTTGAGGGGCACCCGTTCACAGCTCTCATGCCCCATAGTCTTCAGGGCATATTTCCAGAGCTTGGCCACATCCCCAGTGCTTCCAAAAAGCACTAGTAGGTTTTCATGATCTGTCATTTGAAAATCATTGCTCTGTATGAAAATAATGTGAGTGAAATGAGTCGATGAGACCCACCAGAAGAGAAAAAGTTTCTCAATGCCCCAGTTTTGTTCCTATAAAATCAATTTTATTTTGAAGATCCACATGATGTTTTTTTCATTCCAAAGTATTTCCTGGGAACTCCTGGCATTATCAAGGACTTTTCATTCCTACTTCTCAGGTCAATTTAAGTTAAACCAGTATTTTCCAAAATAAAATGTATCTCTACTTGGCTCTTTCTGTTATCGTGGAACTAGCCAAGATGACCACCACCAGTAGACACAGATTCAACAGAGATCAAGTGAGGGAAAGAGGAATGCTAGCACTAAAACAAAATTATTCTAATGCTTAACTAGTGTCATATTGCTAACACACTTTACAATTTAGACTCCTGAATAATAGTTTAAAAGTCACAGCAGAGATTGAGGGAAATCAGTTTCTGAAATGGCGCATATGTCTAGATGTATTTAGATGTGACACAAAGTGATAGGTTCATCTTAGGGTCACCATATGTCAGCAATGACTTGAAGGCACACAACAATTTTATACAGCACTAATTCATAACTATTTTAAAACTTTTAAAATGTAACACTGAGAATGAAAATTACAGCACTCCTGTTCCTATTAAAATACCCTTTTGTAACAACCAGTTAATAGCCTAAATCCTTTATAAATAAAAAGGTTTTTACCTGTTGGCAAGAAGAGAATAGAGAGGAGACCAATCTAGCCTCCTTGTGTGAGGGAGTTTCACAGCCTGACTGTACCAGCCAACAGAGCCTTCTCACATTTCCCAACCAAAGGTACCATTGATGGCATTTGTGAACAAGAGGAAGCCCTCTCCTGAGGGTCTTAAACCTTGGGCAGACTCAAGTAGGTGATGCTGCCATTAGGATAGTGGGGACCCAAGTCGTAACCAGCATTTTGATTGTGCTTGGAGGTTACAAGGGAGTTATATATTCTCTCTAACCAGGCTCAGTCAGCCATCTGCTTACATCATTGTGAACTAGCTGTAGTTTCCAAAGGCAGTGCTATGTGGAGAGCCATACAGTGATCCAAATGGGATGCAATCAAGGCATGTATTACCTTAGCCAGATCTGACATTCAGGAACAAATATAGCTCGCACACTAATTTTAACTATGCAAACACACTCCTGTTCACCACTGAAACCAGGCTCAGGAATGAGCCCAGGATTAATCCCAAGCTATGAACTTGAGATTTCAGAGAAAGCATAACCCTGTCTAGCATAGGCTGAATCCTTTTTGCCCCATCTGCCTTTCGACTAACCAAGACTATATCTATCTTGTCTTTATGAAGATGCATTTGACATGAATTTCATGTTTCAGCATCTTAAAGCCAAGGAACTTGAGCCAAAATATCTGAACATGGATTTCAGATTGCATTTAATGCACCTTAGCTTGAAAATACAAAGCACAAACTTACTTGCTTTATATTAATATATTGATGGTTTCTTCATATTAATTCTATTATTCTGAAATAAGAAATGTTACCTGTCTAAGTAGATAACAGTTGTATTATTGTAGTCATTCAGTGCTGTGCTAGTGCTGATTTATGCATAATTAGGTATGTGACAGGCACTGGAGGTGTCCATTAATTATGAGTCTCACATAGTCTTTCATTCCTTATTGCTTAATTAATAACCATTAGCCAGTGTGGTTGAACTTTGTGTGAAAAGTAAAAAGCTTAACAGAGTGAGCTGAAAGACGCTTTGTGACACAGTAAAATTCAGTCACTACATAAAACACATCTAGAAAAAATGACATAAAACTACATAAAACAGGTTTAGTACATAAAACAGGTCTGTGCTCCTTTGAAGTGTTCTCAAATGGCTCACCTGAGGATGTTTGCTCCCCCTCTTTCATACTGGTCCTTATAAATTTTAAATACAAATTCTCCATTTCTGGACTTTGCTGTGGGGAGGTATGCATGGACACTGGTCTAGAAGATATACACTGTGCTACAGTAAACATCCACACTAAAAGGTAGCATTCAATTAATTAATTAATTATCCCATTTGTTCCCACATGGAACTCAGAGCCAATATTACTGAATATACTACTGAAAAACAGTTGTTCAGGAATTACAGTTCAAGAGGGCTACTGCCTTGAAGCCTTGCTTTCAGGTTTCCTTGTTGACTGACGTGGGAAACAGAATGCTGAACTGGATGTGAGATATTTAAGCTGCAGTACTACCCCTGTAGAAAATTTTGTTCATTTTGTTAGGAGTTCCCTGTAGGTTCTTCTGGACCTCTGAGCAGCATTTGGTATAATTGCTCATGGCATTCTTTCATTCTTGGCTGGTGTGAGATTTCAGGACGTTATGTTGTGATGGTTCTAGTCATGTTTGTTTGGCCCAACATCCCCAGAAGGAGTCTTGAGGACCTATTGCTTGGCCCCTTGGCCTTGTGATTTCTTGGGAATCTATTTCATAGTCTCCCATAGTTTTTAACATCTACATGAGGCCTCTAGAAGAGATCCCCTGGAGTCTGAGATCTGTTCTCATCAATACTTTGTACAACCCAGCTCTGAATCTTTTTCATCTGATGCCAAGGAGACTATGAAAGTTGTAGACCATAGCCTGGAGATTCAATATGTGTGAATAAACTGAGGTGCTGTGTAGACAAGACGGAGAACCTCTTGGTAAGGAGATAGTTAACCCAGGATTGGGTGAACAAGCTGCTTTACTTGGTGTTGTACTCCCTTGGAAAGATGAGGAATGCAGTTTGGGAGTATTCTTGGATCCAGCACTGCTCCTGGATGGTCATTATGGTAGCAGAGGCGAACTTTCAATGATGTGTCAGCTGCTTCCTTTCCTGTGCAAGGCAGCTTTGTCCATAATTGCCCATGCCTGTCTCCTCATATTTAGATTACTGTAACATGCTGTTCATGGAGTTTGCCCTTGAAAGGGTTCAGCTATTCAAACATAGCAGGGAAATTTCTGTCTGATGTGCATTTTATCACATTTAACTAATAGCTGTATTTAAACTGCTTTGCAGGCTCACTCCCTCATTACTGGCCTTTAGGTAACAGGGAGAAGCTATACTGTGTCACCAAGATTTTAATGATTGTTGCAGTGCTTTGATTTTAGAAGTCCCCTCAATTTGATTACAAAGTGTGTGTTTTATTTATTATTTATTTATTTGTTGGTTTTGATTCATTTTGTTAGAATTGTATTTTATATACTTTTTAAACAAATTACGTAAAGAACTTACTTAGTGAAGAGGAAGCTGAGTTATGCATTAAATACTTTTAACAAAAAAAAGTTTCAATATAACACAGAAATACAAGGCAGAAACAAAAAAGTACTTTAGAAAACAAAATTTAAGTTTCCCCATTTGTGTTTGCATTAATGTCAGTACTCAAAACTAATGAGAACCCTAAGCTGAGAGGCAGTAGACCCACATTTCTGTCCATAGTATCTGTGTCCACGGGTGTGTCTCCACCAGAGCTCCAAGACTGAAATTTAAACACCTGACAATATGCATGTACACTAAGAAGACTCTAGGAGTGTATATCTAAGATTATTTTTAATTGATTGATTACTTTTAGTTAATTAAAAACTTTTTGTAGCCTTCCATAATAACAGAGATGAAATTCAAGGTGGGCCTGGGATAATAGTTCCACATAATGCTTCCCTATACAGGGTCCCTGAACTCTTTAAACAGTTCCAGGATGAGCAAATGCATGGCAACTGAAGTTTTCCCATTCCTGAAATAGTTAAAAGACAGGCATATACAGGAAAGTTTAGGCTCCCTGGTAAAGTCGATCATGAGAATGAACAGAGAGAAAGATGGAGATTTAGGATGAATACAAGGAAGTAATTTTTTCACACAGCACAAAGTTAAACTGTGGAATTCACTGCTACATGTTGTAGTGATAGCTGTAGTGATAGCCTGAATGGCTTTAAAAGGAGATTAGATAAAGTCATGGAGGACAGGACCCAAACGGGGTATTCATCAGCAGGGCAAATGTATTACCTCCAGTAATGCAGAATAAAACTAAAGAAGTACACTAAGGCCCTTTTCGCTCTGAGGCTTCTAGCGCAAGCGGGGGAGGCCGGCAAGCGCAAGAAGACTCCTCCGGGAGGCTGCCGCTTCCCCCCTCCTTCCTTCCGCAGGCGAAGGAACCAGCGGGGAAGCGGCACCGAAGGAGGCTTGCCACGCAAGCCGCCCTCCCCCCCGTGCGAAGCGGGAGACCTCGCGCTGGATTCCCCCCCGCGTGTGCGTGAAGCGGGCGCCGTCGCGCCGGATTTCTCCCCCCCGCGCGTGAAGCGGGCGGCGTCGCATCCCCCCGCACGCACGCGTGCGAAGTGGGCATCGCGTCCGTCGCGCTACCTCCCCACCCCGCTCCTTCCTTCCGCAGGGGCGGAGGGAAGGAAGCGCGACTCGGCTGGCTCCCGGAGGCTCCGCACGAAAGGTAAGTGCGGGTGGGCGCCGGGAGCGTTGCGCGAGCGCGGGGTGATTTTCGCTTGGATGCGAAAATCAAAAAACCCGCGCTCGTGCCGCTTCCGCCCCGTGAGCCAGGCGGAAGTGGGAGTGTGTCGTGCGGAGCGACGCTCCCGCTCCCACGAGGCTCACGGGGCTGTCACGCGAGCAAAGGCCTGTGCGAAAAGGGCCTAAATCAATCAGAATCTCAAAGTATAATCTAAATAATTTCCCTGCAGAATCCAAGGATCACTTGAAGAATGTATTTGCAATACTAAGCCTAGTTGGCTAGGAAGCAGAACTGTGAACTGAAACCAGACACATTATGAGGCAAGAATGCAAAGGGACTATTCTGTTGACAAAAGAAAAGAAAAACTCCACTTGATAACTGATGGTACTCTTTAAACAGTAGAGGAGAAATGAGAAGCAAAAGTAAAATGTAACACAAATAGGGTCAGAATCCTGAATGTTCAGCAACTTGTGTGTAAGAACAAAGGGTTGCCATAAGTCATAAATTATTTGAAGACACTCAACAACAACAACAACAACAACAACAACAACAACAACAACAACATTTTAGTTTTGTTTGTAGTCTAGCCAAAGACACTAGCTACTGACTGTGTATTCTCGACTTTGTTGTAGTTGTTATGTACGTTCAAGTCATTTCCAACTTATGGACACCTAAGGCAAACCTTTTATGGGGTTTTCTTAGCAAAATTTGTTCAGAGGGAGTTTGGCATTGCTTTCCTCTGAGGGCAAGACAGTGTCACATGCCCAAGGTCACCCAATGGGTTTCCATGGCTGAGCACAAATTTCAACCATAGTCTAGGCCATTTCTGCACAACAATCCCATCCTGGCATAGGGACGTGTTGAAGCTGATCTGTGGCACATGCCATTGCACAATCTCATTGCAGTCCCACTCCTGTCGTGTCCCCAGCCATCGTGATCACACGATATACCATTACTGAAAAAATCTGGTAATGGCCTCCCTTCACTCAATGATTGTGTCACTGGTGGGCAGGCAGGAAGGGCAGAAGTGGTATCAAGTGCTTGCTCCCTCAGTGCATCACAGGAAGAGGCCAGCTGCACTGTGGAAGGAAGGAGTGTATCCTGAATGCTACCCATCTGCTGGCAGCTGGCCAGGTGCAGAGGGGACTGTTTGGGTCCTGCTCCCATCTGAACAGTGGCACTGATGGGATGATGCTGGGGAGTTGCAGGATCAAAGTTTGGTGCAGAAATGGCCCTAGTTCAGTATTAAACCACTAGAACACACTGGCTATCATTCTGTAATTTGCATATAAAATTGATAGCTGCATTGCTTTACTCACTTTGGATTCTCCTTCCCCCTCTTCCCTCTCTCTGTCTCTTCCTACTCAGGTCATTCTGTCCATTGAAGAAGGTTACAGGCTTCCTGCTCCCATGGGCTGCCCAGCTTCTCTCCATCAGTTAATGCTTCATTGCTGGCAAAAGGAAAGGAACCATCGGCCAAAGTTCACTGACATTGTCAGCTTCCTAGATAAATTGATACGGAACCCAAGCTCTCTTCATACTCTAGTGGAGGATGTACTTGTGTAAGATTCAACTGCATGCTCTTTATGTGATAGCTACCAGTTAAAGGCATGTTAATTGCACAATCACACAAAATGAAGTTTTTCAGTATGAAGGTAGACTGTTTTTCTAGCCCATCCCTCCTCACCAGCTTTCATGGTGGCATTGTAACTTCTCCTGGTTCATTTCACCTGATATATTAATGCAAGTTCAGGTGTTTTTTCCACTCCATGACAGGGGCTTTGAGTGTTTCAAGTGACATGTTCCCATGGAGGACAGTAACGTGAAGTGTCACTGTGGATATAACTGCAGCTACCTACTGCAATATTTATGATTATGCCAAATGGGCTTTTTGTGATTTTTGAAGCCTCCATTAGGAATTTTCATAAGTTAATATAGACCATGTGATTGTGGAAGATTATGGCTTAGTGCAGGGTTCTCCTGAGAAAAATGTGCTCTATACTTTGCAAGTGCTGAATAGTTCATTTAACATGCTCAGTCTCTTCCCAGACCAAGTATTATTCCGGTGTAAATTCTATGATCCACACAGTTTGTGTCAGAGACAACTTCTCAACTAGAATTGTAGAGTTCCTTTGCTTGTAAAAAAAAAAAAAAGTCTTTGTTTCAACAAAATTCAGGCATAGCACAAGAATAAGCAAAGCTACAAACATAACATTCTCAAATAAATAAAATAACTTCTTGTACTAGATCTAATAGCACAGGGCCTGTGCAGCTTTCTGGTTAGGAAACTTTTGGTTTTGTGTCTCTCTCAAGACCTCTATACTCCCACTTCTTATCTCTTTGTGGTGTCTATGTTTATGTCTATGTCAGGGTCACCAACAACTGTTATTCTGTGCTTGATAAATTGGGCTGATTGCATTTGCCAGCTTCCTGACCTAACATGTGTCTTGGTGCTAACTGGAGGGCTCTCTCCTCAAGGCTTCTTTGAAATGTTTCTACACTGAGTTTTAGCTCAGTCAGCTTTCAGTTCCATAGTTAGTTATTAAACTATATGTGGCATGTATTTAATGTTATATCTATTTTGTTATTTATTCCTCTAGCCCAGTGGTTCTCAACCTGGGGGTCGGGACCCCTTTGGGGGTCGAACGACCATTTCACAGGGGTCGCCGCTCCTCAGTGCTCTCCCCCCTTTTAAAAGAAGGTGGCCTCACAGCCAATGGGAGCAGTGCTTCTGAGACCCCTGCGCTGGGGTTCAAACTGCAAACCTCAGGATTCCATAGGATGGTGAAAGTGGAATAATAGTGCTATAACAGTCTAGTGCAGAAATCCCAGGATGACTTTCTCCTCTTGCTTTTGTTGTGCATGGACCCTTGGCGCTTGCCACATGCACGTGTTGTGTTCTTCGCCCTCACTGTCTTGCATTCCTCGCTTTTTGTACGTTCAGCGTCCGCACTCCCTTTAAGGGAGGGAGGAAGGGAGTGAAACAAAACGCATCTGCTTATGCCGCCGCCATCTTTCCTCTCTCCCTGTCCTTTCCTCCCTGCGCCTCGTGTAAAATGTGGGCTGTTTCAGCCTTGCCTTTGGGAGTGACCGGCTTTTTGAACTGTGGAAACCCAACATTCAGAACTAGAACTACTGCCTTAATTCTGGCATTGATGGACGCTTTCTGTGCTTAAAAAAAGGGGGGAGGGTTACCAGTTTTTAGGCATTAGAAGTCTATCCAGAGCAGTGATTTAAGGCAGTGTTTCCAATCTATTTGATGTTGGAAATAACTAACTAAATAATAAATAAATAAATAAATAAATAGTAACGAAAATGATTTTATGGTTGGGGGTCACCACAACATGAGGAACTGTATTAAGGGGTCGCGGCATTAGGAAGGTTGAGAACCACTGCTCTAGCCTCTTAATTATAAAAGAAGCATTTTAAACTGATTTATCGTATTAAAAAAATTATGTAGGTAAGAAAGAGATGTGCTGGAAGTCTTTATTTGGTCTTCATATCATTGACAATATGAAAAATGTGCAACATGATCAAAACAGCTGCAGCTTTTATTTCACTATTTGTTCCATACAAAAGTGTGCCCTTTATATCACAATTGAATCCTCACACAGTACAAATTGTCACTGTGAACAACAAAAAACAAAATAGTAAAGGAACAGTATCCAAAATAAATATTTTAATTATTTGATCCACACATTAAATCTTGTATGTGAGGATGCAGGCCAGATTTATTCAGCGTTCTTATCTCATAGGTATTCAATATCCAGAACTTATTTAAACTGTTTAGTTCTCTTTATCCTAAAAAATTGTAGTCTAATGTTCTATAGTACTGAACTTTTGGTCCATAATACAATTCTGTTCAATAAGATCTACAATGCACATAGTTGTATGAAAAGATATGAACTGAGAGTGCATTCTTTAATTACACTAACCAAATGGGGGGGGGAGTTTTTAATTTGCTCTAGAAACTTGAGTTGTTTTTTTTAATGGAATGGAAGCTTAGAAAACAAGTTATTGAAATTCTGTTTGATTCATTTCAAAGAACAGCAAGAAGAGGCATACACAGTTGTGAAAATGACTGTTCTGAGGTTAGAATTTGAACTTCACTGCTTGACTTATTTTTCACTTTAAAAAAAACGATGTCAGAAAACAAAATAATTCAGATATACTGGAATGTTTTCTGTCCCATTTTTTTCATGTTTTGCATCTACATTTTTTTCTGCAGAATGCCAGATTCACCGGGTGAAGTTCCAGAATACCCTTTCTTTGTATCAGTCAGTGATTGGCTGGACTCAATAAAAATGGGCCAATACAAAACTAACTTCATGGCAGCAGGGTACACAACTATGGATCTTGTTTCAAGAATGAATATTGAGTAAGTATACTTTACAGGAGTCCTCAACTTTTCTGGACTAGTGAGAACATATGGAATTGTGAGGAAACGGCAATGATTCCATTATGAAATAGATTCAGCACCAAGTACTTGTCACAAGACACAGAAGGCAGACTGCTGAGGCTGAAAGAGAAGTCTCTGAAAACAAGTCCAAAGGTGGGGTCTAAGCCTCAGAATACAAAACCACATCTTTGAACTCATTTCACTGCTTCAAAAGAAAGGCAGATTCTCATATCTAAAAGATACAACTTGCCCATCATCTGGAATACAAGGCAAAGGATGGGGCTGAACCTCAGAACACAAATCTGTAGCTTTGCACCCACAGTCCTCTCTCTCAGGATTATCCCACATTCCTGGCACCCAAGATCTAGTCAGCTCAGTCATTCAATTCTCTTTTTTTGGAGGGGACAAATTCCCGCAAACACACTTTCACTTATATACACACATTCACTGTACATCAATATCCCACTTTGCAAGTCAATTTGCCATATAAATTAATGTATAGAAATAATTCTAAAAAGCATAATGAAAGCTAAAAACACACAATGACAAACTAATTAAACAGTGGCAGCCAAGAATAATATTAAAACAGCATTCAGACCAATCACCAAGTATCTTTTGGGACACATCACTAACACCAAGATAGATTTTGTGTGTTTTTTTTTCCCTGGCTCTCTTTTAAATCTATCAGCTCAAACTTTGTCTCCATTTTAAATCATTTCAGGGATCACAAGTATTTGCTAGGCTGACACTGTTTTCTCAACTTCTTTCTGACAGAATGATTCCTAAACTTATCTTTGTTTTGCAGTGACATTAGAAGAATTGGTGTTGTACTTATTGGACACCAGAGACGAATAGTGAGCAGTTTACAGACTTTGCGATTACACATGATGCACATACAGGAGAAAGGATTTCATGTATGAAAGTACTAGAAGCGACTGTGTTTTGTGCCTCAGCATTTCTAAAATGGAAGATACTCTCATTTCTTCTTTCTGCTCTTCCCAGCTTCAAGAACTGCAACTTCCTATTCATATTATAAACACATAATGTTTATGTTAATACTTCCATCTTGGAATTTTTAAAACACACGTCATAGTTTTTCCCTCAATTAACTGCTAATAACATCCTGGCCCACGGCAAGACTGTTGCTATACAATGGTGAATAGCTCAGCATGGATGTAGAACTTTGTATAACCATAAAAATATCTGGAAAACTTTCACTGACTTCCTTGAAAAGTTAAAGCCTTTGTGGGTTGGAGTGGCTACCTTCTTGGTGTATTAGAATTTGATGGTAGATTACAAAAACAAAAAAAGTAATCAACATTTCTTTTCATGTTTTGTGACCATTTAGCTTCCAGTATAAAATGTGCAATCAAGAAAAAAGAGTTTGACAGAAATATTTATTTTATTGTTAACTAAATTCCAAATATATTGGTTGTATTGTTACGTTTACTTTGTGATAGTTGACTTGCTGGTATGGAAGTTGTAAGAATTCTTGGCCAAATGAACAATGACAACTTATAGTGATTACTTGTGCGTGTGAACAAGTTAAAGTAATGGAAAGGATAAAAGGCTGTCACATTTTTGTGATGCCAAGTGTTTAAATTTATTTGTTTGGATATCAAGTTTGGAGCAATTACTGAAAAAATTAATTTTTGAGTAGTTTACTCTTATTTATTTTAAAAAAATCTTCTGTATATGGCTCTATAGAATGAACTATGCCCACAGAGGTTGTTTTGAACAACATGCAATACATGATTGCTATAAGCTATTCTGCACAGTGAAGTTATGCAGAATTTATCATTATAAATTTATACCTCTGATTCACACTCTAAAGCATTTGCTGTTTGCACCAAGGGATTTAACTATTGAAGTTTTATTGTGGCATACTTATTTTCTGTTAGCCAACCAATATTTTAATCTGAAAACAAAACATTTAAAAGACATTTCCAAAATACAATTCCATGGAAAATGTCAATTTTACTTTTTTTTTCTGTCTTAGGAATACTATTATCTTTCCCTGTTTGCTTTGTCACATTTTCTAATTAATAGAGATGGGAGAGCATTCTATTGACTTTCATCCACATTCAAGTAGGATCATGTTACTACCCATTGGTCAGTGACCAATGGGCACAAATTATCAGTACAATGCAAAAAAGAGTGACATTGGTAGAGAGAGAGGGAATATCAGTGTCACAAAACATCTATTGATAAGGCAAAACAGGTTGAGATACAGGAACTGAATTAGTTTATCAGGTGGTGGATACCTTAGATACTCCAGTCCTTCCAGTTATAACTAGTAGTAGACATATGATAGACCTGAAAGTAAAAGCTCTAACATATCTCTGTATCTCTATAAAACTTTCATAGATCTACTGGGCTACATTATCCAGACTCTGCATGGGATATATGCTGCTCTGTACAATAAATGAGCACATCTGCATGTTCTGAAAGCCACACACAATTACAAATATCTCATATGTAGGGACAGTGCAATGCAATTATACTGTTATATGAAGCAACACTATACTCAAGCATTTCTGATATACATTTTATGAGCGGATATGGACAGCACAGAAACAAGAGAGACATAATTACCACTTAACAGTTTACAATTTACAGTTTAAAGACTAAAGCTACTTAAAAGCTGTGTGTGTTAGACAGACAGATGTAGGAAAACAATCCAAGAAGGCCAATCCTTTTAACTAGTTTCAGTAGACAGTTCTACTTGGCTTGCCATGCAGTGGTTAATATTTTATTTATTTTTGTATAGCTGAATTTCAGTGTAATACAACTATAATTCTTTTTTTTCCTTTTGCCTTTTTAAGCCCTTGAAAAGTTTTTTTTTAAAAAAATGGAATGGAGTTGATTAAAATGTTTTTAACTGCCCATGCATTGAATAGATGCTAATATTTTGAGTACCCCTTTGCAAGTTTGGAATTCAATCCAACGGATTCAGGTTCATGCATGCAAGCATATTCCCATTTGGTGTGTCAGGTCACATTTGCAGTATTGGAAGAAACATATTCCTATTCATGTATTTCAAAGTTATTTCTGGAAAAAAAAATGCTAATTTTAATGTTTGTGGGGGTTTTGCTCTTTATCTATTATGGGAAAGCAGCCATACAACTTGTAGTTTTCAAGATTCAGCTTTGTACATAAAATATATCTTTCCTTTTCTGTTGGGCTTTTCCACTTGTCTGCTATAGCATCCTTTTATGTCATTCCTAGTTGGCTTACTAGCAATATTTCAAAGCTCTGTTGAAATCCTTGACGGTAGACTAGGGCCCTCAAACAAGAAGTCATATGCTGGCCAGATAAAGAGGCTTATCTTTGTACTGAGCCTCTCATAGGGATCCACCAAGTCATAATCAACCTCTTTTATGGTTTGCCATCCACAGAGCAAGCAACTCCATATAGGGGCTGGATGGCTGAAGCAGTCTTTGTATGGCTAGTCTCCGAGTGGTCATTAAGTAACTGTTGGTTTGGAAAAGTCCCTCTGGATGTTAGCAATGTGACAAAAGCTGGGAATACTGTTTACAAAGGGACAAAAAATTTGCTTAACAAACAAACCCTTTTTTTTTTCAACCTGCAACGATACCATGGTTATCTGGTGTGGATTTCTGTGTCTGTCAGTAGATACTTGTTAACATATTTTTCTTTAAAAAATACGGCCCTTTTAAAAATTTAATCTTGATATATCTGAAATGGTGCACCTACCGAATGCATATAAGTGTCTATATTCACCTGGGGGTCCTTCTCATTTGAAAGGAACTTACACACAGAGCTTAAGCTTTTACTCTGTCCACATTCTGCATTGAACAACACGAGACGCTTCAGAAGAATGCAAATACAGATATGCATCCACCAGAAAGGGCACAGTTTTGGCAACATCTGAAACAACTGAGTGGAGAAGCATTACTCTGAAGATGTATTTAAGTATGAGGTGCATCTGTATCAGTGAAGGACTAAAAATACTTGTAGGCATTCAACATTTGTTAAAATTATATGGACAAGCCCTTCCACAAACATAAATGTACGCATCTGTACCCTTCCATTTGTATGGCTGAAAAGTTGCATGTCGTACATTCATCAATGTAGTTAGACTATATGGACAATTTGTTTTCAAATTTATCACTCTGTGGAAATATATATTTTCAATAGAAAATGATAGAAAAAATCACAGTATAAACATTTATTAAATATATTTTTATAATCATGTAAAGATAGTGAAAAGGTATGAAATCTTTAAGTAACTTTTTCTTGGTGAAAAGTCTTTAAAATTTTCTCCTGGAATTTTTTTTTTTTTTGCTGTGTACGAATGGTTTGGGTTTTGCTTGTTTTGCCCTTTGTTTTTATTGTGTAACTTTTCCTTAAGAATGTGCTTAAAATACAATTTCCTAAGTTCCAAATTTTTAAGCTCCATATTAAGAGGGTGTTTCATATGTTTATTTTGTGATGGGAAGATAATTCTCTTACTACACAGTATAAGTACAAACAGCTATTCCTTCAACTATATGCACATATTTTACAAAATAATATATGTGGGCTTTGTGTGTATGTACAAAATGTCTCCCTCTTCTACCAAATGGGTTCCGTATTCAGCAGAAAACTATCTGATTCTTGCATACACATAGAATTTAATTACATAGACATGCCAGTTCTTTCTGGAAAATATAGATTGAAAAGACAAGTCAATGAGTAGTCAATAACTCCTCTTAAAAATATTTTGAAAATGGGAATATAATAGAAGTCAATTTAAAACATTAAAATAAATGGTAACTATATGAAATTGTATTTTATTCGTCATGGTGGGTTGGATCATGATAATTTGTTGACATGATGGTGTGTTCTAATGTGCATATGAGGCATTTTTTACATTAGAGCCATATTTATTTATTTGTATTCAAATTCTCTGTCTTTGCCAAAAGCACATGAGAAACTTTTGTGGGAGATAAAACCAAATGCCTATGCCAGTAGGAAAATGCTTGACTAGCAAGGCAGCCTGCAAAATTCTGGTGACACAAAAATGTCCTCTGTCTCTCTCTCTCTCACTATTGAATGCTTTCTTCTCTTGCAGCTGGAGAATGCATAATATCTACTGATTTAAAAACCTCAGGTATTATTCTAGGAGACTTGGGCCAAGATCCAATCAAATTGTTGCACAGATGTAGATGCTTCTGTTAGCAGAATCAAAAGACAGCACATCCCACTCCCCTCTGCAGTTCCCAAGGGAACCTCTTCAGAGAAGTTTTTAAAATTATAAAAAGGAGGGAAACAAAATCCTATCTTACTAGTAGTTGGCCACTGGCATGACTTTGGATTTGGTCCTTATTATATTATGGAACAAATAATATATTTGAAGTACATTTTAGGGGAGGAATCAACTAACTGTAGAGTGGTAGTTTCTTAGAAGGCTAACAAAATAACTGAAAACATGGGCTAGGACAATCTTCTTTCAGAGGTGGATACTTTGTAAGATTTAACAAAGTTTGGGTTCGTTCCCACATTCAGCATGTACAGAGGCTGCATGACAGTCTGATGACGAGTAGGAAATATGTGTGGATTATGTTCGATCTTTGTTTTCCATTATCATCCCCTTCCAGTTGGTGAAGCTTGAGTAACCTAATCGAACAATCTGGATGGGGATAAGAAAAGCACAGTCTGCTATCTTCTGATGAACCTATGTGCGTAGACAATTGTCAGAGGAGGAAATCAGGCCTCTCTTTCACGCTCTAGGAATCCTACTCTATTACTGCACTTAAGTAGGGAAGGATCATGTTCATACTTTCCATAGTGTTGAACAGAATGTGTTTAACATAAAAGCTACTGTTCATTGTCTGGTAGATTAACTGTAGCAGATGCAGTGGGCAAATGTTCACTGTTGCAAACCTGAATCAGGATACATCAACCAAAACTGACTAAAAATTACCTGTAAAAAATTCTGTTTCGATTTCTGGTTTCAGAGATTTGGAGTGGGATTTCTTGCAGAATTGCTGCTCCAAGAGTAGTGATTAACTATTTTCAGGTGTTTTTTTGTTCCAAGAATGAGGAAGCTTATGGGGTTTGGAAAGTCCATGATGAGCTGGGTATGGCAAAACAGTTTGTGGAGAAGGATTTATTAGGGCCTACGACTAATAGTCTTGGCATTTGATGTGGTGTAAGCCAGCTTGGCATGGACTCTGGGCTTTTCTGGCTTGCAATAAAGTGGGGGAAAGTTAGTTCTTTCATGGCCGGTGATTTCCCAGTTCTATATCTGAAGTCCCATTTAGTGCCACTTGTCACATTGCATTTAATACAAGGGCTAAATGTAACATTTCATGACCATTTGAGAAAGACAAGAAGTGTTTATAAGTAGAGTTAAAGGCTATTTCACTCTTCACTTCCATGAATGCATATGCATTTTAAAGTTTTCCAGGGTTTTTTTAAAAGATAAAGTGACCTACCAGGTTTAGCTATGTTACCTTAAGCATTAGTTGCATTTTATTGAAACCATATCTGCATCTAACTTCTGCAATGTGTCAGCTCTGACATGTACTTTTAAAAAACAACAACTGTACATCCACTCAGCCTCAACCACAATGAAGGATTGTTCAAAGAGAATACAAACTTTTTTTCCCCATGGGGCTATGTTTTGCTTCTATACCCAGGCTTATTCTCCCTATGACCTGCCATAGCATCTTTTTGTACACATGAAGGTTCTTATCTCAACTTGCCATTATACTATCATAGCAATGGTTTAGTACCACTTTTATCTTAGCCTTATGACATGATGTCGTGGTTCTCCTGGTATTATTTTGTTGTACATTGAGAATTTGATTGTTTTTCATGTGGGAAACAATCCAGTAACGACTCCCTTTTCCCACTATAATTCAGTAGCTAGTTTGAATACGGCATGGTCTGGTTGTCAGCAGGGAAGACTCACAACTACTCCCAGTCCTCAGATGGAGAGGGCAAAACTTCCAAAGGGAATAGCTGTGTTTCCTATGCTCTACAGGCTTGAAATCCTTTTTAGATTTTTTTTCTCTGTTTTTTTTTTCTCTTTTTTTCTGCTGTTATAGTGGAATAATAGTATAATCTTGACATATTTTGAAACTCATTGTTCAAATGCGTATACAGCACGTGGGTGTTTTCCAAAGATCTCTGTACTACCTACCTGCAGTATCACACACCACAGGTTTTTGGAGCAGAGTGAATGAATTTAGGAACAAGGGCATCCAGAAGACAATTCAGATCTTCATAAATAATATGGTATCTTTCAGGCTGCAATCCCATATCCAGTTACTTAGGAGCAAATCTCACTGAACTCAATGAGATTTACTTTTGGTCAGACAAGCAAATGACTGGAAAGTAACTAAATGATCCCAAATGATTATTCTGCAAAAACTCTGGAATACTCCTATATTTTTTTCAATAAACATTTCAGGAAGAAGTGTTCAAAGACTGGTATGTTTTTATTCACACTTAGTATATTTTTTTATTGCGAATATCCTGCCTTGTGATCTGAAAATGTAACTTTATTTTTAAAAAATCCTAGCTAATCTCTTCTGCATACCTGGCACATTCTATTGGCTCTCCTTGTTTCCCAATGCAGAATGAGACTAACTAAATTAAAAAACCATTAAAACTGGATTCCTTTCACTATAATTTCATTTGAACAATTTATACACAAGAGTTACCAAAATGGTACTGAATCATGAATAGGTAAGATGCATATAAAGAAGTATATGATGAGAGACAAGACAATGAGCACAGCAAAATATACCTATTTTGCAGTATCCTCAAAAACATTCTGGAGGGTTAGCTTAACTTTCTTTTTCTCAAAGTACATTGTTAAAAAACAGAATTATTGAATGGCACTGTGCTTTACCAGAAATAAAGTAGGTAAGCCTGCCCTTAAAAAAGTATACTAAATACTGTGTAAATTGTAAAGCTTCCTTTAATATTAAAAATACCAGTGTTTATCACTAAATACCTCTATGGGTATCCCGACATGAGGCAATCTATAAAAATGAAAAAATATTACTTGACAAATGGCTAGCTTATAAAGATTTGATCAAACAACAAGGGGGAGGACTGCAGCTAAGAACAAGTGAAGAACTATTGACAGAGGGAATTAATTGCCCATGATTACTATATAAACTATTGGCAGAAAGATTCAAAACTGACTTAAATTCAGATGGATTAGAATATAACAAAACAGAATTTGACATACCCTATTTTCTGGTGATAAAACTCACTTTTTTCCCTGAAAAATACTGTTTGGAAAAGGGGTGTGTCTTATACGCCAGTGGATCTTATATGCCGGCAAATATGCGTCTTATATGGCAGCAAATATGGTACTCTTACAATTTGGGGAAAACCACATGCTTACAAACTTTACACATTTTTATTAAAAATAGAATTGGAACCCAAAATAATAAAAAGATTATGTACACTGTAAGAACATTGGATGAAAATGTGGAACACAAATGTGAAATTTACTAAATGTTACAACTTAAGAGAGAATTATTACAAAATGTTTTACAGGTGGTATTTAATACCTGAGAAAATAGCTAAAATGGAAAATGTATAAATGGTTAATACTGGAAACATCAAGAGGAAAAAGGAACCTTCTACCATATGTGATGGTTATACAACAAAAAATTTAGAGGGTGAATCCATGTGCTCGTAACAGATATTCTTAACTTAAAATTTCCAATGAAAGCCCAAATGTACTTACTAAATATGTTAAATGTTATAGATACTCATATTTATAGGAAATATTGGGAAATATTATATATGATAGCATCTGCTAGAATTGTTTATGCCCCAAAATGGAAGGTAGACACTCTACCATCTGAAGAAGAATGGTTGTTAAAATTATACAATAAGTTAGAAATGGATAGACTAACCTATTATTAAATGATAGGAATGACAAATGCTAAACAATTTTAGAAACAACTGGGAATGCCTTACAAACTAAATGAAAGCAAACTGGGGTAGTACATCAGCAATAAGTATAGAAGAAAGACAGGAATGGAAAATAGAAAGATGATTATTAGCCAGAAAATAATATTGGTCAAATTAGTAGTGAAAGAAGATATGCAGGATGTATTACTTCTTGTATATGAGGGTAGAAAAAGATAAATGTGTTTTTAGATCTTGTAAAGAATGTAATATAAATATAATGTATTATGATCTTTTTAATTTATATGCTTATAACTTTTGTATTGTATTTAATAAGTAGTTGGTCTTGTTAAATTTAAAAAATAACAGTATATATAAAAAGTACTGGAGAGCCAGCATAACGTAGCGGTTTTAGTGTTCAACTAGGACACTGAGAGACCAGAGTTCAAAGCCCAGCTTAGCTATGGAAACCAACTGGGTGACTCTGGGCAAGTTGAATGCAACAGTAATTTGCACTCAATTAACTTGGCAAGGGGGAGAAGAGAGGAATGGGCAAAATCTTGCCCTTCCCACTAGGCTCAGGCAAGAGCAAACTCCTGCAGCATCTCCTAGCTTGTCTGTTCTTCCTTATTATCAACATTGCTATCTTGACCACCCTCTGATATTGCTTGGCCACACACATCTCACTTTTCATCTGTGAAGTGTTGTAGGGGATGGTGTCATCACTCATCTTTGTAGGTATGATACTCGCCACTGCAGAATATACTTTCCATCTCAGACAGGGTATTGATAAACAAAAAGCAGAACAAAATAAGAGCTGGTCAGGAATTTTGAGCTGTAAACAGAGCATCAGGAATGGAGCTTCAAACAATAATGCAGAGGCTCAGAAAATGCAGCCCAAAGCATTTTGTGGCCTCTAAGTTTTACCTAGACCATGCCAAGCACTCCCCCAAAGCAAAAAAGAGGGGGGAAATGTACTCCCTCAATCAATTGCTGCACCCAGAGATTTAGTGGGAGGAAACCTTTCCTACCATCCCCATCACAATTGAAAGTAGATATCTTATTCATTTCCAGTTAGCATTTTCAGTCAATTCACTGCAATTCTTCATCAATAGGGGCCATGATAGGTTCCTGAGGGCAAGAATTAACCCCTGTAGTTGCCCATCCTTGGCTTAATGTCAGCAAACTAGTAGCAGGCTTTAATATTGCCCCGGCTTTATTTACTGAGCTTTTAATATACTAATGCAAGGAAATGTTCATCACTCAGATTCATCTTTCTTGGGAGAAGAAGCCTCTGATGATGCTAGTAAGTGTATTTGGATGCCCACTGTTACTGCTAAGTATAGTGTGGGTGTCACGGCGTAGCATATATTCTATAGATATGCTGGAATGGAAGCAATCCCAGTGATTGGAAATGGGTGGGATGGAGTCCTTAGGAATGATTCTGAATTCTCTTCAGCAAAGGAGCCCATAACAGTTTGTTCTCCAATGACTTACTTCCCAACATGTAACATTAATTAGATTTTCAATCTATACTCCAAAGATCTTTTCCAAAACTGGTATGCTACACTTCTAAAAATCAATTGATATACGTATGATTCACAAAAGTTACAAAGTATATGTACTCAAGTTCATGTAGTGATATTCCAGGAAACGCATACCAGATCTTAAAGAAAATAAGCTTCACTGACTTCAAGCTGAACTTGTTTGCAAGTAAACTCATGATCTCTCCCACCAATTTATTTTCTTAGAACTTACGTACTTGAAAATAAGGTTCACTGATTTCAATGGAGTTTATTTACAAGAAAATTTTCCTAGCACTGATGCATTAATTTTTAAAATAAATAAATAAAGATTGCTAACTGTAGAACAGTTTACTTTTCTAGCAGAGCCATAAAATGTGTCACTGTAAACAATTACTTTAAATAATTACTAGAGCCATGAACAAACATGAAGTATTTGGCTTTTAAATCTGACATTTTTAACAGAGCAGTCCTATGGGGCAAAGGAAGGTATTAACTGAACAGTCTTTCTTCAGCTCTGCCAACTTGCACCAGCCAAAGCAGAAGATGAAGGATGAAACAGATTTTCCAGTGATTTTCCCATTTATCCTGGCTTTTAAAGTTTTCCCCTCCCCTTTACATTAACGGAAAGAATCCAGGGCTAGTGGGATTTTTTTTTCCTGTGGAACCTTTGATCCACCTCCAACACCCATCTTTCACTTCTCCAACACCACTGAGTAATGGCAGTGGAAGTTTCTGCTACAACCAAGAGGGCCTTTAGAAAAAGGATTTCCTTCTCTACTCATGGAGAGGGAAGTCTGCAATCCTCTCGGGCCTCATAAGATTGCAGCCTACATGTAAAAACAAAAACAAAACTTAGCTGGCTATCAGAGGTCTTGGCAGGTATCTGCCTTTCCATATCATGTTGAAAACTATCGTTTATCTTAGAAAGTTAGCCATTTTCCTCTACTAATTCAGAAACTTTGCCTTAACAGCAGGATGTAAATTGAATGAACTGATGGATGAATAAACATCTCTGCAATAGTTCACAATGACAACAAAACAGTTTCACCCTCATCAAATAGTTCACCCTGGGTTCAAGTGCTCCAGTGCAAGAGGCTTCTCATCTGAAACTCTTCACACACATTTCAAGGGAAGAGGCAAACTCATGCACAGGTTCCCATGTCTACTGATTGAAATGTGCACATCTTCCTCCCTGGTCTTTGATGCATGTGGATATGATCACCTATATTTCTCTAAACTGGGAGGTTTCCGTTCTTTGACTTTAAACCTACCATACTTTCATGGTTGGTTATTTGTCTATTTATTTATCTTTGTTTTAGTGCCAACGGCAACTTGAAGCTATTATGTTTGAAGAGAAGGGCTTGGTGTCCATATTTTTAAAGCTGACATTTTCCTTTTTGGACTCTCCTGATGTTTACCATTATTTTCATTTAAGAGATCTCACTCGGTCATATTTCATTGGCATTTTTCTTCCTTTCATAAATTTATAGTAATAAAGACAGGGATATCGTTCCAACAAAAGTCTAACAAACCAAGCTGCGATTCCAAGTGGAAATATAGATATTTTCTTAGACTAAACTGGAAATGAAGTAATCCTCATTTACTTGAGAGGTATTATCATTTTCCTTATTTGAAATCTACTACTATAATAATAATATGATATTCCATGTAAATTTTCATGTGCTGGCATGCGTATAAGTTAGTAGTGTAATAAAATGCTCAGCTCTCATAACTAGGACGTTTTAAGGTGAATTGCATTCATACACCATCTATCTGCAGAAAGAATATGGGGTTTGGCAAAGCTACATGCTGAGCAACATAATAAGATATTTGTACAACGTACAAGTTACTGATGATTATTGTATTTTATTTTTCTATTATTTCCTAAGAGGCATTATCAGGTCTTACAGATGGAGTAAGCCTGTTTACTAAGATATTTATTAGCAAATAAAAGTACAGTACTGGTGGTTATTTCTGAGTTGAAGTTTTTTTTCCCCTAGTAGACCATGATATAAATATGGTTAAGAAAAGTTTCTATGAACCATAAAGACACTACTTATGTTTTTCATAGGCCAAGTTAGCATTAAAGCCAGTGGGAACCAAAATAACCCAAAGGACACATAGCTGCAGATACCAAAGTAATTTTCCAGGTACCCAGTTGTTGTTGTTGTTTTTGTTTTTGTTCCTTTTTAAAAGCAGCAATATTGAAGCAAAGCAGAGGCTCTCCTCTCCTGCATTATGATCATGCATTTTCATGGGGAAATACATTACAAACTTTGTTTACTTCCTTCCAAGTTAACTGTTCTAAATATAACTCTACAGTTCACAGATTGTCAAGCCACAGATGTTGCTGGACTAAGAAAGTAGCAAGCCACACCCAAAACAAGATCACTCTGCAACTGCAAACCCCAGGATTCCATAGGATGTTGCAAGTGGAATAATAGTGGTATAACAGTCTAGTGTGGAAATGGCCCATGACAGGCCTGATGAAGCAGACTAAAGGCCCACTCAGTCCCTTATTCTGTTCACATTGACCTGTTATCTAGAGGAAGCCCACCTACACTACAGCGCTGAAACAGCACTGTTGTACTCTGTTCCTATGGTTGCCAGAGTGACAACTGGAGAGAGCTCCTTTAATTTTAACAGTTGTGCAGAAGAGGGAATTTCACCAAGTGTTGCTTGTAACTTGGTTCGATGACAAGAAACATCTGGTGAAATTTCCTCTTCTACACAATAAAAAACTGGCTTCTCTTCTGGAGGTAACAGCCATCATGACTAGTAACCATTGACAGCCTTGTCTTTCATGGATAATATCCTTTCAAAGCTACCTTAATTTGCAATCTTCAATATATCTTGTAGCAGCATGTTATAATTTAACAAAGTCTTTATTCTGTCCTGACTCTCTAACCATTCAACTACAGTGGATAAATGCAGATTCTAATGCTATAAGAGGGAGAAAACCTTCTAATCCATTTTCCTACCACTAGGCATACAGATTTACATACATCCACCATGCTTCCTTTACATTTCTCTAAGTTAAGCAGCCCCCAATGATGTAATCTTTCTCCCTATGGGTTTCTGCATTCCTTTGTCCATTTTGATTGCCTTTTTCTACACTTATCCAGTTCTCCCATATTCTTTTCATGTCACATGACCAAAGACTCTTTAACTCTACACAATTATAGTACTATGATTCTACTTGAATTGCCATGGGTGCACCCTATGAAATCCTGTGGTTTGTAGTTTGATGAAATGCTAAAGCTATTTGGCTGAGAATTTCAGATAACCCTCCCTAAACTGCAAATCCCAGAATTCCAGAGACTGGAAGGATGGCAGTTAAAGTGGAATCATAGCTCTGTAACCATGTAGTGTGAAATTGCCTTCGAACTGTATAGTACTGCAGATGTGGTAACACCATGGATTAGTATAAAGGCAGTAGAATACAATAAATTTTATTTCTAATCCTTTTCTAATTTTGACCATCGTGGGAGATTTGCTGTTTACTGCAGCTGCACATTGGTTCAACAGGCTGTCAAGTTATCTATTGGAGCCCCCAAGATCCCTTTCTTGGTCAGTCAAAAAATCCCTGATCAGATTCCATCAGCCTATAAGTGAAGTTTTTTGTCTTGTTTTGTTTGTCCCAGTATACATGACTTCTCACTTGTTTATAACAAATCTCTTTATAATGAATCTCCAGCCTGTTCCCCAGTCATTTATGTACAAGTATAAAAGCACCTCACCTAAGCATCCTAAAGGCACTAGGTCGTGAACTTGTAAGCTAAGCAGGGTTAGCTCTGTTTACTTGGATGGGAGACTGTCAACAAATACCAGGTGCTCTAGGCTATATTTCAGAGGAAAGAACAGGCAAAACCACCTCTAAGTATTCCTTGCCTAAGAAAACCCTATGAAATTTACAGAGAAGTATTTAAGTCTTTTACTCCAAGCCTCAAGTCAAGTCTCAGCTGGCTTGCAAGATTCTTTCAAATCAAGTCTCAAGTCTGGGAGCCAACTTCATACCCCAACCTGTATTCCAGAATTTCTGGACAGAGTCAAATAAAGTCACTTTTGACAATTGAGTAGAGTCAACCCTCTGCTTTCATGATTTTGCCATCTGCAGCTTTGGAAGTGGGGAATAGGATCCTTCTTATTTGCAAAACTGGAAGCTTTTTCAGAAGTGAGAAATAGGATCCTTCTTATTCCCCATTACTGAAGCTTCAAGAGCTTTAGAAGGAAGGATCCTTCCTTCTCAAACCCATTGCCTAAGACATTTTCTGTTCCCCTCTTAATATGCACCCTACACTCTAGGCACAAGTCTTGCCTTCTGGTCTTAGGAAAAGTTTTAGAAAGCTCCTCCTATAGGTAGCCAGGGTCATTTCTGCACTAGCCTGTTATAGTGTGATGATTCCACTTTCAACACCCTCTGGAATCCTGGGGTTTGCAGTTTCAGGAGGGGCTGGCCGGAATCATTGTGTTGAAAGTGTTGAAAGTGTAATCATCGCGATACAACAAGCTAGTGCAGAAATGGCCCAGGACAGGCTGCTGAACAGACCTCAACCTCACCTCAAGCCCCTTGCCTAACCCATTTGCTGTTCCCTCTGAGAAAGGTGTCCACACTTTGAGCCTGAGAAAGATTGTTGTGTGACCAGTAAGTTGTAAGGTTTCTGGATGAATATGTTATGTTACTGAACCAAGTGCAGCAAGTTAATCACTAAAAACAAGCAAGTCTCAAGTTGAGTCCAATCAGAGTGTCAATTTTGCTGAGTCCAGTCAGAGTTGAATCACTGAAGTCAAGTCTGACTTGAGTCCAAGTCAATGGACTCCAGTCAACATCACTGGAAATTGATAGGGTTGCCATAAGGTGACTTGAAAGCACATACACACACATGAAAGAACCTTCTCCAAGACAGAGAGGTAAAGAGGGACCCACTGCTCATGTTACTGTTACAAGAAATTGCCATTTATTCCTGGTTTTTTTTGTGTGTGTTGTTGTTGTTTCTTGTTCTTTAACCACTTTCTAATCCATTAGAGGACTTCTCTTACTCCATTACTGACAAGACTGTACTGCTACCTATTCGCTAGAGCCACTATAGAACCCACAGTACTTCTGCCTCTAAGAGAAGAAGGAAGTTCCTTCTTCATCCCAGACACCAAGAATATTGAAACGAGGTTTAGAAAATAACATTCAACGGTTTTATCCGACATTCCCTGATCTCTTTAGATTCCCTAACACACGTAAAGTTTGCTGAAATCGGAGCAAGTTTCCCATTTGAGGGAAATGCAGACCACACAGCGACGGAGCTCCGTTTTAAGCTGTCTGCATAATTTACAAATGCAAAATCAGGGATTCTCTGACCACCGTCTTCCCAGCTTTTGGCCATTTTCGCACTAGACTGTTATGGTACTATTACTCCACGTTCAACATCACAGAGCATCCTTGCCTTTGCAGTTTAGGGAAGAGCCTTTGCAAACCCCAGGATTTCATAAGATGTTGAAAGTGGAATAATAGCATAACAGTCTGTCTTGGGCCATTTCTGCACTACACTGCTATAGTGCTATTATTCCACTTTAAACATCCTGTGGGATTCTGGGGTTTGTAGTTTACTGAGGCCAAAGAGCTCTCTGGCTGAGAATCCTAAAGGCCCCTCCCTAAACTCCAAACCCCAGGATTCCATAGGATGTTGAAGTGGAATAATAGCACAATAACAGTGTAGTGCAGAAATGGCCTTTTACCATGAGAGTCCAAAGTGCAACAAACAATCTAGGGCCTTTCTGCACTACAGTGTTACGGGTGCTATTATTCCACTTTCAACATCCTGTGGAATTCTGGGGTTTGTAGTTTCCTGAGGCCAAAGGGCTCTCTGGCTAAGAGTTCTAAATGCCTAAACTGCAAACCCCAGGATTCCATAGGATGTTGACAGTGGAATAATAGCACAATAACAGTGTAGTGCAGAAAGGCCCCTAAAAAGAATTAAGTAAAGCCGGGAGAGGATGAGAAAACCAAGCACTGTGCCGGGATGATGAAGTTTCGACGAATTGTTGCAAGAATACTGAGAACAGGCAGGCACAGTATGTTAGTAAAATACTCATATTAATAGATACGAGAAAGATGCGAAAGTCATATAGAGGCGTACCTTCACATCATCTTTGAAAAGTAACTGCTAAGTTTGAGTGCTACTTTTTTCAAGAAGGCAAGCTACCAGAAATCAACACAGAAACTTCGTATTTTTAGTATCGATGCGAGCAGGCTGCACATCTATCCCCCCCCCCAATTCCACTGCCCTGCCCCATGGGCCATTTCCGCACTAGCCTGTTATAGCGCGATGATTCCACTTTCAACCTCCTCTGGAATCCTGGGGTTTGCGGTTTCGGGAGGGGCCGTCCGGCCCCTCCCGAAACTGCAAACCCCAGGATTCCAGAGGAGGTTGAAAGTGGAATCATCGCGCTATAACAGGCTAGTGCGGAAAGGATTTTGCCCGTATGTCTCTGCGGCGGTTTCCTGCTCCCGTAATGCACCAGTTCAGTCGAGGGACGACTTCTGCTGAGGGTAAAGCAGATAATGGCAGCGCTGCAATCTCCATCAATGTTGCTGGTGACTGACATGGCTGAGCTTGATTTTTTTTAAAAAAATTCCCGGCCACACTCCTCTTCCTCGTTTGCAAAAAAAAAAGGCATTAATTCTTTTCTTTACAGCTGCCTTTCCAAAGGCAGCACACATGATGCTTCCCAGCGACACCCATACTAAAAATTCCCAATCATCTTTTATTAGGAGCCTCCACTTCCGCCTCTGAGGCGAAATCACGGTTCTCTCGCAACGTCCCGCTGAATGTGTGAGTCTAGTTCTACGTCTATGGTGATTTCCCTCCGAGCAACAGCGGAGCCTTCCGGTTCGGAGGACCATAGAATGACGGCGGTGGGGAAAAAAAGGAGGAGCGGAGAGTCCATGAAGGGCGTGGCTTTGAACGGACGATTCTGTCTCCTAGGTAACGACGCAGGCGTCAGGAACGAGCGGGGGGGGAGTGAGGGGCTTGAGCTTTGAAGGCCTGGCGGACGACCGTGGCTGTGTTTTGTCTTGTGAGTAACCGCGTCGTGGTTTCTTGCCCCCTCAAAACAGATGGGGGACGGAGGGAGCATGCGCGGGCGAGGGCTCGGGGTGGCCGTGTCATTGCTGGGGGCGGGGGGTTCTCTATCTGTAGTAATACAACTAATAATTATAACACTTTTAACCTATTTGTCTCTCGCTTTTCCTTTGAGGGGCTCGGGCTACTTGCCCCCCCCGTCCGCACAACAGCCTTGTAAGGTGGGTTAAAATGGGGAGAGAGGAACTGCCCCACAGTTACCCAGCGTGCTTTGCGGCTGAGGAGGGATGTTCAACCTCTTGTCTCCTCTCCCGTCCAGATCTAACCGTCACGCCAGCCTTGCTTTTTAGAGCAGAAAAAAATAATAATACTACTACCTGAATAAGAGTCAGGAGGACGATCCTTTTCATACTTGGAAGCAGCTATTATTCTCTCAAGTTTGTATAGGATTGCAGCAAAAAGGGTATGTCCTCGATCCATGTGGAGAGGCAGGATAGAAATAAAATATTGTTATTATTATTATTATTATTATTATTATTATTATTATTAGTATTATTATTACTACTACTACTACTACTACTACTACTATTACTACTACAAAGTATAGTGCTTTGATACTACTGTAACGGCTGTGCTTCAATACTGTGGAATCTTGGGATTCGTAGTTTTGTGGAAAACCTGGACTTTTCTTTCAGAAAGCACTAGTTCAGTTACTCTTCCCGAGGAATCCAGAGTTCATGTCCGCACCACAGCATTAAACTGATTCCTTCAATCCTTCTCTTTTCAGGGTTATTTTCAAACAGCTTACCATAACTACAAATCCAGGGTTTCCATAGGACAGAGGCAGAGCAAGGAAAGTGGTATAAAACTGCTATAACTGTGCAGTGTAGCCTTGTATGCATGGGAGTAAACCCCCCCCCCTTGAATTCATCAGGACTTTTTTCTCTCTAAACATGTCTAGGATTTCAACATTCATGTGCAGACCTTGCTGAAAGGAGATCTAAATGCAAATGTGGGTGCTGGCTTTTATGCAGATTTTTTAGTAGGGGAATTAAGCAACATCATGTTACATTTTGGTACATGTACTGATTTTTACATGTTATACTTGGTGAAGTCTGCTTGGGAAAAGTTTGCACTTCAGACAAAAGTGAGCTACCTTCTCCTTGTTGTTAGCTTCATCAAAATTAATAATGGCTTAGGTTAGCTGCCCTAGGATATCTGTGCATAATATATGCATAGTATGTATGTTCACTAGCATGGTGGACTTAGCTCCAACTTTCTAACAAAAGGCCATGAGAAAAGCCTGCTGTTCTTAATTTTTCCCAAAACATGCTGTAAGAGACAACTCCCTCATATGTCCTAAGGGGAAACATATCCTGGAAAAGATAATGAGTACAATAACTTCAAAATAGGGTTCTCTATACTTCAGAAACACTTCCACAGTCCCATTTTTTCAGCTAGAATATTTATTTTTAACTGAATTACTCTTCAACACTCCTCACTCTCAAACTGCAGATTTTATTTTACAGTGTTAAGAGTTCAACCCCTGTCTACAAAGGTCAGCATCCAGTTTTCAAGTGAGGCAGAGGATACAATACACCAGAAACAGGCACACTGCAGTGAACTGTAATGCTGGGTAGAAACTGAGATCACGATCTACACCGCATGTACCATGAATGCCCAACTGTAGCTCCTCCAGCATTTGAGGATGCTGTTTTTAATAGCGCTGGATCATGACATGCTGTTGTTAGTCTTGAACTCATTATGATGTGAAAATTTACAGCCCAAAGTCTTCAGTAGTTAATAAAACTCACTTTTTGATAATTACGTAGCAAGTGTTATATATATATAACTTGGATCACTTGAGACGGTTGATTCTGTTTTGATATACACGGGCATTTCTGGTTTAGTTCTGTATATAGTATGTGAGTTAAACAGCAATGTAGTAAATGTCAGCTGATCCACAGAGAATTCTGCCCTATGGGTTGACCAGATTTTCTTTGTGTAAGTTCTTTCAATTATGGCAGCAAAATCTATGTTTTTAGGATCCTTATTTTATTTCAGTTATACAACTACAACATCTTACTACATAATTATCTTATTATTTATTTGTTATTAGGAGGAATTTATTATATTAGGAGAAATGTATTTGTTTTGAATAAATTCATTAATCTGGCTCCACCAAAAATATAAATTTTGATAACACACTTGTCCACTCACCAAAGGATATTGTGCCTTAGATGGACAGGTTGATAAGTAGCCAGACTGCTTTGACAAGAAGACTGTTCCAAAATAATCAGCTTATCTTCTAGTTGCTTATATTAACCTACCCCCTGTGACACCATTTGAAACCATTTTCGCTCACAATGGTTTTGTCTTAAATATCCAAGGACCTTTGCCCGCATGTGCAATTTTACTGGGCATATTCTTCACAAACACAGGTATTGACTGTGCCATTCAGTCAAAATTATGGGATTATTTGACAAACTGGCAGGCTGGCTTGGCCTGAAGAAGAAAGAAGTTCATGTTTTGTGCCTTGGATTGGACAATAGTGGCAAAACAACAATTATCAACAAGCTGAAACCATCTAATGTAAGTAGTTATTTTCATGTGTTGCCAATGTGTTCGACAAGCTTTACTGAAACATATTTCTGGAGAGATTATGGAAAGGTAGAAATTTACATTATACACTGGATTATTAATATTTAGAATAATGTTCTACATTCTTTGGAATGGCTTGATCACTTTATTATTATTTATTTTTGATAAGCTTTATAATTCTAAAAAGTGAATACTAATGGATGTTGTCTTCAGATATTGGTAATGAGTTGATTTGTAACAGTCCTCTGTAGGTATACTTGTAAGTATGTTCCACTATTCAGTGAGGCTTACTACCTAGTAGGGGTGTATAAAATTGCAGTATTGGCTTCCAGTATAAGTATTTTCTTGTTGCTATGGCATGATTTTTAGTATTTTTTGTGTGATTAAACCATTGATCAGGAGAGGTCAGAAATAAAGATGCTGGTAGGTTTCTTTATTTAATATCCTGATTTGACATTATTTCATGAAACAGTTGTTACAGAAATAATGGTAAAATCAAAGCATTAGTTGTTTGTTTACATGTATGAATATTTTTGGTAAATATTATTAGATACCAACAAAAAGGGTCACACACTACACCTTGCATGTGCTGTAGGACTTGTGAACTTCCCCTGCAGTTACCATGTACTGTGCCACTGAACAAACTGTTCCTGAAATTTGGGAGACTGTGAGGAGTGACATCTGGAACTGTGTTTGTGGGGCAGAGAATAAAGGAAATTCTTCATGCATGAAAATATTCTTGCTTGTTTAAGAAGCCGTTTGATTCAATACCTAGTTAAAAGATTCTGAGGACATGAAATATATGCTCAGTGCTAACACATGATGCATCAACTCTACCTATTTATCAGTGGGTGATCAAGATAATCTCCATTTCTAAAAATAGATTGACTTCTTAAAGGAGATACTCCTTAGTGACATGAAAATGTGTGTGCACATGCGCACATGCACATGTTTTAATTGCAAACATTCAAAATACAGAAATCAGCCTCCAAATAGATTGTGTCCTAAATATTTCAGAATTTCTTGTGCAAGTAATTTAGCTTGCAGTTAGTCCTCAGTAAAATATAAATATTTATAGATACAGTAACCTGGTGTGTTTTATTGCTTTACCTTCCATTCTGTATTTTCTTCAAAACTTGTGAGTTCTTGAAATTTCCCTAAATTGTCTGAATAGGTATTAATCTTACAGTTTTGTTCTCTATAACCAACACGGAAGCAGTGCACTGAACTGAATTATTAACATACAGCCAGAATGTTGTTACCTAGCATTTATATAGCATTTTTGGGCACTGGGTGTGTAGTTTATTTCCATAATACTTTACACCACAGTAATCTTTCACTGGTGTGATCCAGAAATGCTCATGTAGTAGCATAGTCTCCTGATCTACCACAGTGACACTCAGAGTTTATATAGCATTTTTGGGCATTGAGTGTGCTTGCTGCAGAAGAAATAATTTTCCTAGTAATTCTTTTGCAGGATGCTATAGAACTACAAAATAAAGGCAGCAGTTTTGTAACTTGAGCACCACCATCCTAACAAAATAGTAATACCTTTGTAGTCTTTGCTCAGAAAGTGGACTGCCTATGCTAGCCTTAAAATAAATGAATTCAATCTAAATATCACTTAAGAAAAAGGCGCCTAATGTCGATCCAAATTAAATGAAAAAGATCATGCAAACTTGCCATGATGGGTAATAAGAACCTGAGAGGCTCTTTTACTTACGGACACTTACTTACTTTTACTTACGAACACTTCCTTTTCTGATCCCTTTCTGTTGCCAGATTTATTCCATGTCATAAACTTGTGGAGTAGCATTTATATAACATCTGAAGCATGCAATTTTATTTTGATCAGCAGAAAAGGATTGCTTATTTTTACTTGAGGAAGGATTTAGGGAGCAAGTATGTTTCACTTTGAGAAGAGATAGCCATCCTATACTATCTGATGTCATGTAGAAGGTGGAGTGAGCATGAACCAATGGATTCAGCTTACAAGAAAAGCGGTTCTACCTAAACATTAGCAAGAACTTATTCACTATAAGCTGTTCAACAAGAGCCAATGTAGTGTAGTGGTTTGAGCATTGGAATACAACTCTGGAAACCAGGGTTCGAATACCTGCTCAGCCATGGGAAGCAACTAGGTGATCTTGGGAATGACACACTCTCTCAGCCTCAAAGGGCAAAGGCAACCCCCTCTGAACTGAAAAAACTTGATGATAGGTTCACCTATGGTCACTATAAGTCAGAAACAACTTGACAGCACACAACAACAAGCTGTTCAGCAGTGGAATGGACTGCCTCAAATAGTGGTGGTCTCTCCTTCCAACAGTGGCTAGATGGCCATCTTTCAGAAGTGCTTTAGTTGTGTGTTCCTGCATGACTGGGTATTGTACTAGATGGTTCTTGCAATCTTTATCATTTCTGATTTTAAGTGATAAATTGGATATAAAATTACTTTTTAAGACAAAGTTTGTCTTATATAGGCTCAAGCTCAAGATATTGTTCCCACAATAGGATTTAGTATAGAAAAATTCAAGACATCAAGGTAAGACTTTCATTTGCATATTTTCTATATTTTCTAATCTAAATCCAATTGCTTGTTCCATCTAGAGCAGACCTACTGATCTATGTATGTTTACTCACTCCTTCTGTTCAGTAGGACTTGATATACTGTAAGACTGCACCCTAAATAATGTTGATTAAACTTACAACTCAACGCATGATGTTAACTGCTGTGCTACTAACACCTTTTCAATGAAATTGTAGCACAGTATTCAGAAGTAAATGCCAATGTGTAATTATATATACAATTGCACTAAACATTTTGCAGCTCTAATTTGTATGTTTTATTGTTTCCTTCTAGTTTATCATTCACTGTATTTGATATGTCGGGTCAAGGTAGATACAGAAATCTCTGGGAACACTACTACAAGTAAGCATTTTGTTGCAAAGATTACATTTATTCCATTCAAATATATTTAGAAACTAAAAATACCTAATATGAAAAACAATTGATTAAAACAGTTGTAGAGCAATATGACTGAGGTGCTACTGCTTGTCTACAATAGTTTTCTAAGACTTGAACAAAGGAGAGAGAATATAGAATACTTTGGAGCTATAATTTTGAAGTTATTCAGTCTTTACAACATGAAGGCAAGTGTTCTTGAATACAGCCATATATGTGTAAAGCTGTGTATGTCTTAGGAAGAACTATTGTTAATATAAATATTGCATAATAATAAAAATATAAAGCTTGAGAATATTGTAGAGTATATCACAAGATCAATTACCAGTTCTATCACCAAGGTTATTAATATGCCAGAAAGCATTATTTTATGCAGTTGTGGTTTGGGGCTCTAATAAAAAATTAAGAGAAAATTTTCATTTGGAAATCATCTAGAATTCAGAAATGTTTTATAGAACTTGAGATAAGGCTGAATTTCAGAGGGTAATGGAATCTCCAACTGTATACCTGACTACACTCCTGTGTGGTTTGATGTGCTGCTTTCTTCTCCAGAACAACACTTGGATAAGAGATTTATGTAGGTTTGGAAAAATAGTTGGCATTGGAGATCTGTGTGTCTGCATGATTTTCTAATAAATGTTTATTAAATAAATACAAAACTTAATTAGGAGTTGGATATATCATGAATAATACAAATATATAAAATTGCGATACAGAGATTGTTGTCCAAATTAAAAGACAAGCACAGAGTAATCAAAACATAAGGATTATTTTTTGTTTTAATTTCTGTTTTCCCTTCATTTTTGTTCACCCTGAAAAACTATTAACTTCTTGAACGCTCATATTAATCTCCTTGTCCTAAATTGTATGAAAGCTTCATTTTTAAAATTAATCCCCTTTGTTGAGATAGATTTATTTTTTCCTCCTTGGAGCAAATTGTATCAACACATTAATCAAATTAATATATGAAACATACGCCCACATTGGGACCATTACCTAATGCTACTGTTATACCCAATGATCCAGCATTTGACAGTGCTGTGGCAAGAACCCTCTTTTCTGCAAAATAACTGTATTATAATATAAAATATAAAACTACCAAATACCCAGAGTTCTTCTGTATTGAGATATCACTAAGATTCTGCTTAGTCTTTTAGAAATTAGTGTTTTAGAAAGTTTTAGAAATTTATTTTGGTTTCCAAGGCATAGGATGCCAACATGCTTTATTTTTTGAGTACTTTCTGATTAAATTTACACATGGAGACTGTTGTGCTAGGAGTTGCTGGCAGACTTGAACTGACTCTTGTGAATGTGAAATAGAGTCTCATGCCGCTACTCTCTGTGTGTTTGTTGATTGTTCTTTCTACATAATATGTATTCCATCCATAGCACAATATGTACTAAATGCAACTCACCACCTATATTCCATGCTTCCTGCACTAGTTCTTGCTTTGTTCCTTATCCTTGGTTTTCCAGTCCTGCTGCTGCTACCTTCCCTGTCTCTATCTTATCTGCCCATACTTTACCAATGTATTTGTTTTTAATATTTTTGCACTATCTTCACAGGCAAAGCCTTCCCAAAACTACTGTCTTAGAAGCTATTGACTTGCTGTCTTTTCTTACACCTTGGTCAGCTACTTGGCCTAAACATTTCTTTGCCAATGCAATTCTGTAAATACCTTCTCCCCACTGAGTGTGGGCGTATTACACTGCATGCCATAGGAAGACTAATGTCTCTTTTGCATAATGATTTTCAATAAAATAGTTTTGTAGTCTGACTCAGTGCATAATTAAAGCAGTTATCCCAATTAAATGATAAATGACAAATGAATTAAATTACCAATTTGCATTTCTGGACCAGGTTTCAGCTCTTACGGTTTGAAAAAAACTGTGCTATTTTTAAGAGGTTTTATGTTAGTGTGTAACAAAAAATAATGTTAGTAGATAAAATTATTCAGCATTTTTGCTGCAAGAAAAAAGAACTGATAAGAATAACATAAAAGGAATAGTTATGAGGTGATATTGACAGACTTATTTTTTGTTACTCTTCTGCTAATTTGGTAACATTGTTTTGATTAAATAAAGGCCAAAAAGCAGTTGATTCACATTTGAACAACAGTGATCAAATCCTGTAAAATGTTTTCTTGGAGTTACAGTAATTACAGTTGCGGAATTTTGCTTGTATGGAAAAAATGAGAGACAGTGTAGTGTAGTGGTTTGAGCATTGGACTACAGCTCTTGAGACCAGGGTTCAAATCCTCATTTGGCCACAGATGCCTTGGGCAAACCACACTCAGCTTCAGAAGCAGACAAAGGCAAATCCTCTCTGAACAAATCTCACCAAGGAAATTCCAGGATAGCATCACCTTAAGGTTACCATAAGTCAGAAATGACTTGAAGGCACACAAGATAGAATAAAATTAAAGGCCAAACCAAGCCCTGGGATTTCATCACTAGTTTCTAATCTCAAGAGATACTTATACTGTGCAGGCACAGTGTGGGTTAATTTTCATCTGACATGAATTTGAAACTTTTATAGTTCCAAATGGTTATCTTAAAAGTTAGCATAAGATTTATGAGGATGAGGTCTGCCACCCTTTCACTTCAGTTACACATTGCATCAAAGTATTTCCTGGTTTGTTTGTTCGTTTTACAGCTTCTTAAGTTGGTCTTATCATTGCAGATTTAATTGACTCTCTCCTGACTCTCTTTTGGCAGCTATTGCAGTACATTTGAGGGATATCTATGCCAAGAGATTTCATATGTGGTTATCTGGTTTGTGATATTAATTAATTTAAAAGTTGCAGTAAAGCCGGCAGTACTATATTCAGTCACTAGGTGGGAAATTGCCTTAAGCATAATGCAGTTTTGCAGTTGATAACAGTTTTAATTTATTCAAAGGGCTCTGGTATCAGGAACAGAGTTCTAGGGCTATTCCTCCCACCTGTTGTAAGGTAGCTTGCCCCCCACAATGGACACAGAATGGACCAGAAATCCCTATTTAAGAGGTGATGGGGTACACCATGACAGTGGGCATGCCCAGGATCTCAGATGCCATGACTTCACTCAGTCAGGATAGGCATGATGTGTCCAGTTCTGCATAACATTCAGTGTATCAGAGTAACCTTGGTGAAGCTGGGTACTTTGACCGGACATGATAAAATAACACACAGCAGACTATGCAAAGGGATCTTGTAGCACCCTTGAGACTGACTGAGAGTTAGAGAGTTAGTAGCATAAGCTTTTGTAGACTTAAGTCTATTTCATCAGCAAACTAGTATTTAGACTACATACTTTGTTCAAGATTTTAGAAAGCCTATAATTTCCTTACTGCTTTCTATATTGTACAGGGATTGCCAGGCCATTATTTTTGTTATTGATAGCAGTGACAAACTAAGAATGGTTGTGGCCAAAGAAGAACTTGACACACTCATGAATCATCCAGGTGAGGAGAACCTTTATCATTACTCAGTCCTATTACTATGCCTGCTTTTAGTGTAAAACAATTATTTTCTTGGGCAGTCTGTATTTGTATATTCAAAAAGTTCTCTTGCTTTTCCCTTAGTAGGCATAAACTAAAATCAACAATTTGTGAATACTCTTGTCCCTCCACACTAATGGAGTTAAGGATGCAAGAACTCCGTGAAAATGGAAAAACCACAGATATCTCTGGATCCCCCAAACCATATTTGACAGAGACAGAAAAGTACAATCTGCAGATTAACCCATCACAGATTCACATGTACAATACACAATACTTCATGGTGGGGAGCATGCCAACTGTCTAGTTCTGCTTTCAAGGTGTTCTTTTGCAAAGCAGAAGCAAGCAGCTGGTAGGGCTCTGCTACTACCCTATGCCATTTTTAATAGGGACTTACAAGCTTTTCCTTGCTTTTGCAGTTTCTTGCAATCTTGTGAGGCCTGCAGAGAGACTGCAGATGTGAGGCAAGACTTATTATTATGTCTCCCAATTGGCTCCACTGTCCAAGAGTTGTAAGAGCTGCATTCTAGGAACATCTGAAGACCAAAAGTTGCCCACTTCTGCAATACTTGTATGTTAATTAGAACACCACTACTGTGGAACTTAATTAATTCAAAATGAAGCCAATTTAAGAAACAATTTAAGATACAAAAAACTAAGTGAATTTACAATGAAATGCCTTGGATCCGGGGCTGGGAGAAATGGAGGATATTAGTTAAGTAATTAAAATATTGAAAGGAAACAGAGAACATTGACATACAATTTCTGCTTCCTCAATTATTTTTTCCAGTTTGGTTGCCCTACAAGCAAGAAATATTTTGTTTTCCAAATATCACCCACCCACTTTTTTCTATAGAAAACATCACTTTTGTTGAAAAAATAGTGGACTTGTTTTCTAAATTTGATTGAAGTTTGATGATTTCTAAATTTTCAGGAATTTTCTAAATGTCCCATGGAATAGCTTGTGGCCAGTTAAATCTATTAAACCACCACCTTAGTGTTTAGATGTGGTTTCTGCAAATATATCACTGACTTTGTGTTTCTGTTACACAAACAGTACAAACACAGCAGCCCCTTTAACTTGAAGAAAAGAGCCTCGTCAGGCCACATTCATGAAGTAACATGGATCTTCAGCTGTACACTGATATGCACACATTAGGCGTGCGTGTGCAGTGGAAATCCTAGTCACGTAGACCCCCACCCATTCAAGTCTTTCAAGCATTCTGGAAACTCTGTCATGTTTATATGGCTATTTCTACTCCTTTTAGTCCTTTCCCAAATGAAAAAAAAGAACAGAAAAGAGAATAATATGGTAACTGTAGGTTTTGGTAATTAGTAAGTTTGATTTACAGAAAGAAGTTATGAAATATGTTAGTTGCAGAAGCAAGATTTTATATATTAAGAATTACAACCACTGTAAAGAAAGTTAGAAGAACTTTTTTTCTGGTTTGTTCTGTTTATCTTTATTTTTTCCTTTTTCCTATGTCTTTTTCTCTGTTTCTTTTGAAACATTTAATAAAAATATTTATTAAAAAAATCAAATGTGAGACAGTGCTCTATAAAAAATAATCAGATTAATTGTCCCATCCTCTTTTCTGTGGGGACCTACTGTTCCTGAAATGGAATGGTAATTAACCACATTGTAGCAGCCATGTTCAAGTTAATTGGAGGAATCATCCCTCATTGGGAATTTTTAAAAGAGGACTTAATTCTGGAGGTCTTTCCTAAAATCTGTTTTATGACACTAAACTGAATTCAGGACTATGTGACATAGTAGCAATAATAATAAGAGTCTTTGTTGGTGAGATGTTCCTTCATAACTGAGCAAAAGCAGCTATTCATATTCTTTTCCTTTTAATTAGATGCTTTTAGCTATTGCAAACTGCCCTCTGTAATTAGCTAGGCTGGTTATTTCATTCAGCTTGTTATCCTCTCATTGCATATAAATCTCATTGTAGACTTTGTGTTCCTACATAATTTCTTATAGCTCCTGTGGTTAACTTTGAAAGAAGAATAGTCAATGAGACCTTTTCTTGAAAAGTTAGAATGATGCACGGGGAACTTTACTTCTATTATAAACAATTTGTAGCTGCAGCTTTAAATCTCTGTTTTGAGTTCAAGCAGGGTTACTTTAAGAACTCTGTTGAAACAGGCAACTGAGACATTATGACCCAAATATGTATTTTAGTAAGATGCAGTCTTCAAAGGATAATACTAACAGGTAAAATCCCTTTTCTCTCTCATCTTAGTATGAGTTTTGGCAGAATTAACAAAATATTATGCTATTCCCAGATCTTAAACATAGACGAATACCAATTTTGTTCTTTGCAAACAAGATGGACCTTCGAGATGCTGTGTCATCTGTAAAAGTCTCTCACTTATTGTCCTTGGAGGACATCAAAGACAAGCCATGGCATATCTGGTAATGTTGTCTTACTTTTATTTTCTACTGACATTTATTTAGGATATTTAAATAACATATTTGATAGCATTCACTAGTCTGTTTTTCAAATGAGATTTGATTGTTAATCCTTCAAGCAACCCTATATAATATAGGACAGTGCTACTAGTCCATGTTACACATAAGGACTGAAACTGAGCAAATAAGTTCCATTCTTGCACAGATGTTGAGTTCATGGATAAGATATATTTTTATTTATGTTATTTAAAATACATACATACTACTTTTACAGAGAAATTCTCTGGAGCAGGGGGATGAGTCTGCAGCTAGCCAAAATGGCAGCATAATAGCAATAGCAATAGCATTTATTTCTATACCGCTTATCAACTGAGTGTTATCTAAGCGGTTTACAATGTATTTTTAGCTAATTGCCCCCAACAAGCTGGGTACTCATTTTACCGACCTGCGGAAGGATGGAAGGCTGAGTCAGCCTTGGAGCCCGGCAGGATTGAACTCACAACCTTGTGGTTGCAGTACTAGCATTTAACCACTGCGCCACCAGGGCTCCCACCTGTCACTTTCAGCCACCAGGATAAATATACAATATATGACAGAATGAAAAGCCATTTGGAACAAATAGTGGAATGAGTGCTGAGAGAGTCTCTTGAATCTGAATCAGGATCTATCTAGACATGGCATCTGCCATCATGGTGCCAGTGCACCCTGAAGGGGACCAAAGCACTAAAGATGAGAATGACAGTTCAGCTGATGAACTACTACTCAACTGTCTGTCTGGAGTTCCAGACAGACTAAAGTACAGCATTGAACCAATCAGAATGAAACTGGCTGGCTTGCTAGCTCTGTTAACAAAGCAATGGAGTGGAGCATATCTCACAACTGCAAGCAATGTGAGGAACTGACTTCTAATCTGCAAAATAAAGTGGAAGACCTGGAGAACCAGAGTCTCAGATGAAACTTGTGCTTCCACACAATCACAGAATGAAAGAAGGGGGTAACATGGCTGAATGAGAGATTGTAGCCTAAAACCCTCCAGTCAAGGTGCAGAGCACATTTACACAGCTTTAGGACCAAGGCTTCAAAGTCACAACCATTGTGGAAACATAGTAGTGTACTTTGCATGATAGCTAGAAAGACCCAGGCCCTGTGCTTTTTTCAGCACAGTGGAGTACAAAAGCCTGAAAATCCTTGACTAATAGGTCATTGCACCAGAAGCACCCTGAGGGAGAGTGATCCTGCATTTATGCACAGATCTTCTCAGAAAGACAGGAATCTCTTTATTTCTCTGGCTTTCTGTTTAGGCTCCTAATACTGTGGGAGGGTAAATTGTGTACCACAGTTACAAAAGCTCAAGCAACAGAAATCTGCAAGGCCCTGAACATCATGGTTTACAGTTAGGCAGAACTTCTGGTTAAACAACAAAAAGAACCCCATGCTAGATAGAACAGGGCTATAGTGCAAATGGGACAAAAACTCCACAAAAAGGCAGAACTGCATGGTATAAAAACATGACAACTGAATATATGACTTCTCTGGGATTGGTTCAAGAGGCCACTATGGTTATGTTATTTGACAGTTATAGTGACACTAATATTCTCCCTGGCAAATATCCTATATCTTTTAGCAATCTTGGATTTTCACTTAAATCTTAAGAGCTTGTCTACCCTGGGCAAAAGCTCTAGTGCTTTCCTGTTTTCCTCCTTGTCCTTTGTTCATCATCCACAATTACATTCACAGGACAAGCCCAGACAATACAAAACTGGGAAGGCCAAAAGAATATGTGGGATTAGGTACTTCTTCCATAAGAGGAACCTGCTCATGGAAGAACAGCTGACAAGCAAATTTCAGGCAGTAAAAATCACTTAGCTGCCAAAGATGCAGATCCACTCTTTCACCATAGTGCTAGTGCATGGAAGCGGCATGTTGATCTCACCATTTTGGAGAATCTCTGTGTGCCACAATTTAATCTTGAGAATGGCCCAGATTCCATAATTTACAGTCCTGTGGAGGAATGGTATAGCAAATTGAAATGCATGTTACTACTAGGAACTGCTGAGAAGAAGATCATAGGAAGTTGGGTTTGGCAATGAAGCTTCAGTGCATTTAGTAAATGAGACATACACTTCATCTCATACTGCAGCGTAATCTCAACCCAAAGAGACTGGTCAGTTGAATCAACAGGTCACTAAGCAGTCTGTTGACGTCTACTGGGAGTAATTTCAGTTCTGTTATCAGTTGTTCTACCATACTGTCAAGAGTTGGAATTAAAATTACCTTGTTAAATACAAATATTTCCTTAATTATAATGTTGTGCTAATGGACACTTACTAGTGTGAATGGACTTCGCCTCTTATCCACCTTCCATACTGTCTGAAGACTTGCTTGTACATTGGGAGGGTTCTCAGGGGAAGGAGAGACTACATTTGGAAGGATATATAGCTAACCCATTATGTCCAAAATACAGGAAAATTAGTTGGCGAGTGTGAGCTAGAGAAGACAATATGAGACAAGTAAGGTTTAAGGAAGAAAAACCTGAGCAGGATCAGCTGAAGGCCTTGAACAAAAGCAAGTCAAAAGGGGGAAATGGTAAAGACCTTTAAGAAAGGAGTAAATGAGAATGAAAACGAGGTAGCAGTGCTAAACTAAGGAGGGATGTAAATAGCATTGACTAAAGCAAAAAAACA
Organism: Ctenosaura bakeri; assembly: GCA_948474755.1. Classification (NCBI taxonomy): domain Eukaryota; kingdom Metazoa; phylum Chordata; class Lepidosauria; order Squamata; family Iguanidae; genus Ctenosaura; species Ctenosaura bakeri. Next base: position 1,858,433 of record CAOLHI010000350.1, on the reverse strand, counting down.
GCAATAGCAGCTGAGGCAAAGAAAGAAAAGTTAATCTAGTACTGCAATTGGGTGTGTGGGGGGGTGTTTTTCTATACAGCTATGGCCTTGATGTATAGCCCAGTTTCATCATGCATTTCCATCATTTACTAGTTCTAACACTTTTTGAAAATTCTTTTGATCTAAGCCTTAGACACTCCAAAGTTTCTCTGCCTCCAGTGCATACTATACTTCCTTGACTGAGGAAGCTGATTGTAATGTCAGGTCACATTTTGTTTTTTAAAAGTAGGTAAACACATATCTTCTAGTTTAGATCCTAACAAAACAGTATATTTTAAATAAAATGGCCTTTTCTATGTGTGATTTCAGCTTGAATATCTACAGAAAATTTGATCATTTTATGCACCATTAACATACCAGTATGTTGTTTTCATTTTAGTGCTAGTGATGCTCTTAAGGGAGAAGGATTGCAAGAAGGCGTAGACTGGCTTCAAGGTAGCTTTCATTACATTTTCCCTAACTTTGTTATATTTTCCATGAATCATTTTCTTTTTCTTTTATCATTTTCCACCAGTTCATGTTGATTTTTTCTTACCTATTTGTGCTATCAGATCAAATTACACAGTAAGTATCTTTGCTAATCTCTGTTACTTTGATCTCTATTTCTTAGGCTTCCTTTTAGCTTCCTTCTCTTTCAAAAATGGCAATGTAAAGTAAGCAAATATTCCAGCAGTACTTCCTACTTTAAGATATGTAAAGTAATTAAACCTGAAGCCATGTTTTAGAAATAGTGTTTGTGATTTGAATACAATTTGCTTATTTACATTTATTATAATGAGTAACTAATATTACAGGTATGGTTAAGTCTTCCACGTGTATTTTGTCATATTCTATATCTATCTAGAATATGACATAGTATTTGCAAGGTATGTCATACTTCTGAAAAGAACAAAAGGCAGATTGAAGGTTATCTGAACATCTTTAATAAATATGGCAGCTTCAATGCAGAATATATCAAAATATTTTTGCAGTGACTGAGCAGTTTCTAGTTCTTTTGTTCAATTACCAGAGATAACAGTTTTTTTTAAAGTTAGAGTTCTGTGAGGTTTATTTAGGAATAAAATGAAACATACCAGTATTTCATAGGCTTATCCCCTTTAAACCTTTGGTTCAGGATGTACTGCAGTCTTCACAAATAATGTATGACACTTCCATTGTCAGTGCTTTGATTGTAATACAAGCTATGTTTACATAATTTGTATGATTAAAACATTTTTGGTGAAATTAACATACATAATTGACTTTTATTTTCATCCCAAAAATAGTTTTATAACAGAATAATCTAATGGTAAATGCATGTAACTTTCACATACTGCAAAGTAGTTTAGAGTAGCTTTTATAAATTTTATTCTACAACCTGGATCTCACTCAAGTAGTTCTGTCTAAAACATACCACTAGATGTCAGCAGAGACTGAAAGCTGAGAGGCAGGAAAGTTTGCTAGCGTCTATACAAAAATACAAGGTTTAAAAGGATAGTGCTGGTCCATAAGAATTTTGGAAAAGAATTCATAAAGAGTGTGATGTCTGAGCTTTATATAAAATTTAAAGTTAAAATAATTGAAACATCAACTGATAAAAATGACAGGGAAGCCATAGCTTTGATTCATAGCCAGAGTATATTTTTTTCAGTTTTTAAGTTCTTTGGGCAACTCTCTCATTTTCTCTCCTAAACTTTTTTTGTGCTTCCAAGTTTAATAAACAGAATGAAAGCTCATCACATTTACTAAAGACAAACTCAGAACAAGACAGTCAAGCACCTGCATAGAGGACAATTGCGAATCTTGACTTGTAAATTTCTAAACTTGTTTTGTCATTCCATTTCTTAAATATTTTCAACAGAGGAGAGTGGGGCAGCTACCAAAGACCAGAGTTAGATTAGAAGGGATTTGAGGGAGAGGAATTGCAATAAACATACTTACTTCATGTGTGTTTGGTTCTTCCTTCTCTGGCTAAGATGGAAAAAGAAACAGCAAGGCTCAGTTTAGTCACAACATTTGGCAATTGGGAGCATCTGGTTTGGCTTCCTTGTTCACCCTTTTGCACATATCCCTTCATCCACTTCAGTGTGCTGTGATGTCCCAAAAAAGCAGTGTGCAAAATAAGAGTAGAGGAGGGAGTAGAAGACAATAGACCTGCAAAGATCCTCCTGCTCACCAAACTGTGGTTTGATGTTCATATATAACCCCAGCGTTATATGTGAAAACAAAAATATAACTGTTTCTGCAAAAGAGCTACATAAATTTGAGCACATGTTGCTACTTGGCTTTGTGTGGTTGTTAAAATAGTAAGGTACAACATAATGAGAACAGCATTTTAATGTTAATCTTGTTACTTCCTTACCCAGATCAGATTCAACTAATGAAGACATGAAAAGCCAATGAACTATGAAAATATCATGAAGATCATTTGTAGATGTAACTGAAGAGCCTTGAAGATAATGGACTTCTTTAGGCCTGTTTGTTTCTCTTTTTTGGGGGGGGGGCTTTTATAAAAGCCCATCAGGTAAAATGTTTTTTTGTAATAAAGCCTATGGCTCACATACACATTCATCTTACGGACCAAAAATGTAGGTGTGGTTGGAATACTGCAATCATTGTATGCAATCTAAAAATGCATTGTATGCAATCTAAAAATGTTTTGAGTTATGGGCCCAAGAAGAGGTATAATATTTGAGTCCCACATGTATCTGTTCAAAAATACCTGTCCAAAGTATACACATTGAGATAAATTATGGATCAGTGGCATGTGCACAAGGAAGTAACTGCCATGAACCTCAGGCTCGCATCTTCCTCTGCAAAGCCGCAAGGGCAACTCTGGCAGCTCTTTTTTCCTGAACGAAACTTTGGCTTTTCATGTCATCCAGGCCAGGAATTGTACTTTATAAAAAAACCTCATCATTGTCAAATTAAGCCAACTTCAGACTATAGTTTCTGAAGCAGTCTTAAACTAACAGGAGTTTGCTTTAAGCCACACTTTATCATCTGGATGACAGAGCAGTTCAAGAAAAACAAAAGTAAAAGCTGCCCAAGCTGTACTCATGGCTGCATGGAAGGACAGGACTAGTATGGAACAGTCCAGGCCAAGGCTTATACCAGCATCTTTCTGATCATACTTGCCTGGTGAACTGTAGTCTAAAATGATCTGAAAACTAGCCCTTATCAGAATTTGCTACGGACCTTTACTAGAATTCAAGAGCTTTGTGCTAAATGGAAAACAACTACACAATTTAATTTTTGTATACCGTCTTTTAGCTAAATGTGATTTGTGTTTTTATAAACTATTGTGGATGTTTATAATTTGCTGTTGGTATGTTCTGAAATTATAGTGTGTTCTGTAACAACTGAAACAATATTTTGATAAATAAAATTAGTATATGGTTAACGTACTGGATTGTGTTTCTCTGGGCACGCAGAATAGCATCCAGTACATAAAGTGATCTGAAGTCTTTCATACTTAGGCATAAATTCATTTGTTGCCCCCAAATAAAGTAGATGCAATTTTTGTATAGTGTCATCCATTTTATCCTTGTCTCTTATTTGTTTATATCTTGTTAATGTTTCATAGGAGTACATAACCTGGAGTTTACTGTAATGTAGCTTTAATCAGAACAGATGATTTAACACTTTTTTGGAATGTCAGAGAAAATTACGGGTTGGTTGTAGAAAGCTCTACAGTGGAGTTTCCTGCAATAGGAAGGAGAAAGTTCAGATTAAATACTCTGGAAATGTCTAATGTACACTTGATTTTCTTAGCATGCTCTCATGTTTTCAACATGGCACTTTTTTTTCAAATGGAGTAGAATTATCCATGCTGCCTATGTAATGAGTTGTATTTCCTTTCTGTTGCTCAGAATTAGATAACTTAGTGTCTTTGAGCTGTTTTGAACTACAGTCCCCATCATTCCTGGCCATGTTGCCTGGGGCGTCTGGAAGATGTAATGCAAAACAGCTGAAGATACGAGGTTGTCTAATGCTCCTGGCTTATATACATTATACACTTAGTATTGTGCTGTGATTAGTATGTTAGTCAGAATACTACCTCCAGTTTAAGTGACAGGATAGCATATGATACAGCACTGTGCCTCCAGTTAAAAGGATGCCAATTAAACTAACCATACAACTCTCATTCTCCTGCTGTGCTCCCCCTCCTGTCTGCTTTGAACCTTGCACTGTGTTAAGTGCAACAACACAGTTGCTGGGTAACATAAATGTCTTCTGTTGATGTAGCACTACTTCTGTCAGCTGGTTAACTGCAGAGTAGCAGGTAGTTGCACTGTATCAACACAGAGAATTTGTACTCTTATCCTACTAGAAAGGTTGCCAGGGCAGGTTTGTGCTGTTACGTGCCTAATGTAACCAACATGCCAGTTCATTCTTAGTGAAAAAAGCCGTTAAGCAGTCATATTTTTCATTTATTTCACGAGCGAACAATTCTTGATGAAAGAAATTTCCATTTGCCCTATCTAGATAATAAGGCATTTGGGTTTTTTTTAAAAAAGGATTAAAGTGACTGTATACCTGTTTCAAACTTGCTTAGGATATTAATGGTCATTTGAGGACATAATCCAGCTTTTAGGAAGGTATGAAATGGCAGAGCCCAACTTTATTACAACAAGCTTCTGTAAATACATACCACTTTGTTAATTATCTGTCTTTGAATACCTAACTTATAACACACAAGTATTTTCGCATTGAAACATAACTTTGCATGCACTTATGGATTTCAGTGGTCCAGTGAGTACGTAGGTAGGGACTACAAAAACAATGAGAATTAATCATCTGAGTCTATTCTAAAGTATGTGTTGCAGTGGAAAACTCAGTTATGACACAGTGTTTTATCCAAAAGGCAAAGAAGTCATACAGGGATGTTTGAAGCATGTTTGTTTCCTTTTCTGCTAATGGTTCAATCATTCCCCTTCATGTTTTCCAGTACTAAAGTTAAATTCAGGCTGGGAGGCCTGAACAGGGCAGTTGATGGCTATGGCTCTTGCAGGTCTCACATTCATAGGGTCACCATAAGTAAAAATTGACTTGATGGAAAATAAATCCTCATATATCATGCTGGAGCCCACATTCTGCTGCACAAAATGATATGGTATGAAGCAGACATTAAGATAGCAAATTATTCCTCTTTACAGCACAATCGCAAACAGATAGTTTAACAGTAAGCTCTTCTTATCCTGATCAAATGTGCTGCACATATAAAACACCCTTCTTTTAGTAGTCACCTTACTGATGAAAGGAGGAGGAGTCAGCCAATATCTAGTCCCTCTCCCAAACACCTGATCACTGGTATTTTAGTTTTTCACTCTTGAGTTTACCACATATAGCTGGATTAGGAGCCACATCTATGGCTATGGTGTGTGGAAATCTGTTCTTACAGGTGGAAAGAAGCTAGATTTTCAGCCCATGTGTTGCTCACAGGGATATTAGTGCAGTCAGAACCTGAGTTGGGATTATTTTGCCTGGACCATCCCTTTCCCCTTTATGGGGAACCACTGTTATCAATGATACTGGCAAGGATTCTTCCCCCATGTCTCAGCTGTGAGGGCAAGCAACACTGAGTAAAGAATTCTGCTGGTGTCTCCCATCAATGTTAACAGCATAGATTCACTGTCACATTCCTGGCTTGCCAACTGGGAAGTCAAGCAATATGGAGGAATCCTGGTGGGAGAAGCTAGATTGCAGAGAAGATGATCTGGGTGAAGGGCATTCCACTTGACAGGATGGATACCTCTGTGAACCAGACGTTTCTGTCCCCTATACTAAAGCCTCTGGATTGAGTCATATGTGCTCAGTGGAACGCACTCCAAGTATGTATGTATGTGTAGCTTTCACTGATTTTGAACTCTGTGAATATAAAAAGTATTGCATTGTAATTCTCTATGAGTTTATGTATTTTTGTGAAAATTATAGAAATGGAAAATTTAAAGTGCATTTTAGCAGAAGACAGTTTGCTTTAAAAATATGTTTTCTTTAGCTTTAGGCAATAATTTGAATAAAACATTTCAAAGGGCTCATGTGAGCTGAAAATTTAAAAAACAAAAACGCATTTCCTGAATTCTACCATCTGTTCACCCTGAAACAGAAATCAGCCAGGAGATTCCCCATGTGTGCAAACCATTTCTAAACTGAATGGCAGCATAAAATAACAGCTTGTCATGTAACTTTAAGGGTCTTTATCATTTGAGTGGGTTACTCAAATGAAGACTTAGGAAAATGGTCTGAGATATTTTGAAGCATGAGCTACCTCCCTATGTTTTGGGTTTAGGACTTCTTTTACAGACGTGCTGGCAGCCTTGGGCCATAAGTTATTACATCATATTCACTGCACGTGGCAACTTAATCCTCATTACCATCTGCTTCATTTGCATGCATTTCCACAGTCCTAATGTCGACAGCTGTGTTCAGAGGCCATTGCCACCCTCCACATGATGAATATCCTTTTATCTGGAAAATATGAATGGACGGTTAGGAACAAAATTTATATTGCTGCATCTGCCTCTGTCATAGAGTTTTGGCAACCAGTAACATGAAGGAACAGCACAAAATCAACCAATTTGACCAGCCTTTAACTCTTATGCCTGTTCCATATCTCAGTTCTTCACTCCTTCATATGCATACATTTGAAATACTTTTTCAAAAAGGATAAAAATGAAGAAAGGCTCATCATCCAAGCCTAAATAATTAGTTTCTCTCTTGTTAGTCTAATACCCTTAGATGCAGAGGCCAATTCCTAGACTTTCCAGCTAAATCTGAAGTATACGACATTGCCTAGGGAAGTAACTGGAGAAATGGTCTGATGGCACAAAAGGCTGCTAACACTGAGGTTTTTAAACAATGTATCCAATCTGGTACAGTTGGGGCCACAGATGGATTAGAAAGTAATAGTCCCAAGAGTGACTAGGAAAATTAGCTTGGCATCATAAAGGGGTGGCAAAGAATATTATTAGGGTAACAAAGGTTTTATCTATGCTATATTTACATATTGTCCTAAAAGCTAGGGAAGCAAATGAGGTAGCAGGTGAAACTATTTTTAGGTGACAGCTTTCAGGCCTTTGGAATTATCTCTGAACAGTCCTTATTTAGTTTAGAATGTTGTCATGCTTCTATACCTTTTGTGTTTGTAGTTTTTTTTTTAACTAAAAAGCAGTGTTTTTATTTTTAAAAAAAAATCTGGCATTCATTGTGCAAAAATATTAAAAGAATACTTAAAAATGAGATCTGCAGATGAATAAAATTCAGAACCAGTATGAACTGCTTTAAGTCTGTAACTCTCACATGTACTGAGGGCATGGGTTGTCAGTAGAATCCCAGTTCATCATGCAAAAGCAGAACTGTAATTCTACTATATATTATTTCTTTGTTGTTCTGTAACAATATGGTCAGAAGAGGAAAACTGCTGCTCAGTACCAAAGAATGGGTTTGTACACTAAACATTTCCACATGCGAGAGTGGGATGTAACTACTTTGTTATTCTGTTCATCAGCCAGCAGTAAAACCCCTGGCACATTATGTTTCTTTGAAGTGACCTTTCTAAAGTAAGGTATCAGCAGGTTTAACAGAATTTGAACACAGTAATCTGGCTGGCTGTTCTAGTGTTGACTCCACAGGATTAAGTTTGTTTATACTGACAAAAGTGGGAATATTTAACTTGATTTTCCATACCACTATAGCTTAATATTTTGGAAATAATTCACCAGTTAATTGCGGAGGAAACAGTATACTGAAAGCGGGACTACAAGTTGTAATGAGCAAGCTGGAAAATGCTAGTTAATACTTTTGAAACCACTGTTTATTACCAGACATAAACCTAAGGTTCCACATTGCCTCAGTTAAAGAATGCATCTCAAGAAAGAGTTGATCAGGCAGAAAGACAATGTCTTGGAAAAATAACTTTTACTAAAAAATTTTTACTAAGAAATCAAAAGTCACTCACAATAGTTATTGATAGTTGTTAATTGCCTCAAGTCGACTTTTATTTATGGTGACCCTTCATGTCACCCATTCATCAACACCCTGCTCAGGTCTTGCAGACTTGGGGCCCTGGCTTCCTTGATTGAGTCCATTCATCCATAATGCAGTCTTTCTCTTTTCCTACTGCCTTCTACCTTACCAAGCATTATTGTATTTTCAAATGAGTCATGTCTTTCCATGAGATGTCAGTTGCAGTTGCAGTTTAGTTGTCTTTTTAGCAATCCATGAGATCCATGGAACTCTTCTTTAGCATCACATTTCAAAGGAATTGATTTCCTTCCAATCAGATTTCTTCACTGTTCAACTTTCACAACCATACATAGAAACTGGAAGTACAATGGCCTGGACAATCCTAACTTCAGTATAGGTTTACACTTCAGGATCTTGTCTAGTTACTTCATAGCTACATTCCCAAATCTTAATGATGTCTTGACTGCAGTCTCCACTTGGATTAATGACTGAGCCAAGGTATGAAAATCCAGAACTATTTCAGTGTCTTCATTGTTTACTTTAAAGTCATGCAAATCATCTAATCTCATTATTTTTTTCTTAATGTTCACCTGTAAACCCACCTATGCACTTTTTTCCTTGACTTTCTTCAGTAATTGTTCCAAGTCACTGCTATTTTCTCCTAGTAGTATGGTAATATTTGCATATCTATTTTCTCCTAGTAGTATGGTAATATTTGCATATCTCCTACTAGTATGGTAACATTTGCATATGGATGTTTGTTCCTCCAATTTTCACTTCTCTTTCCTCTGAGTCTAATCTTACTTTATATATATCTTCAATGTAAAATTAAACAGAATAATAAAATGCAGTCTTACTTGACCTCTTGCCACTTTATTATTCCACTTCTACCTGCTCTGTCCTGCTGGCAGCCTCTTGTTCTGAGTACAGGTTACACATCAGGACAATTAAATGTTGTGGCATACTCCTTTCTTTAAGACTGATCCATAGTTTTTCATGATCTACACAATCAAAGGCTTTGCTATGATCTACAAAGCACAGGCTGATTTGCAGCACAGTCTTAGAAGCATGTTCTCAGAAGGCCTATTGAGTTCAATGAGGCTTATTCCTAAGTAAGTGGACACAGAACTGCAAACACCATTTCCATTGAGTGGGAAAGCAGAGGATGCAGTTATTCACTAGTACAGAAAAAAATATTCTGCAGATGTTCCAAGGCTATAAAAAAGATTTCTGATGAAAAACTTTCCACCTTTGATTCACCAACTGATTTTTGTAGCCCTTGTGTCAGTCCTGCACTCATTCACCATCCTCTAACTAGAACACATCATTTCTTATTCACCTTTTTACAATCTAAACAGGAAATCCAAGCTATCTGAAAGATGAGGGAACAGCATATGAGGGTACAAACTTACCTTAGCTTACATTCCATGCTTAGATTAGATTAGATTCCATGCTTTAGAATCATAGAATCATAGAAATCTAGAGTTGGAAGAGACCACACAGGCCATCCAGTCCAACCCCCTGCCATGCAGGAACACCCTCAAAGCAATCCCGACAGATGGCCATCAAGCCTCTGCTTAAAAACCTCCAAGGAAGGAGACTCCATTACACTCCGAGGCAGCAGATTCCACTGCCGGACAGCCCTGACTGTCAGGAAGTTCTTCCTGAGGTTCAGGTGGAATCTCCTTTCCTGCAGCTTGAATCCATTGCTCCTTGTCCTGGTCTCTGGAGCAGCAGAAAACAAGCCCTCTCCCTCCTCTACATGGCATCCCTTCAAATATTTAAACATGGATATCATGTCTCCTCTTAACCTTCTCTTCTGCAGACTAAACATACCCAGCTCTCTAAGTCTATCCTCATAGGGCATGGCTTCCAGGCCTCTCACCATTTTGGTCGCCCTCCTCTGGACTTGCTCCAGCTTGTCAATATCCTTCTTGAATTGGGGTGCCCAGAATTCAAGATGGGGTCTAACCAAAACAGAGTAGAGTGAATGCATCTGAGTGAATGCATTTAGGAGAGTTTTTCCCAATCTGGCAATTTCTAGATGTGCTTGTGTACAATTCCTGCAATCTCCAGCTGTCGGATTGTGGAATTTGGAAAATACCTGGTTGAGAAAAGCAATTTAAAAACTAAAAATACGACTTCTAAGGGTGCCTGTAAAAATCTGACACTAGGGGGCAACGGTGCCAAACATGCCATTCTCTGTAGATAAAATGGTTTCTTGAAAATCAAAACTCCAGTTAACGAATTAAATCCCTACCCTCCAAAAGTTAAAGACAAGTGTCTGAAATTCCACCAATCAGCCTTGAACTAATTGGTTTTAAAACCTAACCTTCCAACTTTGGAACTTTAGAAAACATGAAGGGAATATGGCTGAATCGAGCCTGTTGTGGCATATACTTCCGTGCACTTTAGTCCAAGGAAAACGTTAAGGAAAAATATGATTTTTGTGATGCCACAGACAACTTTTAACTGGTTTGCTGTAAAACTGAGCAGGAGGGGGCTCCGAATCTGTGACAGCAACACCAACGAAGAGTTTTGTGGCACGTTGAAGACAAACGTTTTTCATTTGGCACAAACCCGCTTCCTCATAGGCAGAAAGCAGGGTTTGAACATTGTTTTCAAGACTCCTTATCCTTCCTCTGGGAGGAAAAAGGCAGTGGGCGAGGACTGACCTTTTAACACTTTAATTTTATGGCTCAAACAAGAGGCGTGTGGGCGACGTCCCACGTTGTTCTCGAGCCAAGCGGGCCGGGCTTCTCCTTCAACGGCGAGAAAGCCACATTCGCGCCTGTTGGTGGCGACCGTTTACCTTCTGAGGGGAGGCAGAAACTCGACCGACCTGAAGTTCCTGGCTGAGGCGAGCGAGGGGGCGGGGCCGAGGCGCGCGGGAACTCGCGGCCCAGCGGGCCGGCGGTAGAAAAGGCAGGCGGGCGGGCGGGCCGCAGCCACGGCTCCTCCTCGTGGGTCGGGCGGGCTGAGGAAGCCGTGCCGCCGCTCCCGCGTCCACCAGGGAGGGCGGGGGATCAAAGCCTGCTTTGGCTTTGCCCGTCTCGCTGGAGCAGCGGACTAGAAACTTGGGAGGCTTCGGCCGTCGCCGTGAGCTCGGGAAGGGGGACCCCAGCGGAGGAGAGCCGCCTCTCTCGGGGCCAGAACGAGAAGAAAGGGGGGAAAGGGACAGCCTGACGCCCTCAGTTGCGTGCCGGAGATGTCCGGCGGGAGTAGCCGGAGGAGGACCGGTTCCTTCTGGCAGAGCAGCTTCTCCCGGCTGTTCACCAGGAGCCCCTCCAAGGAGCAGGAGGAAGCGGGCAAAGCGGCCCCGCCGAGGCAGGGCGGGGGACCCAGGTGAGGCAAGCGAGGGCAAGGCCAGCGGCCACTCACTTCGCTTCCTTCTTGGAAGCCCAAGGCGGGGGGGGGTCTTCTTCTTCTTCTTCTTTTTCCGCGCTGGCTCGCCGTGGTTCTCAGGCCGTTTCCGCACAGACGGTTATCGCGCTATTATTCCACTTTCAACATCCTATGGAATCCTGAGGTTTGCCGTTTAGAGAGGGGAGCTTCAGGCTCAGGATTCCATGGGAAGTTAGAAGTGGAGTAATAGCGCTATAACCGCCTAGTGCGGGAATGGCTTCAGTCTCGGGTTCCCTTCTTGACGTCTGTCGTCTTTTTCCCTCATCCTCCCGCCTTGTCTGCCTTGTTGTTTCGGCGCTTCTCTGCCCCGGGATCTTTTCTGTCCCTCTTCGCATCCCTTCAGGATCTCATGGGAAGCAAGCAGGAGTCGCCCCGTGTTAGGACCGGCTGGAGAAGTTTTTCCCTCAGTTTGTGGTTGCGTGGAAGAAACCGCCTGGATTCCCTTCAGGGTCGCCCGAGTTCGGCGGATTGTTTCCCCTTTTTAGCTCCTTCTCTTTTTTCTTCCTCACGCCCGTGAAAAACTGGTTTTGGTTTCAAGTGCTTTCGGATATTGGAAGCTGGTCTGGGGACCGAAATAAAAGAAAATGAAAATGGTGTTGGCAGCATTTGACAAAGTTCTTTTGACGCCCCCAAGATAAGCCATTTCTGCACTAGCCTGTTGTAGCGCGATGATTCCGCTTTCAACCTCCTCTGGAATCCTGGGGTTTGCAGTTTCGGGAGGGGCCGGCCGGCCCCTCCCGAAACTGCAAACCCCAGGATTCCAGAGGAGGTTGAAAGCGGAATCATCGCGCTACAACAGGCTAGTGCAGAAATGGCCATAGTCTTGTGAGAAAGAAGTGTTTAAAAATTGTATGCAAATAAAGACATGTTAATACTACAAGTTCAAAGTTACTTGAAGTGAGTGAGAGGACTACAGGCTGCCCTTGATAGTTCTGATAAATAGAGAAAACTCACAGGGGAACATGGCAAGGCAAATGATATTTTTCATGTGAGTGTGATTTTATTGTTTATCACTCTGGGATGTGTTTTGTGGTTGACCTACTAGTGCTTCGAAAGACAGTATTGAAGTTGTTAATAATAACATTTATTCTTCTGGGATTAGGGATTCTGCAGCAGTTGATGTTCCATATAGGCGCTCTTACCATTCAAGTTCCTCAAGAGTTAAATATGCCCCACACACACACACACACACACACACACAATTTGGCAATCTGGGGAAAAGGATTGCATTGCAGAGCATAGATTTCAGCAGTGTAAATACCTAACTTTCTCTGTGAGAAAAGGAGTAATTGGAACTTGCGGTGCCATCCCAGGCATTTGGTCCATGTCTAGAAAGCTTAGCTTGGGCTTCTGGGTGATGACTGTCCAGTGAGGTAAATAAAGGTAAATATTCTGTGTCCCTCCAAGTTGCCTGTTGACCTGTGGCGACTCCATGAATTTCATAGAGTTTTCTTAGACAAGAAATAGAGGTGGGTTTTTCTGTTCATTCCTCTGAAGTATAGCCTACAGCACAGTATTTCTTGGCAGTCTCCCATCCAAATACTAACCAGGGCTGACCCTGCTTAGCTTCCAAGATCAGAGGAGAGCTGGTGTCTTTAGAGTATTTGGCATGAGTAAAATTACATAGTGAAAATTAGAGATAACTGTCTTATTTTAAAAGCAAAGAATTTTCTATCTCCCTCCTCCAAGCTATTAATGATTAGAGCTTCTCCATGATGTTTCCTCTGTGGAATAGAAAACTACATATCTTAAATTGGATTATATATTGGAATATATTACTCTGGATCTTTGCTAAACATAAGTAGTGCTTCTTTGGTTGAAATGAAGGAAGAATCCCTTAACAGGGAGATACTTTAAATGTTTTGCTGTGGACATTAGTGTAGTGTTTCTTGTTGAGAAAAGAGTGTGGTGAAGAAGATAACATCATGTGGATGACTGAAATAAAGGTTGGAATGCTATTTGTTTAGGAAATAGATTGATCTGTAAAACTGTACTATGTACTTGTAGAATACAAACGTTAACTGCATCAGTCCACTAGCCTACAGAGTCCAGCATTCTGTTCTCCTGGTAGTCAGCCTCATAGGTATGGGAAGCCTACATGAGCACAATAGTGCCATCCACTTACATTATGTAGCAACTGGTATATAGTTATCATGGCTATTGATAGATAGCCTTAATGAATATGACTAATCTCATTTTAAATACATTCAAGTTGATGCCCATTGTAATAACACCATGTGCTAGTGTAATTATATGCCATATCAAGAACTGCTTCCTTTTATTCATCTTAAATCTTTCACTGTTCTGCTTCGTTGGATAATCCTGTGTTCTAGTGTTATGGGGGAAATGAAGATGTCTCCCTATGTACCTTCTCTGTACCATGCAAGGTGTTACATACCTATACATTGTGCTCTCTTATTTGCCTTTTTCTCCTAAACCAACAGTCCCAGTCATACTATTTTCTCATATAGGAATGCCTTTAGATTATTTTGGTTTCCCTATTCTACACTTGTTGCTAACTGTGGTCAAGTCGACTTCAACTTACGGCGGCCTGATGAATTAAACATCTCCAGGTCACCCAGCTATCAGCAGCCCTGTCCAGCAATTACAGACACAGGGCTGTGGCTTCCTTGATTGAGTTTATCCATTTGTATTGCAGTCCTTCTCTTTTCCTACTGCCTTCTACCTTATTAAGCATTATTGTCTGAGAGTCATGTCTTCTCAGGAGATGTCCAAAGTATGGCATTCTCAGTTTAGTCATCTTGGGTTCTAGAAAGAGTTGTACACTGACAGTTAGCATTTTTTTGCAAGCATGGAATGAACTGTCTCTTTGCTATGATATTTTTTGTACACTCTTAAGTTGGAATATTCCTCCTATTTTGTGGAAGCTCATTATGAGTTGCACTGGCTATAGGTCAAACTGAAATAAATTTTAAAACAGAATATATAATGAAGACTGGCCACTGACTGGAAATTCCATATGTGTTGTTAGGCCACAGATAGAGAGATGCATCCACATTAAATACATATATCAGGTTTATATTGATCTGGAGGCACATCACAATGGAAATCTGTTTTAGTTGCATGTATAAATTCCCCTTGTTCAATTGGTATGAGTATCTTATTCTTATGAGACAGTATTGTACAACTTGTTGCTTGTAGTACAGATAGATAATTTTAAGTCTTTGTGATCTTCTTTGATAAAATTCAGGCTAGAATAGGAATCTTCAGAATAACACAAGAAAAAACCTCAGTGATTGCTGAACTTTTCACCTGCCTAGTCGGCGGATTACTGAAGAAAGTGTTAAGACAATGTGTTCAGTGTTAATGAGCCCTTTGAAATCTTTTGAAGGCACCATTTGATTCAGATTATGTTAATAGATTTCACTGTATGGCAGCCTTCAGTGTTCTTAGCAGATGTCCCATACTTGAGCTATGCTGTTATGTTTGTAGCACATGCCTGATGTGGACTGATTATGTGTTTTTGATCCAGTGTTCCTGTGATACTGTTTTTACAACTGAATATTTAAAAATACATGAAGTATGGGTTTGTTTTTGAAAGACCAATTGTTAAATCTCTCTGTTAGAATTGGCTTTCAGTTGACTTAACTGTTGTGTTCTAATCACCTCTTCGTTCATGGGCACAATTTATTTTAAGCTCTTAAATACAATTGAAAGCCCTCATTCATACGTTGCTTGCCTTGATTTTCTCCTTCCTCCTGTTTTCCCATTGTCTGTTTTTTAAACAGTAAACACTTTAGAGAATAGAACCCACTCATTTTAAACTCAGCACAATATTTTAGTTTATTGTGTCAACTAAATAGGCTTCCATTTCTCTATAAATTGGTCAGTGTGTGATTGAATTTGAACTGTGTGTATTAGGAAATAGATAATCCAATAGTGAACTGAACAGGTTATGTAGTAGAGTACCTGAAGGACAGGATTGTCCCATATGAACCTACTCAGACTTTGAGTCTTCAGGAGAGCCCCCTTTTTTTTTCGTTCCACGACCTTCATAAGTACAGTCAGCCCTCCGCATTTGCGGGTTCACTTTTGTGGATTTGATTATTCGCGGATCATTTGCTGTCACCTCTGCTGCCTCCTTATGCCATTTTTAATAGGGACTGCAAGCCTTGTGAGACTGAGAAGCTGTGAACGAGGCTTATCCCTATTAAAAATGGTGTGGGACAGTAGTGGTGGTGGCAGTAAGTCCCACCAGCTACTCACTTCTGTCTTGTGAAGGAACCCTGATGCCTCAAAGGAATCCATGGTGGGTTGAATATGGTGATCATACTTTTTTGTGTGTTAAATGTGGTTTGGGAGGGCCTAGAGTTATTCATGGTTTTTCCACTTTCACTGGGGTCCTGTGCCCCTAACCCTAGTGAATGTGGAGGGATGACTGTGTGTCTAGTGAGAAACCAAGGGCTTATGGCTAGTCCTAAGCTCTAGAACTCCCTTCCTAGAATAGCTAGATTGGTTTGCTTTGTGGTGTCCTTCTGTCTGCAAATCACAACTTTTTTATTATTTTGAAAGCCTTTGAGAACTACTTATAATGGAAGAACTTTTGATAGTGATCTATACTGTTAATTTTTTTACTGCATGTAATTCTGTGTGTGTCTATACCTTCAAGTCATCTGTTGACTTACAACAATCCCATGAATTTCACAAGGTTTTCTTAGGCAAAGAATATTTAGAAGTGGTTTTGCCAGTTCCTTTCTCCAAAATATAGCCTATAGCACTCAGTATTTATTGCTGGTCTCTCATCCAGGTACTAACCATGACTGATACTGCTTAACTTCCAATAATAGACAAGATCTAATGCCTTTAGGATATTTAGGCCCTCTGCTTTTAGTTCTAATAATAGTTTAATTATATTTTAACTTCTTTACTGACCTTAGCTTTCATCTATATCTGAATTTTTGTAAGTCACCTTGAATCCTAGTTTGGAGAAAAGGCAGAATGTAACTGAATGAATATTAATGACTTCTATTACTAAAAGAGTAATAACATCAGGTCATTGTAGTTGGAAGGCAAAAACCCTGTGGCTTCTGTGAAGAGATCTTCAGCAGCAGAGGAACCACAGTGGTGAGTGGTTCTTTTTCATTTTTTTAATGGTTTCAGGAAAGTACCGCGCAGAACCTGTTCAGCATCCAGAAAGCCTAGTAGTTCAGGACAAAGTCCAAATGTCTACTGTCCCAGAAGTCAAGCTGAATTGTAAAAGGTATTACTGTAAAGGGAGGAGGGACGAAGATTCCTGATTTCTTCCACATAATCTTCAGTTCCAATTGGCCTCTGACTGAGTGTGTATGTACTACTTTTATTCAGTAAGTGATTTTCCTAGTTTTCTCTTGGTATGTACGCCTGAACTATTGAACATTATAGGCACCGAGTACAGGGAGGGAAGCAGGAGCTTGATTTGTCCCACATGTTAAGAGGCTTTTTAAGTTAAGAGTGTAGGGATCCTTTCCTGCCTCCTCCTGCCACCTGACATTGCTGTCAGCTGTCCATATAGATCAGAAATAGTTATACTCCAGAGAATCACACCACCACTTTTTGTGGCTTCACCAGAAGTACTATACTTTGTTTTGAGCAACTAGAAGTGACAATGTATCACTTCTGGTCCTTTTTCAGGCCATTCAGGGCAGGAGTTAGCTGTTTCCAGTTGGGAGAAATCCTTGAAACAACAATTTACAGCCCCACAAAGGATTTTTAAATGTCTTCTAATGTATTTCTCATGATAAAATTTACATTTTTGGCCAAAAAAATGTTGGGGAGGTCCCAAAGACTGCACTGGATGCCCATGCTACAGAGTGGACCAGTATTGAAGATGGTTACACTCTGTTTCTCATTTGTAGGGTCGCCAGAAGTCAACTTGATGGCAACAATTGCTGTTGACTCAGCTCACTAATATGGACTTAGCCCCCTGATATGGAAGAAGCTTGTACTGGATCAAACCTAATACTAGACAAATGAAACAATAAATCAGAGTTACTTGTGGTAATGAAAGAGTTTAAGTAACCTTTTTTCAATATACTTTTAAATATATTCTGTAATTTTCTTTTGAAGTTATTTATAAAATAATGAAATTGCTTTGTAACATTTAAAATAACTATGGTTATCTCTATATCGGAGTTCAAAAAGAAACACCATAACAGGACTTGATGTTAATCATAAGCAATTGGAATGCAAAAGTAGGAAACAGAGCAGAACCAAACATAGGACAATTTGACCTAGGATAAAGAAATGAAGCAGGAGAACTGCTGATTGAATTTTGCTAGCGTAACATTTGTTAATCACAAACACATTTTTCAGTCAACCAAAGAGACAACTGTATACATGGACATCATCTGAGGGCCAGTACAGAAATCAGATAGACACATATTTGGAAGCAGAAAATGAAGAAGCTCCATTCTCTGCAAGAACAAGAGTAAGATGGGCTTATGTCTGTGGCTCAGAGCATGAACTAATAATATCAGGAATAAAAGTAAGGCTGAAAAAGAACACAAATTAATCATTGTGTCAAAATACCACCTGAGGAGCATTCCCATACAATTTAAAGATAATGTAAAAAATAAATTAGTCCTACAGATAAGAATCAAAAAGAAGAGGTGGCAGAAATAAGGTCAGAACCCTAAGGGCAGCTGTTCAGCGACTTGTATGTAGGAACAAAGAGAATTACTGTAATAATCAGTGCAGAAAAATAGAAGAAAAGGAAGAATAAAGGACCTTTTCCACAAGATCCAAGAAATCAAAGGGACTTTTCATAGAATCATAGATCTGGAAGAGACCACAAGGGCCATCGAGTCTAAGCCCCTGTGATGCAGGAGTACATCATTAATGCCTTCCTGACAGGTGGTCGTCCAGCCTTTGTTTAAAAACTTCCAAAGGAGACTCCAATACACTACAAGGCAGGGCATTCCACTGTTGAACTGTCTTTACCGTCAGGAAGTTCTTCCTAATGTTTAGGTGGAATCTCTTTTTCCTGCAGTTTGAATCAATTACTCTGTGTCCTAGCCTCTGGAGCAGCAGAAAACAAGCTTTTCTATCCTCCCTATGACACTACTTCAAATATTTATCTATCAGTATTCAAATATTTATCTATCAACATTTATATTTATCAAATATTTAGCTATCATGTCAGCCTTCTCTCCTCCAGGCTAAACATACCCAGCTCCCTAAGTCCCTCCTCATAGGGAATGGTTTCCAGGTCTTCTACGATTTTTGTCACCCTCTTCTGGACATGTTCCAGTTTGCCAATATTTTTCCTAAACTACGCTGTTGAGAACTGGACACAGTATTCCAGGTGAGGTCTGACCAAAGCAGAATAAAGTGGCACTATTACTTCCTCTGACCTAGACACTATGCTCCTATTAATTTAAACTAAGAAATTTGAACCAAATCAGGCAGGGGAACTCATTACTTGACCATGTACAAATAAAAAGCTGATGGAAACAATACACTGAAGAACTGTATACAAGAAATGAAAGGATGACCATTTGAAGATGAACCTACAACTTCAGAAAGTGAAGTGGAAGCTGCATTCAGAGCACTTGGGAGAAATAAATCACCAGGAATAGATGGCATACCAACAGAGCTGCTTCAGAATATACTATAGTTCTAACTAAAATCTGCCTACAAATATGGAAAGCAGAGCAATGGCCCACAGATTGGAAGCACTCACTATACATTCCTATTACAAGAAAAAAAATAGCAAGGGTTACAGTAACCACAGGACCATTGTGTTACTCTCCCATACAAGCAGAGTAATGCTCAAAATTCTGCAACAAAGACCTTTCCCGTATATGGAGCAAGAAATGCCAGGTGTCCAACCTGGTTTCAGAAAAGGAAGAAGCATTAGGGATCACATTGCAAAGATATGCTGGATAATGAGTGCACCAAAGAATTTCAGAAGAAAATCAGCCTGTGCTTTATTGCAAAGCCTTTTACTGTGTAGATCATGAAAACTGTGGATCGCTCTTAAAGAAATGCTGCAAAAATTGATTATCCTAATGAGTAACTTGTACTCAGGACAAGAGACCACCGTTAGGACAGAATATGAAGAAACAGAACAGTTTCCAATTGGCATGAGGTCAGGAAAGACTGTATTTTATCACCCTATCTATTTAACTTCTGCACTGAATATATCATACGTAAACTAGAGTTAAACTTGGAGGAAGGAGGTGTGAAGAATTGGAGAGAGGAACCTCAACAATTAAAGTTATGCAAATGACACCATACCACTAGGAGAAAATAGCAGAGGCTACTGAAGAAAATCAAGGAAGAAAGTAGAAAGGCAGGTTTACAGTTGAATATTAAGAAAACAAAAATAATGACCACAAGTGATTTACATAACTTGAAAACAGATGATGAAAACATTGGAATAGTTCAAGATTTTCCGTACCTTTACTCAGTCATTAGTCAGAATGGAGACTGCAGTCAAGAAATCAGAATATTGCAGCTATGAAGGAAATAGACAAGATCCTCAAGTGTAAGGATATATTATTGAATACCAAAGTCAAGATTGTCCATGTATTTCTAATTGCATGACTGTGAAAGCTGGACAGTGAAGAAAGCTGATAGAAAAAGAAACAACTCACTTGAGATATGGTGCTGGAAGAGAGTTCTGTGAATACCTTGGAGTGCCAAAATGGCAAATAAATGGGTCCTAGAGCAAATCATACCTGAACTCTTCTCTCTGGAAGCGAAGATGACTAAGCTGAGACTGTCATACTGTGAATGTATCATAAGACATGACTCACTAGAAAAGACAATAAGGCCTGGCAATGTGGGACACACTAAGGAAAAGAGGAAGACCTCATTGCAGATGGATAGACTCGGTCAAAGAAGCCGTTTGCAAGATCTGAGCAGGGCTGTTGAAGACAATGTGACTTGAAAATCTGTCATCCATAGGATAACCAAAAGTTAAAGTTAACTTGATGGCAGCTAACAATAACACATCTCTATAGACATTGTTCTTTCAACACCATAAGTATCACAGACAAATTAAGTATTTGCATAATCTTGTTTTAAATTGCTGAAGCTATGGGAATATGAAACATGGATCACTGTTTGCTAGGTATTAATGTCAATATTTTATTTTAGAATATTTATTAATTGTTCCTGTTCTTTTTCTGTGATCAATTGTTTATATCTCACTAAAGCTAAATATTCCCAAATGTGTTGTTGCAATGGCATTATTTTCAATTTTAAAAGCATGTTGGAAATTTCATTTGACCTATTTGTTCTGTGCATAGTTTGTATTAATATCAGTTGCTGGACATGACAGATGCCATAAGAGAAATCTGTGTAATCTGCCATAATCCTAGTGCCTGGTTTTAATCTACTGATCGATACAAAAATAAAACATTCTGCTGTTCATATGTACTGCAGATTAGGTTGTTTGCTTTGAGTAATGTTGGACAACATCTTTGATTTTTAGTGTTGGATATGAAACCCGGACAGATATTTTTAAGGAGTTTGGAGTCTCTATTGGAAAGCTCTGACAATCTGGGTCAGTGTAATGCTTATGGGGTTTACCATTCTTTCAATAAGCCTAGCAAAGTTTAAATATTAATGAAATAATTATTTTAATATAGCCAAAAAAGCAAAAATTGTTTTCTGTGGATTTACATATTGTTTTATTTGTATTCTCTTAGAGTGATAAGCCACAGCATTTCAGTTTTCTTTCTGCACAGATTGAAGAGCTAAAATTTAAGGTTGATTAAGAAATGATGTATATTGATTGTTTTATCAGTTTGTGTTGCGCATCAGAAACGACTTAGTTCTACACTTACACTACACTACACTCTTATGAATTATTTCAATTAAACTTGATTCAGCCTTGTGAAAAGCAAACTTCCCAGAGTTCCTTCCCCAGTAGTTTGGATCATTGGCGGAAAGCATAAATTTGAAAAAGTGAAGCACTGGTGGATAAAACTCAATTATAAAATATATTTAAGTATTTAAAGTTACTTTTAAAATGCCCTAGAAATACTGGATTGGGGCCAGACATTCACAGCAAGGACCTTTGATCGCACAGAGCAGAGCTTTCCAAACTTGTCATATTGGTAACACACTTTTTAGACATATCATTTTGCGACACAGTAATTCAGTAAGTAATTCCATAAGTGGAGACAGCCTCTCCACCTGAGCCTGGCCCGCTGCAGCTGCCCTTGTGAGGGTCTTCCTGGGCCCAAGGCAGCAGCAGCAAGAGAGGCAGCCCCTCCACCCAGGCCTGGCCCGCTGCTGCTCTCACCGGGGTCTTACTTGGCTTGGGTTAGCAGCAGAGGCAGCCCCTTCACACAGGCCTGGCCCGCCGCAGCAGTGGGAGTGAGAGCCCCTCCACCCATTACATTCACATAACACACCTAAACACTGCAACTGATACACTAATCTGCTGCAACACACAGTTTGTAAAGCTCTGTCATAGAGATTGCCACATATGGAATAAGTGAAAGTGATTTTCATTGATTCACCCCTGAAGCTGCTCCAGAGTCCCCCAGTCCTATGGAAGAGTTTTTCAATAATCTGCAGAAGGAATTTAAGAAATTTCATCTCCCCCACTTACATTTGCAGAAGCCCTTGCTCGTTCAAAGTTCCAGTCATGAATGGGCCATTGGAACATTAAAATATATAACTTTCCGGTATCAATGTTGAAATGGCAACATCCTGCTCAGTCTTGAAATATACAAATGTAGTCTCTAGAAGTTCTACATTCATAGCTTACTCTTCCCATGACCATTCATTTCTGTTGCCAAAATCAATACACTTTTCTGTTCATCTTCCAGTGCTTTGTTTCCCTTTAAGTTCTAAGCATTGCAGCTTAAAACTGCAAACAGACTTTGTGTACGTGATGTGGGTGGGACAGTTTAATAAAGGAAGAGAGGGGATGGGCTCTTTCTTTATACATCCGAGGGATTGTTATAAAGAACAAAGTTAGGGAAGTGCTCTTGGTCAAATGCTTAGACAGCCTTTGAAGATTTAATTCTGTGCATGTATATGTACTTTGCAGAAAAAGTTAGAAAGAATTTTCAGGGTATGAGATTGAACTTAATTGTTTCAGCAATTTGCCATCAAGATTGTAGTAATAGTTTGTCTGTTTTGATATGATTTATATAATACTTGTAAACAATTTAAAAATATTTCTGTTAAAATATTGCCTGTAGTCCTTTGCCACACATTATGGTGTTGACATTTGGTCTTTGGTTCTGGAAAAGTTTCCTAGCTCTGATGTGGAAGATGCACAATAGTAGTAATGTTTCATGTTCTTTCTCTGTTATCCGAATGGAAAGTTAATGGAGTGAAATGGATGGCTAGATATTGGCAAAAGAGAATTAGTAGATGGAAGTGTGTATTCCACATTTCCCCTACCTGAGAGTTTTCCTCCATAGTTTTCCCTCTCTCTGGCCCATTGACAAGCAGCTCAGATTGGGGACAATCTTGGAAGCAGATGGAGAAAAATGAGGGGGAAATATCTGGAGATAGAAGCAGGTGAAGTCAAACACTCCTTTCGCGCTGGCTGCCCCTTCTCTGCCAGTGCTCCTCTCCTCTGCACATTAGCATTATATGTAGTAATGTGTGATTTTTCATCAAAAACTTTGCTCAAATTCTTGTATGGTGCTTGTATTAGGTAGACTCACCTTTCTGACACTGTACAAAGTCCTTTCTCTGTTCATTTCTCCAGGGGTAATTAAGCCTGTAACACTGTTTTCAGGTGCTTCCCTTCAGCTTCCTGTGAAACTGTATTCCCCATTCTGAAAAATCAAGGTCTCACTAATAGAGAATTATTTGCAGGCCACCTGCATTCCCACACCTAGTCAGTGCCATGTCTAAATAGATCTCTGAATCAAAGCTTATAGTGATTCCATGCAAACAGATTCTTACTACTTTTTAAAAGATATAGTTTTATAGGCTGCCATTGTCTTTGTCAGAAGCAATGTGACATTAAATTACACATGCATTTTAGATCTATTGCATTAAAACAGATATTATGAAAGAGCTCAGTTTTCAGCTCTCAGCCTCTCACTTTCAAAACAGAATTTCCTCACCTTTGTAAAAATTTCCTAAAGAGTGAAATGCAGCCAGTAACGGTGGCTTCAAAACTTGTCGTCTTCTTGATTGAATAATTGGAAAAATTGTTGTAAAATGTGTGTTTTAGTGTGGTAACATCTGGAAAATCAATTATCTGAGCCAGAGAAATGAAGAGATCTGGAGAGCGAATTCTATTCTGAAATCAACCTACAAGTTCAGGTTGGTTTAAAGCAGTTGCTCTCAACCCTTGTTTTCCAGTCATTTTAGACTTTGGCTCCTATAATCCCTGATCGCTGGCTAGTCTAGCAAAGGCTTTGAGGAGCTGAAGTTCAAAACATCTTGAACACTGAAGGTTGAGAACCGCTGGTTTAAAAGGGAACTACTGGACATCACTGAGAAAGAGTGAAGATGACTCTTCTAAATCCTTGTCAGCATAGAGTTGGGTTCCAATATAGAGTAATTTAAGAGTTTATTTCACGAATAACCTACTTTTATCCCAGTACATAGATACCACTTAAATCCAGTAAGTTGTTGTAACATTAAAGAACAATTAAAAACAATTAAATGATAATGTTAAAGAGAAAAGAGTCAAAGTGGCATAGTGGTTTGTGCATTGGACTAGGATTCTTAAGGCCAGGGTTCAAATCCCTGCTTAACGTTGGCAACTCACTGGGTGACCTTGGGCAAGTTACACCCTCCCAACCTCAGAGAAAGGCCATGAACAAATCTTGCCATGATAGGTTCACCTTAGGGTTGCCATAAGTCAGAACCACAACAACAACAATAACATTAAAAAGAAGCACTAAATTAAAACAGCATGCTGCTTTTATATGCTGTCAAATTGTGTTATGGCAACCATATGAATGAGAGCTCTCCAAGAAACCTGGTTATTGATAGCCATGCTCAGATTCTGCAGACTCGAGTTCATGGCTTCCCTGATTGAGTAAACTCCAATTGCAGTTCAATCTTTCTCTTTTCTCATTGTTTTGAAATTTACCAAACATTATGATTTTTTCCAATGAGTCATATTGTTTTGTGATACACTCAAAGTATGATAGTCTCAGTTTAGTTGTTTTGGCTTAATAGTTAAAAAATCACAAAAGAGGGCAAAAGTACAACATTCCCCAGTGAACTATCCTTCTGCAACAGCTAGTTGGTGGCTGAATGTCTGTTTAAATAAAAACGTCTTTGCCTGCTGGCAAAAGGAAAGAGAGAAGGGGCCAATATAATATCATGCCAGGTTGAAAGGGGGAATAGTACAATTGGCATATGTTGTATCTTGTTTTTAATGGGCTTAGTAAAGTGGTTGGTTAAAAAAGAAGCATAATAAAGTCTACTGTTAAGCCCACTGTATGAGAAACATCTCTATGCAAGCAAAGAACACCTCACATTTGTTGAAAAGTTTATGGACGTATCAAGTTGATATCATTATAGTGAGGGAAAACTGTGATAGGTTATACAGAATTTTAATGCTAAAAACATTATAATAAGAATAGAACTTACTTATAGATACTTTATAGTAGCGTAATGACAATATCTTCAATAAAGTTCGAGTCTGTATAATTGCGAGCTTATTTATATTACTCCGTAGTAATACAAATATTTTTGTTACTGCCGTTAGATTGTGATTTTTTTTGTATGATTCTTTATAAGTAAACACCATTTACAAAGCCAAATTCTTCTTAGATTGTGTCATGTTGGTCGTGCACTGGTTTTAAAAGTAGTTTAATTAATTTAATTTAAAATTAAGACTTCATATTTATCCTCTTTAGTATCCTAATTTCATCCTTTTAAAATATTGAAATACATTATACTACTTGTAGATGTTTTGAATGTAGAACACTCTGTGAAAATAATAATTTTCATCCCATACTTCAGATGATAATCTGGATCATAAACCTACCTGTCAACCTATTGTAAATATGAACTTGGATCAGCATCTGTGGGTTTATTGTTTTCTCTCCTGCCAAGTAGCTTCAGTTAAATGGAAAAAAATACAGTTTTGGAATACTCAAACTAAGCTGTTGGTTTTTTCTAGGACATTTATCTTGGATTAAAAACAGCATTTTTCTTGCTGTTCAAGTGATCCAGTAACATACTCAGGAACTTGTACAGACAATGACCAAACTTTAAGTATGAGTTCTATGCAGTTAAATCACACTTCATTTTGTCAGGATGTACTTGACAACTCTTGATTATAGCCAGCATAGATTACACAATAGCTCAAATCTCAAAGGTGTTCTAGTGCAAAGTTCCATTTATGAAACAGGAACTGTGTTGGCACAGATATTAGCTACGAATTACAAAACAAGGAGAAGCACAGAAATTCTAGTGCAACAAATCCCAAGTGGGAATGAAACTGTGTTAATTTCCTCTTGAACGTTGTGGTTAGTAATCTTTTCTTCTTACACTAATCTTCCTATTTTCATTTCATCTAGATGTTTTTGAATTCTAATTTTTGTATAAAAGAATCTAAAATAATACTGGTTTGCCCTTTCAAATTTTAATATCTCTTAGATTAAAAATTATGTTAGACAAAATATATGTTCACAAGTCTGTACAATTGCAGATTCTAATACTGCAGTCCTATGTATGATTGTGTGGTAGTAAGGTCTAGTAAATACAGTAGAACGAGACTGAGCTACACTTGTGTTTTTCTGCTGGTGGTAACTGTACTGTTGCATTAAGCAAGTCAAGCTAAAAATTACTTATTTACTGAATCACATGAGACACACTGTTTTAACTCGAGCATCTGCGTATATGTTCCTTAAAATCAGCTGTCCACTTAGGGCAATTGTGAATTTCATTGGGTTTTCTTAGGAAGGGAACACTCTGAGCTGGTTTGTCATTGCCTACCTCTGCAATATAGTCTGTAGCACTTTCATCCAGTTTAAAATAATTGATTTACATGATTTAAATGATATGCAAGTGCTTCCACATTCTAGTGCTTTAGCGTTATATTTGCTTTGAACCCATGATTCTTTCTTTTTTCTTTTTTATGTCTTAAGAACATAAACATGAATTGAAAACCCAGTTTCTGTTAGATGCCCCGGGTATGTAACACAGCAAACAAATAACAGATGGGAAGACTTTTTGTAGATAAATTTATTAATGTGTCGTGTTGACATGTTGAATAGTAGTTAGAGAAGGGATTAACGAAATATTATGAGGAGATATTAGTGAATATTTATACAATTGATGTTTCAAGCAGGAAATGCATTGATAGTTCAAGAAAGACTTCAACTGGGTTTGAATATACGCTCTGGAAAATGACCAAGATTTGGAAGCTATCTAGGTAGAGATACTAGCATAATGAAAGAAACAAGAAAATAAAGTAAAGCATCCTCATCCTTATACATGTTGTTGGAATGTTCTCAGTAAACTTACACTTTCAAAGTAAGTAATATTTTCTCTCTTTCTATTTCAGTTTTGAAGCTAAGACAAACGAATCTACAGGTGTTGCACACCAGAGAAAGGAAAGCAACCCTCTTCCAGAGCTGTTAAAGGTCTGATATTTATTTACTTGCCTTAAGAGAGTTGGGATTGGTTTCTTTTTACCTCAGTTACTAATTGCCCAGTACCTGAAAAATGTGGGAAAAATGTAAATTGTACACATGTATGTATATCAATAAATAGATAAGAAATCTACCATTTGGAAAGGAAAGCCAGGTGAGATCTGAAGTCTAAACACAGTGTACAGTTTGATAGGGGAAGCTAGCAAAGTTTGGCTGCTTTTTTTAGTTGTGCAAGAGGAAGCATATTTATTCTAGTGATCTATGGGCATACTATTGCTTGTCCAACTGTTATGAATTCATCTTCATACATCAGTTTCTTTACTAATGACTCATCACAAACTGATTAGGATTATAGGTACCAGCAGCTATACCTGCAAAGCTTTTTAAGGCAAAACATTATGTTCAAATAAATGGACAATCAAGAAAGAGAAATAATTATCGTGCTGACAGACGTGATTGCAGCACTACAAAGTAACATCCATCAGTGTTGTCAAAGTAGCATCCTGTGTGAAGCAGAGGGCAGGTCTATCCTGCTATTCTGCCTGTCACTTTATATATCTTTGTAAAACAGGTTGTACATTCCTATGAGATGTAGTGTTTGTGCTTATTGTTATGGTTCATTACTAGTTAAAATACCTTTAGGATTGCATGCCAGCTACAGGCTCCAAATATCCTATCAGTAATCCATTTCTCTACCTTGTTACAATTTTGTTTGACATCATTGTCTGATTGTCCCTGGACTAATTGCACTGGTACAGTTAATTACCTGAATTGCCTCATGGTGCTAACACAACAAAATGCACATAATTTTGACATTTTGCATGCCTAACATATTGCCTCATTCTTAAAGATGTGAAGGCCTGAGGAAAAAACAGAAAAAAATTTGGAGGGAAAGGGTCCCTGCCTTTTTTATCTCCTAATCCATTTTTCCCAGAAAAAAATTGAAAAACTATACAGGTGGATTATGGAATATTTTCCTTTAGAATGATGAATTATTTATTTAATTATTTTATTTGTTTTATTCATTTCCCAACTTTCTCCTGATGTAAGACCACAAGGTGGCAACAATATTTAAAATATGGGGTTACCCCAAAATTATTTCTAAAAACTCATTAACAAGATGACTTTTATGTCAGACTATATGCAGTATTTCTTATCTCAGTTTCCTTTCTCAGTTCCTTTCATGGCAGTGAGTGCTTTAGGTCTCTTATACACTATTTAGAACTGGAAAAGAAAAGAATTTTTTTCTATTTTACTGTTGTTAATAATTTATTTTTATTGTTTTTACCTGCTTCTGGTTAACTGGATAGACCAATATGTTCCTTAAATTTCAAATGTTCCATACAGGTCAAGATCTTATAGCTCCATCTGTAATAAAACTTTTAAAAACATGAAATTCCATTTATAACTATTTTCTAAATAAAGTGTACTCTTAATACACCAACCATAATAATTTTATGCTAAACAAAATCATATATAATATATTTCATGTTCTTAAAATAACATGATTTTAATCTGTAAATGTGCTAATGCCACATGTTTTCAATTTTTTCCTTTTTATTTCTGGAAAAAAATGTATTTATTTAGAGCAGCTGATGGACTGTTAGGCAGCCAGTGTAGTGTAGTGCTTTGAGTGTTGGACTATGACTCTGCAGATGAGAGTTGGAATCCTTGCTCAGCCATGGAAACCCATTGGGTGACTGGGCAAGTCACACTTTCTCAGCCTCAGAAGAAGATAAAGGGGACAACCCCCTCTGAACAATTTGTGCCAAGAGAACCCCATGCTAGGTTTGCTTTAGGGCCGTCATAAGTCTGAAATGATTTGAAGGAACACAACAGCATGATTTTTAAACTCATTGCTTTTAAAGTGATTAAGGATGATCATATAGACCTGAGATTGCAGAACCTCTCACTTAACATACTAGTTGTTACTCAGATATAATCATCTTGTTTGTGGAATCCAAAGTCTATCTCAGTTCAGTCATTTTTCAGCGTTACATGCCCTGCATAGTTACTTTTAAAAGTCACTTAGTTTTCCTGTTATAACTTTTGTTTCTCCAAACAGTAACAGATCTGAAAAGTTAGTGAAATACACCCATCATAATTGTGCAGTAGCAAGCTGCTGTGCAATGAAAATAGGTACACTGATCTAAATATACTACAAATATACTTAGTTTAGAATATATTGAACTGAACTCTTATTTTTGGTAGAATTCTGGCTTTAAGGCACCAGTTATTATAATTATAATAAACTGGCAATTTACCTGATGTTCCCTGGATTGATGTTTCCCTTTCATTTTTGTGGTAGCATTCACAGTCATTAAAATTTGTTGTACATCAAGTTCCATGCAAAATGGACCCAAAACAACACTTTCTAGGGGTTGGGGGAGTGGTTTGCTGATCTGTCATAAATTTGCCCTGACATTTTTGTGATGTCAGTCTATTGTGATCAATTCCATTCACAATTAGTTCATAAATTTGCATTCTGCAGCAAAAATTAAAGAAATTTAAATTATTTGTTTTGGAGGGGACTGAAGTGGTCACTCAATCAGGGACAAAACATTATTGTGGTCTTTGCTTTGGTCCCGTTAGATAACATACCACATTTAGTGACTGTGAAAGCAATCATGGGAATTTGTATAGCAAGACAGACTGGCAGACAAAGAATTTAAATTGTATTATTGATTTTAAGGGCTGGATCTGAAGCAGTTTTTTTCAGGTTGTCTGAAGTGGGGAACTGACAATTAATGTTCTTCCAGTGTGCCAGGGATGGACACCATATTTGTGCCCATTGGCAACCACTGTTTTTTTCTTTCTTGGAAATTTACATGGGACTGGTAGCCAATAGTTCAGGGACTGACACTGTTCCAGGGACCACTGATCTAAATCATCATGAGCTTAAAGAAAGTAGCTGCTAGTACTGTTCTATAATATATATAGTTTTGGGGAAGTTCATATCTAGCCTCTTACTCTACACATGAACTTCCCCAAAAGTATATATGATACTATAATACAATCGATCCTGTAAATACAGAAGTGCTGTAGTATAACTGGTACTTATTTATAATCTTAACCTTCAAGAGGTCTTTTTATGTAAGCCACCAGTGAAGGAGCTAATTTCCATACTGATTGAAGCAGAAGAGAGGTTGGTCTGATCAACTTTATTGGTCAAGAGGTCTAGATGCCAAAAGAAGTACGGGGGGGCCTGCAGTGGCCCAGATGTCTAAGTCTCAATTTGGAGAAAAAAATTGTGTTAAGCAGTACAAAGGGCCTCTGGGATTGTTAGTTTACCAGGTTTTATGGAGGAGGGTATGGGGGGAAAAAGGATGGTCCTAAGAAGTCTTAGTGGTTCCAGATGCACAAGCAGTCTGGAGGGACATCCTTTGTCCACACTGATCTAATTATTATGACTCAAGTTACAGTGCATTAGCCAAAACATTAGTATTAAAAACAATGTATACTGTAGGTGAGTGCATTGCAGTATAATTTTAAGATAACCAGTTTGTTTCAAATAATGGTATGTTGGAGTTAGGCGGGGGGACCCAAGTGTATGTCACTAGTCAGCCATGAAGCTCACTGGCTGATTTTGGACCAGTTACTACCTCTCAGCCCAATCTATCTCACAGAGCTGTTGGAAGGAGAGCACAAAGAAAATCTGGTGTCAGCCTTCCTGAGTTTCTTGGAGGGAAAAAAAAACAAGATATTATAGTTATCAATAAAGTCCTCTGTTTCTTTCCTCACAGTTTTCAGTCTGTGAAAATAAGAATCTCTCTACAGAAGAGTTGAGCAGGTCCACCACTCAGGAGGAATTAAAGAAAGCTAACAGCCTTCCTAGTTTGGCTCATGAATCCAAAACTACCAATAATGAGAGACAGATCAAAGAAGGATTTTTCCACTATCTTGGAAGTTTATTTGGTATTTCATCAAAGGCATCTCTCAAAGAAACTGATCAAACTGCTGTTGGAAGCAGACATGACAAAACTGAGACAGACTTCCCAAGTCTATCTAGCTATCAGGAGAGTGGACACAATGAACATCTCAAACCAGAAATATTTGTCATTTCAACTTCTGAAAGTGAACAAGGACATTCAAGCAAAAGTGAAGATATTAACTTTGTTAAAAGAACCGGTTCTGGATCATGGGATTTACATAAAAGACAAGAGGAAATTCCTGAAGCACCTGAGTAAGTTCCAGTCTAATACCTAAAAATACTTTGCATTTGTATTCACAGGATCTGGCAGGAAGGGTCTGTTGATTGCTATGTGTGTTAAGGAAACCCTTGAGAGGCCATGTGCTGATTCCTGAAGATGCTGACAGGATAGAAATGTTACACTAACTCTTAATTATTTGTTGATCACTATAACATGACCAAATATCTTAAGGCATAGTTTAGTTTCTGTTTTTAAAAATGCAGGGAAAATCCCTCAAATAAAATGTGTTTTTCTACTACATAGTAAGATTTGTTGAATCCAGTAGGATGTACATTTCAGTCATAATTGTATTTGCTCAGAAGTTAGGTTGTAGATCATAAGTTCATGTTTAAGTTTGTTTTTATTGTTAAATTCAAAAAAATCCCCACAGTACATAAAAATAAATTAGTCAAAGTAATTGTCAGTGTTATAACATTTAGTTACTACTGTTAAATATAAATGTATTTTGCAGATTGGAGTTGAGTGGTACTACTTGTCAAGTCGCATGCCTGCTCTTGTTAGTAATCAAGAGTATTAATCCCTGTAGGAGGAGGGCATTTATATACACCAGGGTAGAATAAAAAAAAAACCCTACAAAGGTAAGGACAGGAATGAAGAAATTACTTTAATTCCTCTCAGGTTTTCTGCCAATATTAAGAACATGTTAGGATCTTTTTTTTTTTTCACTTCAAGAAAAAAAAAACATGTTGGCTTCTAGCCTTAGATTTTGTTCTGCAAAGCCTGAAGGAGAATGTTAAAATATAATTTCAAGGAGGGGAGAGCAATGAAAAAGATCAGAACATTATAGAAAAAATGCTCAGCTGCCCCAGGTTAAGAACATCAAAATATTACATTAAAAACTTGGATACAGTAGATTAAACAACTGTGTAAGGTCTGTATATGTGTACATGTAGCTTCAGTAAGTGAGAGATAGTGTGGTTTAGCAGTTTGACCATTGGGTTCAGATCTCTGCTTGGCCATGGAAGCCCATTGGGTCACCCTGAGCAAGTCACATTATCTCAACCTCAAAGGAAGGTAGAGGCAAACCCCTCTAAAGAAATCTTGCCAAGAAATCCCCAGGGGATTTTTAGTTTGATACATTTTTAGTTTGATACATTCAAAATCCATATCATCTTTGGTTTTCACTATGTATCAAGGCTACGTGTGTATTTCCACACAGCAACAATAATGACAGATTCAGTGATAATAAATATGGCTCTGCCTGTAAAATAAGTTACCTGCACCTGTTCCACAGCTAGAAATCTTTTGTGGTGAAAGTTCAGTTCCATATCATTATGAATTTTAGTATCTTTTGCTTGTGGCATTTTTCCGTAGAAGCTATGGAAATACACATGCAGCCCTGATACATAGTGAAAACCAAAGATGATATGGATTTTGAATGTATTAAACTAAAAAAGGGTTTGTTCACCAAATAGAATTTTAAATCTGCCATACTCAATGAACTCTAGGATATAGATTTGTTTTGTTTTTGTTTTTTCCCCCCTTTATGGACATTCTGGCTGTGTTCTTTGGTTTTGTTACATACTTTTCCAAGTTAGTTTTAGACATCTAGGCTAGACATCTTCAATTAGGAAACAGAAATTCTGAGTCTCCAGATTGTTCTCATTTAGTGGGCCTCCTTTTGGGCTGTAGGGTTGAATGCATTGTAGCAGCAGGGGAGGTCTAGGGAGTCCCAATAGCCCTGTCTTCACTAGACTTGTGAGGTGGCAAATTTTCTGTAGAAAATTGTCAAAAATGATATTTTTGAATAGAAAATTTTCCACACCTCATACATACATATATCTGTGTTAATCCATGTTTTGTCTGGGCTGTTGTACTGCAGTCAATCATGTTAGATGGGCTAAATATAGGTTATGAACCATTGTAACCTACCCTTCCAAGGAGGCAAGCATAGATAAATGCTAATATGCTCAGTTGTCCAGGGAGGAACTGAAAAATAACATTAGAACGTCTCTTCTGTGTACAGTATAGCTGACCATTGGCTGGGTCTGGATGAGACCTGCATCCATCCTTTAGTGAAATAGAGTTTTGAAATAGTTGTACTGAATTTGATTTTTCTCATCTTGAAATGGAACTGATAAATAGTGCAGAGAGTTCATGAGTCAACCTAAAGGTACTGCAGTTATATCTCAGCAAAAGAAAGTTAAGCTGTTGTCATTACGTGTGCCAGGAACATTTCTCTTTAGGTATGAGTCCTAAAAAATAATGTTCATTTTTCATTCACTATAAGGGATATGCATGTTATTCCCTTTACATAATTACAAATATCTCGGTGAAATAATTTCCACATAAAATTTAAATGTAACATTTAAATCAAACATGCTAAATCACATAAGAATATTTTGAAGACTGCATTTTTCCCAGAAATACGTCCAGTTCTACTTCTTTTGGAAAACCCGTATCATTGATTCTCACTCAAAGAAATGGGAGAAACATGTCCAACTCTTGACAGCTGTATAACATTTTAGACCTGACTCTTATTAGTTGTTCTACTTAAAGTAAACCCTTTAAATCAATGGAAGTGTTAACTTATCATTCAGCAGCGTGTTCCATGGGTCTGTTTTAATTACAACTAACCAGTAGGATTCAGAGAGGGTGAAACCCTGCAGGCCTGAGTAGAATCTGTGTGAAAAGAGTAAGTACATTAGAAGATGCTCTAGATTCTTCTGCAGTATAGATATATTCTTTGACAAATGATAATGGAAAGAATTCTTAAAATGGATAAAAGTTCTGAAAACCATTGTTGGGGCAGATAGAACATGGATTGAGCGTGTACATACTGTGTTATAAAATCTCACAGTCTGCTTTAGATTAAATTGTTTTGCTTCTGTGAGTAAAATATTCTCTGAATAGTTTTGCCCAACATCTGTAAAATCACATCTGGTTTTTCCATTTTGTCCATCTCATGAAAAATTTACTTATATTCTGACACACCCTGTGCTCTATTCAGAGTATAGTTAAACATTATGGAACTATAATTCTGATCATTTGAATAAATTTCTTGGATCATAAGCATTGCTTGCATATAACTGCCAAGCACAAAAACTGGTTTGGCAACCTCATGTGCCACATTAATGTGTGACTTATGGCTGTTTTTCATGCCATGTTGATGACTATATCGCTTTAGTTAGTTTGATTTGTTCTGAAAGTTCCTATAGTACTCGCTGTCAGTGTTGTGATATAAGCAAATGTAAATTATATCCCTTTCACTCTGTCCTAGCAAACTGAAAAAGAAGAGGCTGGTTAAATAAAAAGTAGATGAAAATAGTTCAAGCACTATTGTTTGAGAGGGAGAGAGGGAGCAGGGATAACTTAGGATGGGGTAATGATAGAGAGAGAACACTGACTTTTTTGCCTCTTGGGGGCACAGTGCCAAAGTTAAGAGGCATGATTCCAGTGGAGCTTAGCCTCTGCTCTAAGTTATAAATCTTGAAATAATTTAGGAAGCTGTCTTATACTCTCAGATTGTCAGTCTTTCAGGCTCAAAGAAGTTTTTCTGAAGTTTCAGACAGGAGTCTTTCCCAGCCATACCTGGAGATTAAAGAACTAAAGTTGGGACCATCTTGTGTGTGAAGCGTGTGAACTGAGCTACAACACCACACTGATATCACTTATTGTGTGATGTGGTGACTATATGAGTCTCATACGATCAAGTGGCCGTCCCAGTGGTTAGGATTCCTGCTTCTTGACTTTTTGACTCACTTTCCATTTTGAGGCTCAGAGTGAACAGACACAGGGATCCTGGGGTTTAGTTGAACAACATCATATTTTTGTTTGGCTTCTCTGCTCCCTGATTTGAAGGATCTTAAAGAATGTCCCCAAGCATTGGTTATACTAATGGTCACCCCTAGTTTTTAATATTGGTTTTGAGGATTTTACTTTTTTATTGTCTTATATTTTTCCTTCTAAACATTGCTTTATTGTGCCTGATTTGTTGCGAATCACATTGACTTGTTAAAAATGAAAAACAAGCTATTGAATAAATAATAAAGCCATATATCCTTCTCAGTTTCTTGGATGCAAGTATGGTTTTGGGTTTATGGGGAGGGTGAAAGATTCCTAAACTGATAGCAGTGTTCTTATATAAGTCAATATTTGATGTGGGAAGAGAGAGTCCTCTTATATCTATGTCTTGTTTTTCAGTACACCAGGAACTTTAATTCAGCCTTGATTCTATACATAGAAAGTATAACTGTGAAGAAAGTATGAACACCAATGATCTAGAGTTACTGCAGGTCAAGCTATTAGAAATACAGGAGTTTTAATGAGGGTTTCATATATATATATGTTTCAACTAATATCCTAGTAGTTTTTATGATTTTAAAGTGAATGCTAAAATTTTAGCAGAAAATACCAGAGCAGAAACCATTCACCTATAGAAGAGTCATGCTACACAAGAATTTTGCCATTTTATTTTACCTTTTAAATATTCCCAAACCAATGGAACATCTGTTTAACAATGTGTTTCAGAGGAACTAGGAAATTAGACTACTGTGTGACCTGTGCAGTCTGAGGTTAATTTTGCAATCCGTAAGAGAACTTGCTGTTGGCAGTCTTAATTTTCCAGGCCTTGAGCCAAGGAAGATGGAATTCATGAGTTCAGCCTGCAGCATGTTTGCGGGGGACAAAGGATGTAGGCCACAATATCCCTCAAGCAAATCCATCTGGATGATTCATACAATTATTCCTGACAAATATTTGACATTTTAATCAAGCATTATAAGTATAATGGCTTACCACTTGAAAAACTGAATATTAAATGTAGCATTTGGAAGGTCATTTCTCATAGTAGAATTCATAGAAGGGAAATGAGCATGTTGGTTATCAGCAGGCAAAGTTTGGTATTATGATTTTTATGAAATTTCAGAGAACTGAGTATATTTCATTACAGTTTGAAATACAAGAAACAGTTTCAGGTCCGATATTTATTTATTATAAATAAGTAGAGCTTAGAGAGTCACAAATAAAATGCCTATGGTAAAATGTTCAAAGAGGCCTGAATACCCTGAGAGGCCCCAGATCTGTCTGATCCTAGAAGCTAAGCAGGGTCAGCCATGGTTAGTACTTGGATGGGAAACCATCAGTAATACCAGGTGCTGTAGGCTATTATAATAAAGGAAAGAACTGGTAAAACCACTCCTGAATATTTCTTGCCCAAGAAAACTGCATGAAATTTATGGGGTTGTCATAGGTTGACAGGCCACTTGAAGGACATGCCCATGCCCATAGAATACTTACCACTAGCATTTATCTATGTCACTGAACAGGCAACTTGAAGACAAATACATGTTCAAGTATGGTATTTATGCATCTGATTTTTGTTTTTCACAAATATGTTAGAAGTCCTGTTATTACACTCATTTAATAAAGATACAGTGTTGTCAGCATTACATCCAGCTAATCATTTGCTATAAAGGAAGTCCTGCTGCTGTTTCCTCTCCTTCAACTGATTCATATTAGTAGCAGTGCCACCTGGCTGTTGCACAGAGAGAGAGGGAGAGAAAGCTAGGATCTTTCTGTTGCCCCAGACAAGACATCATTTGGCTACTGTTCTTGAACAGTTGCTCTTTCACATGGTCATTATAATAACTGTAGTTTTAAAAATTGTGCCAGAATTTGTTTCCTCATAGCCTATTGCACTCATATGTCTTTTTGTCATGTATTTTAGACTGTAAACATATGGATGAGGATCCATTGTTTACTAGGTGTTAGGAGCATTAGAAGTCTTTTGTGATTATGGTTATCAATAATGGAGACAGCAGTTTGCTTTAAAAAGACAGAGCCCTTCAGGATCAAGGCTACTGTTCTGCTGTCTTTTATAGGGGTGGTAGATGTCATCTTCCATTAATTGCTGCTGTCATTATGTGCTGTCAAGTTCGCTATGACTTACCATAACTCATGAATGAGAGACCTTGAAGAAACCCTGTTATTTGCAGCTGAGGCTTCTTTGATTTGAGTCAATCCATTTGCAATGCGCTCTTCCTTTTTTCTCCCCCAACTTCCTTCAGCTTTATCAAGCATTATAATCTTTTCCAATGTTATATTCTCAGTTTAGTCATGTTGGCTTCTAGTGGGAGTTCAATATGGAATTGTTTTCAGTTCCATTAATTGTTTTTTTGTTGGCTCGTAATATTTGTAGTTCTCCATTTGTGTTCTCTCTTATTTGCCTCCATATTTACCCCCTGCTTTGCAGAAAAAAGCAGGAAGAGATGGAATAAGCACACAGTGTAGATACCAGTAGATTTTGGATTGAGTCAATAAAGGAAGCCACAACCCTGAGCTGCTAAGATGTGAACAGAGTTGTTGTTGATGACTGGGGCTCTTGGAGGTCTCACATTCATAGGGTTGCCATAAGAGAAATCCAGTTTAATAGACAATAAGAACAACAACAACAATAAACAAGACTGGGAACATCCATCTGGAATCACCTCTTGGGTTCTTCTATGTTGTATAGGGCTCAATTAAATTAAATTAGATTAAACTTAATGCCTTTATCTGCATCCATATTATTAGTGTTGCCATCATCATCATCATCATCCTCTTTATTTGTATCCTTCCTTTATCCCAAACTGGGATTCAGAGGTATGATTGTTGCATGATTATTTCAAATGTCCATGTGTCTTTCTCATATATGCTTCTAGCTGGATGAGGGAGCACATGAGCACACAGATGCTATATGAACATTCTCTTTCCTCTCTATCCTGATCCAAAAATATTCAGCAGAACCCATTCTAAAAAGGGTAAAATGCCAGTAATTAGTTCTGAGGTGGATGCTTGAGACAAGATGCCCCTGTTTTGGTCAACCTTTCCTTCCAAAGTGATGATTTTCTGGATAATAGTTTAAAAGGAATCTGTACATACATTATTAAATTGGCACCGTAGTCCAGTTTTTTGGATTACTACTATGATGCTTTTGCACAGAAATGAACTATAGGGCTGTATTTCATAGTAGTAGGTCATGATGCAGAAAATGTGTTCCATGTATGGAAAAAAAGTTTTTATATGTTGTAAGTTCCAAATGGATGAAATTTGCCCAGTGAAAAGCAAAACATTTCCATGAACATATACATTTCACATGTTGAAATGTTTTCCTGCATGCTTCACACTACATAGCTGATTGTGTAAGGCTTTTCATCTTTGTATAAAAATGCTTGAATGATTTAGTTTGTCCTGGCGCATAGAGCAGTTTGTGAATGTAGAGTTTTGTTTTGAAGTTATATCAGCTGCACTTTTTAAATTTCTTTTGCAGGTATGGTATATTATATTTTTTAGAAAATGTTCTTCTTGCTATAGGTTCTAACTACATCACATTTAAAAAGTAAATATTCAGTAAACTCTGTCACTCAGAGCATATATTATTGCCTTTTATAGTTCCCTTAGCTTTTTGCACAGTTTTTAAGGTCAGTTAACAACAATTGGATATAATTGTCATGAAGATATTCAACAATGATGCTTAAAGCGTGTCATAAAGATTTTGAGTGAGACAATGAAGATAGAATTCTCTTCATAATCAGAATGTTCCCTGCCATGTTTCTATATCATCTAGGGCTACATTGGTGCATTGGTCATGGCTAACTTAACTTGAAAGAGAAACATCCTGATTCTCTGCTCTGAGTCTTTTATGCACCTTAAAAAAATAGATTGACAGTTGCAAACTAAACCATTATTTGAGGGGGAAAAACCATCTGGGAACATAGAAGGGAATAGTTTGATATATCCTTTTTATGTCACTTCATTTAGTTGGTATTAGTCTTCCTCAAATCTTAGGGCCTGGATATCTGTATTATGAGCCTCAAAGGAATTGCAAAATGTTGGCCATAGAATTTTTTATGTTCAAGCAACTCAAAAGATGGGGCAGATGGAACTGTTAGAACATATAATCTGTTATAGTTTCTCTAGAGACTGAGGATGGCACCTGGATAATATAGCAATAATCTGTCCCAGCTGCATTTGTCAAACATCCATTAGCATTAACTAGGATTTGAAATTATATGTGGCAGAGGAATTTGTCATATTTACTTCATATTCTTTTTGTCCGTTTCATGTTGTCTTATACATTTTTATTTTCAAGAATGAGCCTTCAGCTCATATATAAAATGACATTTCAACACAGTGTGTGTGAGGAGCATGAATTTCTCCATAGATTTTACAGAACTGATTCATATGCCACTTTCCTTTGTTGCTAGGCTCATGGAAAGTACTGATCTTGTTCTGAAGTGGCTGTTTAGTTGCTTTAAGCACACATAAATTGTACCTTAATCCATAAAGCTTCTGCACATGAGTTGTATTGTATGGCATGGTGAGCCACATACGTATACAATGAAGTCCTTGAATGATTCTATTCTGAAGCTGTGAATATTCACCACAATTGCAATAACTATGTTTCTGACATTTAAGAAAGTTTTTAAAGTGTTGAAATTATGTATAGTAATCACATCATTCAGTTTTATTTTGTGTTCATTCCCAGTAACTAACTGATGAGTTGCATTTGTGAACTTAGCATCATATAGATCAGACACTGTAAGCAGCCCTTTCAAAATCACTTCACTTAGTGGAAGCAGTTTTTGCATTCAGTCACAAATTCCCATATAGAATTATATGTTAGAATGTTGAGGTGCTGACTCAGTTAGTCCTAGTAGTAGTAATATTATTGAATGTGCATAGAAATATTTCCTGATATGCCAATAATTATATTCCTGTTGTTTCAGGAAAACAGCATGTGAGCTGAATGCACCTGCAGTTACTTATGCAACTTACCGAGGCTCTACAAGAATTAAACAGTTGCTTGAAAAACAAGCAGAACTAGAGCAAAAAAAGAAACTGCAAGCAGTTTTAATATTTCTACTCTTGAAAACAGAGAAAATCAGGCATTAAACATTCCAGACTTAGATACAACCACAACAAAAACAAAATCCTCATTAAAGAGGAATTCAAAAGCTGGGACTAAAGATGATGAAAAGAATCCACAGTCAAATGTATCTAAAGTGGAAATTGACCTGGGAAAGAGTGCTCAAGATAGTAGTGAATATAAAGATCTAAAGAAGAAAAGTGCGTTGTTGACTGAAATGGAAACCATCAAAAATTGTATTGAAGAGTTAGTTTCTATGAAAAATGTATCTCCTTCAAACACATCAGAAGTTAATGGGAACCTTTTGTTGGAGCCAGTATTGTTGCCAAAGGAAGTCAGTTACAGCTGCCAGAATATAGATCCTGTTAGAATGAGTCTAGAAAATAACAGATTGGTTGAAAAGGGAGAGGAGGTGTTGGGGGAAATACAAATGCAGCTTCAGTTGAACAATGCTACCATTGTTGGCTTTCAAAAAGGAATGCATTTTTGTGCTATTTCTAACACAGAAACAAAAGAGACAACACAACTTGAGATTTCATCTCATCCCAAAGTAGACTCATCTGATGATGAACAACAATTGCTAGAAGAGAAATATTTCTGTAATAGTTGCACTGAGGATCTGTTCAAATTAAAATCAGCTAACCAGGAATTGTATTTGAATAGCACAATTGTCAGTGGTCAGGCACATAGCCAGGTGGTAAATAAAAATGAAGATCTATCAAAATATATAGTAACTGAACAGAGTGACCAAAGCCTTCAAACCATTTCACCAAAGGACTTACATTCTACATCCTGTAAAATTAGCAGTATCAAAGCCAATAAAGTATCAGTAAATGCTGATGTACCTCCTCTGGTCCAGCCTTCAGACACAGTTCAAGGTACATATATTCTCAGGAAGAGGAGTCCAGAGAATGAAGAAGCCACTCAGTCAGCAGTACTTAGAAGTGAGCAAAGCAATTCTAACCTCTCTGTAATTTCTGAAATTGGAACTGATGATTCTACCACAGAAAATTTGTGTCTACCTGTTGTGGAGTTTGAATGTGTTGGAATAACAAAGGTTTTGCCTAATAATACAATGATAGACAATAGCAATAGTTCTCTGTCATCTGCCAGACATGAAAATGTGAAGTCTGGAGTGAAAGATACTGAATTAGAAGCAAAAGATAGCAACACTAACAAAGCTGTGCTAATGGCAGATGCTTATCCCCAGAGTCTTGAGAATAAAAAGGGCAGCTGCCATTATCTTGTCGAGAAAGATGAGGATGAAACTTTGACCAATGCATCCAATAGTTTAGATGTTTCCTTTCCTCCCCTTGAACTGGAAAAGACGAGACTTATAAGTAAGGGATCTGGTACCACAGCTGCCCATACTCCCTTATCTCTTAAAAATACAGAAGTCATTGAAATTAAGAGCCCGGTCATGGCTGCAAAAAAAAAAGTTCCATTAATGAATGAAATGAGGAACCATATTGAAGCTAAGGTGACTCCTCTTGTTCTTGAAACTAAAGAGGTGATCACAGTGTCTCCTTCTAAAGAATTGCAACTTCCTAATGAGTTTACTGTTGTCACACCAGAAAACCAAACTAAACCAAATTCTTCATCTGTTTTTCCCTCTCATTTATTACCATCCTTGGTCAGTAACTCTCTCATCTTTGAAGCAGATGACATCAGTTTAGACACTGTGTCTAAACCTGTGCCTAATTTTGAAAACCAAAGTGATTGGAAGACTTCATGTTCTTTGTCTAATAAACAAGAAGGTATTAGCAAGTCTGTGAGAGCTCTAGCTGTTACTGATTTTTCAGAGACTGAGCATGCTAGCATAGGGTCTGTCCCTACACATGAAAATATACCTGTTATTTCAAAGTCAGAAATCTCCGGATCTTCAGGCACTCTACTTGTTGTTCAGGCTGAAGATACAGATGATATTTCTGATTCTTTTCTGGAAACTGCCAGCACCCCTAAAAGTAAGATTACCTCAGGTTCTTTTGAAGTAGATATTAAGATTACCCAATGTACTGAAGAAAGAAAGGATATGACAGAATCTTACCCAATAGACTCGATTCTGGTAAAAGAAGACCCTCTTGAAATTGTATATAACTGTAAGTCTGCTATGTCTACTGCATGCCCTAAAGATATATCAACACCTTATTCTCCTGCTTGTGAAACAGTAGGTGCTGTTTCCTTTGATGAAATTAATTCTCTTCCTCAGAATTCTAAAGATGCTATGGGCAAGATTTCACCTAAACATAAATCAGAGTGTCTGTTCTCTGAATCTGCATCTAAAGCAATCTGCCTACCCCCATTATTAGACTCTGCTTGCAATATGGAAGCTTTAGCACCTGTGAAGATGATATTAGGATTATCTTTCACTACACAGCAGAATAAACAGGTTCAAAAAACGCCTTCAGGACAACTAAACCTTCACTATCTTGCTGATGCTGTTTCAGAACACCCTGTTGAAAAGGATGATCAGGCAATTACTGCACCATTTACAAAATCGAGCAGCCATGTTTTTGAGGAACCATTGAAAGATGTTGAAACAGGAAAGCAAGTACACATTAAATCCCAAGACTTAACTGTTTTGTTTAAAAAGGCTGATGAAATAGTTGATGCAGTTCTGCATTTAGCCATAGAAGAAATAAGTTCAAAGCAAACAGCTGGTGTCTGCCAGACTAATGATATTAAGGACAATTTATTAGAGACCAGCCTTCAAAAAGATCAGAACATTAGAAAAAAGCTGTCAGAATCAAAAGAAATTCAGTCAAGGAATTCATCATTAAAATCTTTTAATGAGAGTTGTATCAGAAGGCTTTCTGGAGTTAAAGAGGAAGACACACTGAGCATAGATATTCAAGATGAAACGATACCGTTTGATACTACTGATAATACTGACCTACATAGTTCAATAGCATTAATAGCAAAAGAAATAATTGATGATGCTATTAATGCAGCCAAACAAAAATTGATGTATAATCTGCATGAGGACCATCCAAGAAAGGCTGTTTCTCAAAATGCAGACCTTGAACTTAAGACTGAAGCATCAGAAAGACTTAGCACTGATATTGAATTAAGAGCTAAACTTCCTGAAATAATAGGAGAATCCTTGAATGTGAGTCCAGCATACCTCAGCAAAGAACAGAAGATCATCACTGAGAGTGAAGTAGAAAACTCCTCAGCACCTTTGTGTGTTAATATGAAAAAAGGCAACAAAGAAGTGACAACAGGAGAAATAGTAACAAAAAATGTGTTTCCATGTCAAAAAAATCAAGATAAGTGGTCTGACCCCACTCCTGCAGTAGAATCTAGTGATGCAAAAACAAGCCAGAGCAACAGTAATAAAAATGTCTCTTGTACTCCACAAATAATAAATGCTGGTGACAATACCAGTAAGTGGGTACCTACATCTGAGAAGTCTACACCGGAAGTAAATGGAGAGACTCTTATGACTGAAGAGCAGATGGCATTATGTCCATTTCTGCCAGTGAATATGCTATCCTTTAATTCAAACATTGATACATATACTTGCACAGCTAGCAGATCCAAAGGTGAATGTGAATCCTTATCTTCACTTGAGAGTAAGGTAGAAAAAAGTCAACCTAAATATATTTTTAAAGATGAAACTGCTGTGCTTGTAAGAGAGCCACATAAAAACTATTTTGAAATAGACAATGAAAGGGACTGTGGGGAAATAAGCAAATCTTGCACAATGCTACAGGAAAAAAACAAGATTGGTATCCAGTCCAGTGCAACTGAATTGTCTGTAATGAACAGCTCAGCAAAGACTGGCCCGAACCCAGATTTTCTTCACAAGGAAGGAGCAATAGCTGGGCCAGATCTGAGTATGACTAGTGCGTTCAAAGAATATTGTCTCAGTATTGATGATAACAGAGAGGGAGAGAAATCCCCAAAGTTGTTTTCTTTTTCTGACCCAGAAGAGTGGGATGGCAGTTCTTCTTTCACCATATTGTATGAAGGTGCTCTTCACACTGATGGACATGAAAGTTGCTCCTTTTCTGAAGAACAACCAGAGCAACACTTATCTTTTCCTAACATCTCCTTGGAGAATAGTCAGCATCTTGTGAAGCATGGAATAGGAAAAGGCAAGTGTGAGCCTGGCCTCCCTTGTGAGGAGAGAGACCAATCAAACAAGATACCAGAGAGCTCCTGTTCAGAATCATTTGTGACAGCTGAAGCAAAGCGATACAGAGTGTATCCCTTCTCCTTGTCTCCGATATATGAAGATGACAGTTCTCAAGAGGATGTGCTGTCCACTGACATCTCACCAGGAGATAATCTGAATGAAAAGTCAAGAAACAACCAATCCTTATCTGTGTTATCACTTCTGCAG
This sequence comes from Ctenosaura bakeri, assembly GCA_948474755.1. Classification (NCBI taxonomy): domain Eukaryota; kingdom Metazoa; phylum Chordata; class Lepidosauria; order Squamata; family Iguanidae; genus Ctenosaura; species Ctenosaura bakeri. Next base: position 1,814,090 of record CAOLHI010000350.1, on the reverse strand, counting down.
TCAGTATCTGAACGGTTAAAATCTAGTAACCAGTACAGTGAAAAAGAGGAAGAGGAGCTTTATGAAGAAAACAGTCAGGAGGATGAAGAAGAAGCCTATGTTTCCAGTCAGTGGACAGATAATTCAAGCCATGTAATCCCTGAAGACATTCATGAGCAGAGTTTACTTTCTAAGCACTCACATTTTCTTTCTAAGGAAGCATTTAACTCAAAAGAAACCTTATCTTTCAGTCCATCATGTTCAGCTCAGCTTTTACAAAGCGTTGATCATGGTATGAAGTCTTCTTCCCAGAGCATATACTATGAATCTTTGCAAAGCAAAAGAAGTTATGCAGGTGCGAAAGGAACACAATTTGGAAGTGTTTTGCTGTCCAGGGATCAGCAGCCTGAAAACAGTGGCTTACAAAAACTGGCATGTTTTCAAACGGTAAGGTGATTTTTCATTAGCTTTATGTGTATTAGAGATATGTATGCATTTAGTGATATGTATGCATTTAATTTCATTTATATTTATGCAATTAATACATGTTACATTTGGTCTTATTTCAGGTACAGTTCACCCTTCATATTTATGGGTTAAACTTTCATGGATTTTATTATTTGTGAGTTTCTCAAACCCCTACCCCTCCACCCACCTCAACTGGTTATTTTCTGGAATAATTTTCCCTCTCTGTCACTCCGACTAGGTTACATATTCTTTTAAAAACTCACATCTACCTTTTTTCCTCCTCGACCAGTCACTGCTTGGTCACTGCCTGGCTCATGCCTCAGTTTCTCAGCACCACAAACCCTCTCCTAATCTCCCCTCACACCCAAGGGAGGAAATGGGTAAGAGAAAGGAAGTATAAGGCCACCATGCCAAGCCATCCATTTTCCCTCTACTTTCTCTGACTTGATTTATCAGGTGCCCACTCTTCCCACCATGACTCAGCCCCCTTCTCGCATTTTGATATTTGAGTTCTGTCTACTTTTGCAGGGGTCCTGCTCTAACTGCAGCAAATGTGGAGGGCTGACTATATTTGCTGTTTTTTTAGCCAGCTCTAACACAGCTATTGTTAAGAACATATTAGCTCTCTAACTGAATTGATGCAATAGGGATGTACACATGTCTTTGGGCTGAATACCTTGTGGCAGTAGATTGCCTTCAGAAGAATATTATCTGTGTTATGGTAATTAAAAAGAAATGTGATTGAGCTATGGCTGTTCTTATGTAGTTCTAATTCATTCAGTGTGCAAACAACTGTAGTGAAATGAAAGATGCATTCCACTTAGTAGAAATGCAATATGAATAACATTTCTCTTTCCTACTTTTTTTTTATTCCAGTATAAGGGAGGCATTGGGGGAGGAAATTTCATGTATGAGAAGGGTGCAGATAATGGTAGAGAGCCCCAGTCTCCTAGCTAAAATGAGGAAAGGGCATTTATACCTGGCAGGCTGAATATTGTGGTAGGTCTTGCAGTCCTGTTTGGTATATGGGCCTTTGTTCACATTTCCACTTATTGTGCTCCTAAAACAATGAGGTACCTTGTATTTTTCTGTTGACTAGTATGACTATTTTGTATTACCAGAATAGCCACACAGACCCTATTGAAATGAATCACCAAGCTGCGGTTGTTTCATTATTGTTGGCTTTTAATACATCTTTATGTATTAAGGTCTCTGAGTTCATTCTTTCAAAAGGCACAAATTGTATCTTTGAATAAAGCTTCCAGAGCACGTTCTTATTAAACGATATACCGATCTTGTCATTAAAAACACTTTTAATATGGTCCTAGCCTAGAGTACTAGTAGCAGTCTATATAATTAGTGTTTAATTTTGAAAGTTAGAAGAGAATCTCAGTCATACAAAATATTATCTCAGTGTTTACAGTGATAACATAGGTTGTATTGTAAAAAGATTGTACTCACTTGATATCTTCTTCCAAGTTTCTCTACATTCTTGCTGTGCATTTATCACAAACCCAAAGGAACTGGATGCAAAGTAGTTTCAGAATTTGGGTTGCAGAATATCACTTTGGATGCTCCTTGAGCAGGCATGACAAGAGAAATGTAAAATAATTGGCTTTCATCCATCCACTGGCCTGCTACTTTACCCAAGAGGGCTGTTCCATAGAGTTTTTGTTACACAATATCTCCATAGCATATCATCATAACATAATAACTATTTCCTTTTCATTATAATTTCAGTGTTCTGTTGACAGAGAAAAACTCAAATGCAATCCAAGACCAGGAAAAGTGAGTGGCCTTTTCATTGTAAAAGTGAATATGAAGTATTGACTATTTTGCCATAAACATTTGCAAAAAGTAAGAAACATCTGAGTGAAGCCAGTGAGTATGGAATATCTAGGATATCATCAACCAGAACAAACAACAGATAGAGTTGTTTATTAGCTCGAGGGATAGATTACATTCCAACTCACATTGCTTTTCTTCTGTTTAAGCAGTGATGCTACACCACATAAAAATATATGTCGATGATCCTTTTGAATTTGTTTTTGGTTTTTGTGGAAAACTTATGTCCACTTGCATGTGTGGATGTGTCTTCAAGTCGCTTGTCAACTTACGATGACCTTATGAATTTTAAAGAGTTTTGTTAGGCAAGGAATTCTCAGATTTGGTTTTGCCAGTTCCTTCCTCTGAAATATAGCCTAAAGCATCTGGTATTTGTTGGTGGTCTCCCATCTAAGCAGTAACAGAGCTGGCCCTACTGAGCTTCCAAGACAGAATCTGCTGCCTTTAGGGCATTTTGATTGTTTATTCACTTACTTAGTAATAAATCCCATAAAGTAAACATGTAAATACAAGAAATACAAGAATGATTTTAAATCCTTTACTAAACTGAAGACATAGGTGAGAAACATAATATCATTCAGATTTAAAATATAGACACACCATGTCCTATGCTTTACTTAACACCTCTGCATGTTTTTTCAGATGATTATTTGTGATGTTCATGGCACCACAGATAAATATGAAATTTACCATGATGTGGGAGATGCTACACCCTGGGTATTCTCAAAGGAAGCGTTGATCAGAGTCATTAGAGGATGGTAAGAAACACATAAAGTGAAGATTTCCATATGTTTATATTATTTATGATCCTGACTTTAATAACAATATTATGTTAGGTGTACATGACATGTGGAATAGTAATGAACAATATTAATTTGTAGTTCTATTTAACTTTAATCAATTTTGATCATAACAGATGAATCAGTTAGTAGTGTTTCATTTTTTAATATGTTACTTTTATAAATATTTTAGAAAAACAAAAATGGAATAACCATACTTGTCTAGGACTTTTTGAGAATGCCTTAGCTAAACAGAACAAACCACTTTAATTTCTGTATGTCTGTATGTATTTATTTATATATTTATTTTTATTATATTTATAGGCCGCCTTTCTCCCAAAATTGGGACCCAAGGCGGCTTCCATCAATAAATATCCATTAAAAACACAATTAATAAAATTAAAAAGATTAAAAACACTGAAAACCACTAAAAACGTTTAAAACAGCTAAAAAACTTTAAAAGGATATATAACTTGAAAACAATGCTAATTAATAAGCTACCTAGCCAAATGAAAAGCTTGTTTGAAGAGAAAGGTTTTTGCCTGTCGGCGAAAGGAGAGCAGGGAAGAGGCATGCCTAGCCTCCTGTGGAGGAGAGTTCCACAGGGTGGGAGCAACTACTGAGAAGGCTCCCTCCCATGTCCTCACCAGGCGAGCCTTCCCCAGCAGATCTTAAAGTTCCAGGTGGCTTATACAAGGAGATACAGTCTTTCAAATAGCCTGGACCTAAGCCATTTAGGGCTTTATAGCTCATAACCAGCACTGAATTTTGCCCAGAAATGAATAGGTAGCCTGTGGAGCTGTTTTAACAAGGGTTTGTGTGCTCCCTGTAACTGGCCCCAGTCAGCATTCTCGCTACCGCATTTTGAACCTGCTGAAGTTTCCGAACAGTTTCCAAAGGCAGCCCCATGTAAAGCACGTTACAGTACTCCAACCGAGGTGTAATCACAGCATGTGTCACTGAAGCCAGATCTGACATCTCAAGGAACGGGCACAGCTGGCGCACAAGTTTTAAATGTGCAGATGCACTCCTGACTGCTGCTGAAACCTGGGCGTCCAGGCTCAGAGTTGAATCAAGGACACTCAAGCTGTGACCCTTGAGATTTCAGGGGGAGTGTAACCCATCCAGCACAGGCAAAATCCCTATTCCCTGATCTACTTTTTGGCTGACCAGCAGCACCTCTGTCACCTCCTGTACTATAGTGAAGAAGAACAAGTGATAAAATAATATATTAAGTTAGGGGAAGACTTGGGGAATCCATTGTGTTACATATATGAACATATATGTTGAGAGTTAACATTCAGGAAAAGTTGTTTAACCAGATGGAATAATACATTCTGTCAGTATTAGGTGCCGGTTTTAGAGTAATTTCATTATGTGTGCATGTATTATGTATTCATTATGTATGTATGTAAGTTAATACTGGTGATGAAAATAGCAGTGAAAAAGATTACCTCTAAGAGATTAAAATGGGACCCTCATTTTTTAAAAAATGGAAAGGAAAGAAAAACTATATTAGAGGGAATGATTTCCAGTGCATCATACTGATCTGAATGAATCAGTGTTCTGACTCATTATAAGGCAGGTTCCTATGTTAGTAAACATTTTATGCAACACTTTTATCTGGTGACTGCATCCTAAAATAAGTTAATTCTACACTAAAATGAACATTCAATTTAAGATCAGCTTAACCTATTGATCTTTACATGACACTGTTGTAGCTGATATCTCTAACTAGAAGAATAAGGGGAAAAGTCCATGATAAAAGTTGAAAAAAAAGTTGTTTTAATTAATACTGCCCACCTTAAAGGAAAAGAAAAGTTTCTGAAATTTCTGGAATCCGATATATGAACCTCCTCTTTATTAGTAACGTGTCTGTTGTTCTGGTGCTGTGCTAGCTACCTCTTCAACAGTATAAATATGTCTACTTTATTGATACAGCTGGATTTTGTATGAAAAACCAGGATTTCAAGGTCAGAAATATTTTCTGGAAGAAGGAGAAACTGTGTTAAATGATATTTTAAAAAAGCACACTGAGAAGCATAAAGAAAACCTTACAGTTGGCTCCATCAGACAAATCATGAAGGTGGGTACTTAGCAGGATTGTGAGACACCATAACTATTAGCATTGACCACAATGCCTCCCTTCTTCTTCGTTTCCTTGTTTGATATGTATATATTGTTTCTCCTACTGCTTGATAGCCACTGAAACTTTGTATAAGTCTTTAACCTTCATATATATCTCACATTTTTGATACCATTTGTTCTTGTTTCTGTATTTCAGATATCTTTCATTAACAGTCACATCAGGGCTTTTCTAACATATTTGGCTTTGTTTAGAGGAGATACTTTGTACTTATGCTTATGCTTGCCAGTTCTTTAAAAATAAATATGTAAACCAGTGAGAAGTCAGTTAAAAAATATACACTGTGACATAGTATGCTTGATTTTACAGCCAATCTAACATTTTATCACCATTTGAATTTGCTGTTTCTTAACAGAGAGCAAAGACTAGTGTATACTGAGGACATTGTTCATGAGAATTATTTTGTATGATAAAATGGGAGTTAGTGGCAATACTGAATATAGACAGTAAAGTATAAAATTGGAAAAAGCAATATTTAAAAGAATGCTGTTTAGGAAATTCAGCATACATATAAAACATAAAAATAAAGTAGAAACTCTGGGGACACCAGGCCTAAGTTTGAAGCACCTTTCCTCACAGTGCTTTGCCTTTTGTAACATATGACATGTTCAGATACTTAAATAATGTTGTATCCATGTTCTTTCTCCTAAAGTAAAGTTGCCCATCTGGAGAACTTTTTAATTAGTTATATGATTAATTCCTGGAAAACAGTTAATTGTTTGTAGATGGAAATTTTCCCATTCCTCTGCTATCTTAAATTGGTATGAGTAGTATGGTCCACAGCACATATAACTAAATGGAGATTTAGCTTAGTTCCTATAAATGGAATGAAGGGAAGACTATAGAAAAAAGAAGCTTATCAATCTCTCGAGTAAAAATTTCAAGTTGATACACATGATGTATTAGCTTTTCCTATGTACTTTTGGTCATGTTCTATATGTAGGTATAAATTATTGGAACCTGGCAAATGAGTAAAAAAGGAAAGACCACTGAGATCTTCTCTCAGGTTATTAACATATCTTATAATATACGATTTATATGAATGCACAGAGAACAGACAATAGAATCTACAATCCTGCTCAAGGGTTCAGTATATTCTGCAGGAAAGTTAGTAAAATTGTCGTGTTCACAGCCAGAGTAACAAAAGGACCTATTTCAGAAAATTCTGGAGACATGTTGTAGCACACACAACCCTCCCTGGCTTGGGTGGCCGTGCAAGGTTCGAAGTGCGAGATGCTGGGAGGCAAGAACCAAGCCAGTTCTGGTCTTTGAGGATGCAGTTTATTAAGCGAAGAAGCAAAAAGAAAAACGAAAGGCACACAAGCATACATACACTCTGACTCTGTTGGAAAGGCAAAGCAGGCGACAGAGCAGGGTTCTCTTTGTTCCAACAGATTATATAGGCTTTTCGTATGCGAGTGGCAAAACAGGCTGCCAGTCCATCAACCCATCATGCCGAAATGGGCAGGAGGGGGGCTATCCCACCTCGGACACCAATTACTGAGGCACCCATGGGCCAGGTGCATGATAGGCTCGTGGCCAAATCTCGTTACCTGCCCGAAATGGCAGCGGACGGTCTCTAATCAGGCTTCACTCTCCCCTCACCAATGCCAGACAGCGCGGGGAGCGAAGCACCTATCGTTAACATTCCTTGGCTATTCTCACAGGACTGCAGCATACAGGGCAGCCTGACCTAGCAATGCAACAGCATGAACTAACCTCCAAAATATGTTCATTAGTGTGAAAGCAGGCTGAACTGAAATGTGTGAGTGTGTAACACAGGGCCTACCCAGAGGGCCTTGGGCCCAACACATGTAGAGAATGTATGGGTAGTAAAATAGCTGAAAAGAAGACACAGTTGAAACAGAAATACCAAATTATTTTAAAATTAGCATGGTGTTTGTGTGCATGTGTGTGCACACACACACTCACACACAGAAAATCTGCCTACCCTAACTCAGGAATATTGATCCAAACAGGGTAGGGTTTTTTTTACCCTTTCTTGAACTTTGGACTTCTGTAATAAGTATTGACAACCTGGTGTCTTCCAGATGTTATGGAGTCTCTAAGTCCCATAAGCTTTAACCAGCAAGGCAAATTGTAAGGGATTACAGGAGTTAAAATCCTAAACATCTGGAGGGCAATACATTGCCTAGGCAAAACAAAGTATCAAAATCATGAGAAAACAACCAAGATTGCCTTTTTTGATAGGTGAAAAGAATAAATGGTAAGTTTTTTAAAAAAGGTGTTGATTGTTTTTCTGAGCTTATAGAAAGCCTGACATGAACTTTCAGAGTACCTTTCTCTTACATTAAGTACAGGAATTTATATGCATTTAGACCAGCTCTTCCCTCTAATATTCAATATGAATGATTTTATATGCGTGTGATAACTTTTTGACATCTGGAAGGTTCTTATAGAACTTTTTTTTCTTGTAGTTCATCTTACCATCTATTTCTACTATAGTAATACAGTATTTTAATACTATGTATTTGTGTATGTATTATCACTGTTATATACAATAATAAAAATGATAACAATAAAATGGTAAAAGTCTTAAGTGGCATCCTATTTAATTGTGTTTTAACTTCTTTTTGCTACTAGTTTTTAATTCATGTCTCTTGTTCTAGCTCATGTATTAGCAACTGAATGGTCCCCTTCAGAATAAAGGAGGGGTATAAATCATATAATTACAACAACAATAACACACCAGAAATAATTATTAGAAATAATAAATTAAATAGTAATAGAATCATTAGAAAAGAGAACTAAAAGTACATGAATTTATTGCCTTGTGTGGTAAAGAAAGATACATCCCTGACGGTCTGCTGCAAAGTTTAAGCATCCTACTTTAGTGCTTTTATTTAAAAATGTGCTGGGCTCAATGTACATTCTAATATCTCTAGAGAACAATTGGTCCTTAAAAGTATGAGACTGATCTGAACGTATCTCTCCAGTAGGAGCCTCAGATTTCCCTCTCAATTTCATCTGTGTCAGAGTGAATTGACAATAATAACCCATAGTCAGGGCTTCAGGCAGCGTTGGTGAAAGGCAGTTTAAATAGTTCAGCAATCTACTTCTATTTATCTATCATTTTCTGTGAGTTTTGGGGCACTCTAACAATAGCTTGTGGTTTTCTATCTGTTCTCATCTGACAGACGTGAGAGAGCGTAGCTGGGACCAAGTTGCTAGAGGCAGGAGGTTGGAAACAGCAGGCGAACATGCTAGTTATATATAACTTTACTTTAGGCTTACATATTCATTGCAAGTGAAAGGATAATCACAGAAATTGAATTTGTAAACATGTATAAATAATGGCTTATTACAGATGTTCAGAAGTTTTGGTCTAAAACTTGTTCATATTTTTTTAACCTTCATGTTAAAAAAAAAAACACCCTTGTGTTAATCTTTACCAAAACAACAGAATCTTGGAGCACCATGAAGAGTCCAAATTTATTGTCACATACACTTTGTAACATGCAGCTGTTGAGATGGACTCTGCTTTGCAAACGCTTATGCAATAATGAATTTGTTAGGGTTTATGATACTTCAATTCACTTTGCCATATTTTAAGTAAACCAGTGGGAAATGAGATCTTGAATTTTTAGATCCAAGAATATTTCAGTCCAGTTCTAAGCACATGTATGTACATGTTCTGCGTTTGCTTCTGAGAATATAGATGTTGAAAAGTTGGGGGGGAATAACCAAAATAGTATATTTTAGTGGATTTTGTTTCAAGTTTGTAAAGTGGCTGCATTGCAATATCTTTTTATGCTGTCATACTGCTTCTGTGTAATTTTCATGTTAAAATGTATGATTTTTTGAAGTGACATTAGTGGTATTTTATTTTTCAAAAACTATTTTAGTGTTTTATATGATGTGGTTAGTTGTTTGGCGCCCTCAGCAGAACATGATTGATTGCATATAAATCAATACTGTATAAATTTGAAGAGTTATGGCAGTCTGGTTTGTTTTCAACTATCTTTTTCACCTCATAGAATTGCAGTGTGCCCGAGATTCAGCTTTACCCAGAAGGCTGTGCAGAGTATTTTCCTATCTCAATTCAGAGTGCGATTGCTGATGTAGAAGAACTGGAAGTTAAAAATCCTACTCTTTCGGTACAAGCTGGAGTGTGAGTACGAGGTTTATTTTATGTGTATCACTTTGTGAGCTCTGGAGTGATGTAGAAAGTAAAAAGTCCATAGCTTCTGTCTGTGGCTTCTGCCTATTTATAAAGCTAAAAGAGTAAGCAAAATAATATATAGTTTTAATACAGTATGGCTGATCATATGCTGGTACTTTTTGGAAAAGACTCATGAATAGAGACTAAATTTCAGCCCAGGAGCTTAGTGTCTGAAAGGCATTGTCCATTTGATCAAATAAATGCATCTCTACACAGCTTTTCCGTAGCCTATGTAAAGTGAACCGGCTTGACTAGAAGATACTTCATTTTCTAATTGTCAGTTATCACTACAGCTGCATTAAATGTTTTCATAGCAAGTGAAGTGATAAAAATGAGGGGAGTAGACACTAAAAGAGCCAGTGTGGTATAGTGGTTTGAGCACTGGATTGCAACCCTGGACACCAGGATTCGATTCCTAGCTCAGCCATGGAAACCCAGTGGGTGACATTGGGTGGGTCACACACTCTCAGCCACAGAAAACTCTGTGACAGGTTTGCCTTAGGGTCTCCACAAGTCAGAAACAACTTGAAGGCACACAGCAACAGACACTGAAATCCTCCGCCTCCCCGGCCCATTTCTTTTGTCTGTATATTTTTTCAAATCTTGTTGTCTTTTTCAGGAACTGCACCAAATTTTCTTTGGAAAACATCTGGCTAAGCTTACATTGTCAGTATGATGGTGTCATGATACTTTGGAATTAACATAAAGAGAACTCACATTGATTTCATTTGAAGGAAAATTTAGCCCTTTAAATCTGTTCTCGTGGTGGTGGTGGTGGTGGTCCTTCATGTCGTTTGTGACCCTGAAGTGACCCTGAAGTGACCCTATCATGGGGTTTTCTTGGCAAAATTTGTTTAGCTTTCCTTTTGCGTTTCTCTGAGGCTGAGAGAATGTGACTTGCCCAAGGTCACATAGCCAAGTGAGGATTTGAACCCTGGTCTCCAGAGTTGTAGTCCAGCAATCAAAGCACTACACCATGCTGACACTCCTGTTCTCTTTACTGTTCCCTTTTGTAGTCACTGAATTTGATGTACTTCCTGCTGTGAAGATGTTTAATCATACTCAGAGACATGGGATTAATACTTCCTTAAAAAGGCAAAATATTACAGTGGATTTAGATTATTTTCTAATGTTAGTGTTTGAATTAGCTGTTATGTGTTATAGCTAAATGAAACAATGATGTTCAGAGGCTGTATACTACTGGGACATTGAATTCTGAGGTTAAAAAAAAAACACAGGTAGTTTTCTTTCATGTTTGTCTTACAATTTTTCCAGAAGCATGTGACAAACCACTTCTGTAGTCAGAATGCTAATATAGATAGCCCTGCTGGATTAGTTTCAGCAACCATTTTTATGGATGAGACTGCTTATGCTTTAGCCCTATTAATTAGCTATTTTTTCCACTCTAATAGATGGTTCGCCTATTCAGATGTTAATTACAAAGGAGACATGGTGGTTTTGGAAGAAAATAACTGTCCGTGTAAAATTTCAGTAGCTGACATAAAATCTCTTTATCCTTTGAAAATGGTAAGGAAGTAATAGGTTTGCAGTCATTTTTATACCAGGCCATTTTCTCCTTCTGCCATTTTGTATCTAGATCTGAATTTGTTCCATGCATGAATACCCAAGTTAATTGAGATTATTCATGGTATCAGTCTGCATCATTTCACCATTATATGGCTCCTGAAATAATAATGAAATTAACAGTTCAGTTGAGAACCTGTCTCTGTTAGAGCAAACATTCTGTAAGTTGACTTAAGGACTTGGTGCTTTAAATAAAATGGAGTTAAAATTGACTGGTCTTTTCAAAATGGCCAGAACTGCTTGAAGATATTTAGCAAATTTCAATTCAGATGCATGGTTAAGAGAAGAAAATACAAATAATTTAAATGAGAGACAAGTTCTCAACCAAATTATTAATCCCACAGCTTATTTAAGGGTTTGTTCATTTATTCCTTTCAGGGTAATGTAACCTCGTCCAGTACAGGCACTCTGCTTCCAGGAGTTTGAAACACACAGTGCTTCCGTCCCCTCTAGATTCTGGTTCAGTTTATTGGCCCACATCCAGCCTATTACCTCCTCTGTACAACAATCCAGTACCTGACTTATTTCTGATTCAAGTGGAATGGATAGATAGAGCAGAGTGTTATCAGCATATGGATTGTTCTTCACTCTGGAACCTTGGTGACAACTGGATATTAAATAGCATGGGGAATAAAAGGCAGAGTTCCATAAACCCAGACCATTTCCCATGGCTTCTAGCTGCAACCTCCTATGGCTGCTGTCTGGAAACAGCCCCATAGTTAGGACTGAAACCAGTGTATTCCACTGTCTTCTACCTGGAATCCATGGAGCCACTCCAAGAGGTACCATTGGCAACAGTATCAAAAGCTGTTGTAAGGTCAGGGAGGATCAGTGGGTGTGCTCCCTCATCCATCTCTGTTCTGACAAAAAGTATTAACCAGGCTAACTAACACAGTGCTAAGACTGGAAGCCAGACTGAAGGAATTGGATATTGCCTGCTTTTAATATTCCAGCAAGGTTTCCATGAGTGGTTTTGCTAGCTACAAATTAAGTTGATTTTCTACCAGCTTATTTTCGATACTAGTGCCTAATGGATCCTGTGAACATTTTTGTCAATAGTTTTCTAAATATCACTGATTTACTTATTTGCTGTATTTATATGCCACCTTTCTCCCCAAAAGGGCCCAAGGCAGCTAATTAAAAATGTACAGACACTGTAAATATTGCCCCCATCACTTAAGCCTGTTGAAAAATTCTTCCCTACCATAGGTATCTTACTTATTTTGAAATCAATATTTAATGTAATTTTATAAGCTATTTAATAGCAGGGTGAAGGAAGAATTCTTTCATCTGCATGAAAATCGTACAAATAATGTTTCCTAAAGAAATTAGTTTAATATCTAATAGAAACGAAGCATATTGAGACTATTTAGTCATTCAGTTAATGAAGCCTTGTGATTCATAATTATATATGAGCACACAGATCAGGACTAGAGACCATAATGTATTTATTCATTTATGTCAGCAGTATTTCAGCAAATCTTCCAGGGTGGCCCACAGTTATGTATACGTAGAATTAATGGAAAAGTAAGTGTTCATTCAGGTATCAAATACTTTATAACTTGATACTTTGTTTTACATTTCAGGGTAGCCTAAAGGTGCAGATGCCTATGAACATTAAGGCAAGTATGAACATGTTAACAGTAAATTAATATGCTAGTGAGAAGCATCCAACTATTTCTCTACCCTTTACTCTTTGTATTTATCTTAGAAATTGCTAACTATGATAACACAGAATAGAGAAATGTTCTGCTTAAAGCAGTCTTACCTTCTTATCTTCATCTCTTCCTTTAAAATCCTCCTCAGATCTCCAGGAATGCATTTCTTGGAGCAAACAATAGCAGAAAAAACAGAGGACCTGACGGTGCCTCTTATCTTTATTGAACCATTCCTTTCTTGAAGTCATAGTGCTGCTTAATGCCAGGATCAGTGAATGGTAAAAACAGCTGCCATTCAGGACCTGAGCCTGGATGAACATGCCAAAGTGGCATGTATTATAGAAACCTGGTGAGATGAGGCTGGGGCCGGGGTTAATCTCTCTTGCCTTTACCCCCCACCCCCCATGATTCTCTGTGCAGCAGTAGACAAGACTTGAGGGGCAGGGAGCTGGAGTCATAGTGGTCTATCAGGATAGTATACCCCTGACCAAGCACACTGTCTCTCAGTCTGCAGGGTGTGTTTATTTCAATGTGGGTAGCCAAGACAAGTTAGGGATTCTGCTACTATACTGCACACCTTGCTGCTCAATAGTCTCCTTCTTGACCTACAATGTTACAAATAAAAATATATTTTAAAGTACCAACTTTTCTCACGTTCTGCAGATAATAGTATATGAGAAACCATACTTTGGAGGATGGTGTAAAGAGCTTTCTGAAAATATTGATTGTGTTCCAATACTATTTGAAAATGCTGATGATTTCCAGGGAATCGGATCAATACGTGTCATTGGTGGAATGTAAGTACAATTTTATTTCTATTTTAAACTTCATTCCAAAGTTTATTTTCCTGGACCTACTATGGAATCAGAAACTCAAATCTGATCTAAATTTAATGTCTTGGGAAGTCCTCACTTGCCTACTATAAGACTGGCCATTCTGTCCCCAGAAATAGCTTACAGTATGCAATAACAAGAGAGCCCGCATGGTATAGTAGGCTGAGCATTGGACTGTGATCCTGGAGACCAGGGTTCGTTTCACTGCTAGATCATGGAAACCCACTTGGTAACTTTGGGTGTGTCACACACACTTAGTCCCAGATGTGCCTTAGGGTTGCTGTAAGTTGATAACGAAGGCATACAACAAAAAAAACAACAACATGGAATAACAAATGAATGTTCCATTGGAAATTAATTTGTCAACACTTATTTACATGCATATGTTCATTATCTAAATTACAGGGTCTACTTCAACTGTGTTTAGGACCATGAAAAAAAGAGACTGTGAAATGCAGTTTGAAACAGCATAGTGCAAAGAACAGATTGACAGGAACATGTTGATGGTACAGTATAATGCCCCAATAAACAAAGGACTCTACCTGGTACAACTCCAGTCACCTTAAGTACAGTTCCCTAGGCATCCCTTGTTCACATCCCTGGGCATAATGTTTC